>CM055198.1:13511918-13554418 GCA_029224185.1 Karalla daura | reverse complement strand
TGAACAAAGATAACCAGAGTGACACGCTGTGAAACACTGAGGTGAACCTCGACCGACAACCAGGCCCTGAAACTCCAGGCCTGAGCGTGTGTGTGTGTGTGTGTGTGTGTGTGTGTGTGTGTGTGTGTGTGTGTGTGTGGCCCGGCTCTGGCCTGAGTGGTGATAAGGTTGATTGGCAGGGATGTTTTGTTGTTTTATCAGAGGACTGAGGTCTAGATCTCAGCAACAAATCAAGGTGTAGAAGTGAAATAACACACAGTCCTCAAAGCCAGACACATGAGACAGGTGCGCTGGTTATATAATTTATCTCGGACCAAACGTCCGATCAGATTAGAATCAATCATCCATTGGTTTTAGTGAAAGCAGCAGGGATGTTTTTTTCTAATTAATGCTTTAAGTAATTAATTAATAACTTCACATTCATTGATCCATTGTTGCTCAGTGGAACCTTGTGCTAAATGCAGCCATGATTGTGTAGTAGTAGTAGTAATAGTAGTAGTAGTAGGAGTAGCAGTAGTAGCAGTAGTAGTAGTAGTAGGAGTAGCAGTAGTAGTAGTAGTAGTAGTAGTAGGAGTAGCAGTAGTAGTAGTAGTAGTAGTAGTAGCACCTTGTTGCCTCCAAACTCAAATATCAAGGAAAGATCAATGTAATCCTGTTGTTGCTTCTATAATTCTATAATTCTATAATTAGTTTCAGTGTGTGTGCGTGTGTGTGTGTGTCACATAGAGATATTGTCTTTATTTATTGTCCTACTATTTTTAGTGGATATGTAAACATAGGTGGACTAATAAACATTATCTTATCTAAGTGTGTATGTATGTGTGTGTGTAGTTGTCCTTGCCATTGTAACCTGGTTCATTAGGAGAAGCCAGGTCTTTCTGTGTGTGTGTGTGTGTGTGTGTGTGTACATGTGAGTGTGTGTGGTGGCTCTGATGTGTGTTATTGGAGCAGATTCTGGCTCAGTTATGTCCCACTTGTGATGTTGCTTATCAACATGAGTGTTTCCCCCAGCAAAGTCTGAAAAACACACAAGGTCACAGCTGGAGTGACCTCACCTACACCTCACACACATGACGTGTGTGTGGGCGTGTACACTGTGTGTGTGTGTGTGTGTGTTTATGTGTGTGAGACTATGAGTGTTTTCCCACTCATGGCCTGTGATTGCACCAGTGACCATCTCGTCTCCTTCCTGGTGTGACGGATCTCCGCCTCTGAGACGTCTGGGGTCTTACAAGGAAAGGAGCGTTGCCTGCTTTTCCTCCTCCTCCTCCTCCTCCTCCTTTTTTTTCTGTCTTCTAAGCCTGGTTTGTAATCAGCGTGTCACTGTATGAGTGGCCCAGTGGGACGCCTCTGTGTCCTCACAAACCCAGCAGGAGCGGGTCTGAGCTGTTTTCACTCTCGCATTGTGTCGTTGGTGAATCGCGTGGCGTGCATCACCGCGGCCTCCTGAGGACGTCGCCCGATGTTTTCACCGACCCCGGTCACCATTCCTGAAAGGCAGCAGCAGCAGGAGCCCAGATCTCACAGGATTTGTGTTTTTTTATTTACACTGCACTGATCATTATCAGGCTTTGTCCTCTAATGGTTAGCTCTGCACCTACGAGGCTGTTTTTAGCTCAGCTTTGTTCAACAGAGACAACCTCAGGTGAACAGCAGGTTCATAAAAACACACTCAATGACGTATACATTCTGGATATTGATGTGACATATTGTATATATCTCCAAAATTATTTGCCTAAATTTGCCTCGTTTTAGGTATGTCAGACCGTAAGTCATGCAGCAGCATGTCGGTGTCTTTGCTCCTTCCTCGGTCTCTGATTCTTCCTCAGATTCTGGCTCCAGAATCAGAGCTGGAGTCACTTAGTTTAGAATAGTTGTACGTTTATGAAAACTCTTCAAAGTAACACTATATAACACAGTCCAGAGCTTTTCTCTTAACACCAGAGAATAAGGTTTAAAGTGCTTTTCACAGGTGGTGATGACAGACAAAAGGTGGTGATGTCTTCACTAACATTAGTCATGCGGCTACCTGAAATAAGTCAGATTCTGGGAAAATAGACAACAAAAAGAGAAATTACTCACTTAAAGGCATCGAACATCCTGTCTCTGTTACTACATCACATTAAATAAAGTAACTTAGTGACTGGAAGGTAAAGTCACACAATCACTCATCTGACTGGCAGGCAACGCAGCCTGTCGGCTTAAAGCGGCTGTGTGGTTGCCAGATAAGCTTGGAAGGCCGCCAGATCTGGTCAGAAAAGTTAGATCTGAGTAATAGTAGTTGTAAAAGAGATTTTAAAATAGCATCTGGGGTGTTTTTGAAGAAACCAGTGTCCCACTGTTCAACCCTCGTACTGCAGGTCCCCTTTAAGGAAAGCTGTAAATCTTTATGATGTCTGTCCATGATCTCCACTGCTCTGTTGTGCTTTACATTAGCGGGAACACGATGTACGTTGACATCAAGATGAAATCCCCTGAGCGCCTTAGAAACTAGCATGGGAGCCGTGAAATGGCTCTGGATTCCCTTTTGGTCCGAGGAGGAAATTTGATGTGTTGAATGTTCCACTTTAAGAGCGTAATTCTTTTTCATATTCCATGAACTATTGTGTTTTACTTCACATGATGAAAAGCACACCTTGAGGCAGGAGTCAGCGGGACTTAGTCGATCTCACTGCTTAATATTCCAGTTTTCCTCTCCAGCTGGAGCCGAAAAACCTCTTCAGCTCTCTCTCTCGCTCTGAAATCTCTCGAATTAAGTGGAATGAAAATAAGCTGCAACGCATACAAACTCGTAAAATGAAAGCATGTGTGGACTCGTATCGGTCATATGCAGAAATATCAAAGCTCTCCAAAATGTACAAATACGAGCTGAGCTCCGGGTGGGGACGGAGAGAGAAGTCATGGATCTGTGTTCACATCCCGTTGAATCGGAGGCTCATTGGAGCCCTTTGTGTCCCTCTGAGCCGATACCGTGTGTCAGCTTGTTCTTTGTTATCGTACAGCGCCAGATGTTGGAGAGCCTCTGTACGAATGTCACCCGGACCTCTCTCTCTCTCTCTCTCTCTCTCTCTCTCCCCCCCCCTTAGCCCCTCTCCTCCTCCCTCTCTCCTCCTCCTCCTCCTCCTCCTCGTACAGATCCAGGGTGCGTCCGCTCACAGGTTTATTTTTAAAGAGGGAGGCGTTCCCCTTCACTTCAAATAACCAAATCCAACGCCTGGAACGAAAGAAATTAAAAGAAAAAGAAACCGCACCTCATCCAGGATTCACCCACACTCTCAACCCGGATGTTGCTTTTAGTTTAACGTTCGAGTGGTCATTAGTTGTACTTTCGCTGTTGTAAAAACACTGGATCGTCACTGAAACACTTTGGTGATGTTTCCGTTGAACAGATTGATGTTTCATGTAATATGTGACCAAAAGTTTAGCAAGTTTAGGGTTTAGTAGATAGCAAGGTTGTCTTGAGGTTTCAGCAGGGACCTGGTTTGAGGAGTATTTCTATTATCAAAACAACTCAGTGACGTGAACTAAGTCACAGAACTGCTCCAACACCTTCATATCTCTGCGATGAAAAAGCAAGCAAGGAAAGTCCCGCCCTTCATTTGAGTCGATTGTGCCGTGAAAGGATTGCACAAAGATAAAGATGATACGGATGAGATGAGTGTGTTGTCAAAATTATTTTAAGGTGTAAAAAGTTACCAGAAAGTCACACTAATAAAAAGTCATCTGTCTTTTTTTCCCTCTTTGGTCTCTTTCAGATTCAAGTCCACAGTGGTGAAACTCTCCAAAGTCTTTCCAGCGTTGGAGTGCGAGCAGCTTACAGGACGTTTGTGTGTCATCAGAGCTGTTAGACACACAGACACACACTGATGTTGGGCCCCTCCCTCTCACAGCGGACCTGGCAGACTTCTAACCTCTGAAAGATTGATGAGGCCCTGCTCAGGCGCAGCAGGTCTGGCCCGGCGTCGATAAGGCAGCTTTCATTTCACCACATTTTATCCCTCCCTCGCTCCCTCCCTCCCTCCTTCCTCTCCTCCCGGCTGCTGAGGGATGCGGGGGCTGCCTTTGAAGTGTAAGAGAGGATTATGACACATCACGCCCCCCGGGTGCGGAGGACAGAGTTGCAACAGGAACCATGAAATGCCCCGGAAATGACAGCGGTGTCGTCTCGCAAGGCTCCGAGTTGGACGCCGGAGTCGGGAGGTCAAACTGCCAGAGCGGGTGCAGAGTGAGGCTGGAGAGGGACACTCAGAGCTGAGAGCAGCCCAACACCACCTACACACACACACACACACACACACACACACAGAGCGTTCCTCACAGGACAATGTGCAACATCTCGTTCTGTGATGTGGACAGTAAGGTGGACCAGTTCTTCCAGCCCACGCTCTACATCATCGTCATCGTCCTGGGGCTGCCCACCAACTGCATGGCTCTGTGGGCTGCGTACATGCAGGTGAGACATACACACACACACACACATGTGGGACAGCTTGCAGAGACCTGCACCTAAAACATCATCATGTCACACTGATGTATAAACTCCAGATGTTAATATGGCAGCTAATAAAATGCCAGATCTGAACATAGAACGTGACAAAATGCTTATAACATACAAAGATGCAGTACTTTCATACTGAATGAGTTTTGAAGGGGAACTTTGTGAAAGTGAAAAAAAAAACACTATTTTGCCAGTTAAATGTGTCTGACTGGTCAGAAAACATCATCATGTTGTCAGTCAAGGATACATTTTGGATATTGATCAGCTTAATCCAAATAGAGATAAAAACACACAAAGCACCCTCACCTCCAGAATACTCAGTGCAAAGCTGTCAACATCTGGTTTCTCTGCTCCTGGTTCTGCCTCAGTCTCTGGTTCCTCCTCTGATTCTGGCTTCAACATTTAAGGCTGGATGTGGATGCATCGCTCCATAGCTGCAGCAAAGCTCCAGTTACCGCAAAAGTTGCAAAGGTCTTTTTTTTTTAGCAAGGGCTGTAAAATGCGAGTGGCAGACAAAGACTAAGTTTTGGTTGCAAGATAAGCATGAAAGGGCACCAGATCTCTGCAGGAACACTATAATATTCCTACAGCTTTGCATTGGCTTTACTTCATCTTTTATAGACTATTTTTATCTACTGCGTGAAATAGTTTGCAGATGTGTGCAGATGCTCCACTGTCCCAGCAGCATTCAGCCTTCATCATCATCACCAGCATCTCATCTTCATCAGTGGCTCAGGACAAACCTGCAGTGACAGTAAACAGAACTGACCTGAACTGAACTGACCTTAAATGTTGGATATTTTTATAAGTGTGTCAATCATTTACAGAAAAACCTGTACAAGTTATGCATCTAATTTCTCTCTAATGACTGTAGTTCCACTTAGTGAGCAGAGAGTTTGCAGATTTATTATGTGACATATGATTGACAGCTCTGGGGACATTTTCCCAAACAGCATCAAACATCTGCAACATTTCCCACAGACACACAGTTTGCTTTGGCAGCAGCTGAAAAGAAATTTATTGACTTTTCATTCAAGCGAGTTTTAAATAGACAGAAACATTATTAAAAATGAAAGACAGTTCGTTTTTAGATTCAGATTCAGATCTAGATTAGCTGTGCGTCTCAGTGTGGCTGTGACTGTCAGGTCGGTCCTAAAGAAGCATCGTCACAGCTGGATTGTAGTTTCTGCACTTCCTTGGAGCTGCTCGGAGCCACCAGGTTTACGAAAGCCTCATCTGAACTCATTACAATGCACGGACGTGTTATTTATTTACCAGGGCAGCTCTTCCCAAATATTAACAGTGTGACATCAATACTGAGTGGACGACGAGGCTGCGTCTCTGCTGCCAAATCCCGACAAATCAAATTCGACAGAAACAAGGGTGAACAAGTTCAACCATCTGTGCACAATAATAATAAGAATTCAATAATCTGGAAAAAAATGTGCATGTTTTGTTCATACCTTGTGTAAACATTTGGACGTAGTTTCTCCAACGTCATGGTCGATTATCTCCACCTAATCTGGATGAGCATTCATCATTTTAAGCCTTGTTTTGTAACTACTATTCTCATTCTTACTTTCTCACTGTAGCCTTACCTCTTTTATGTTTACATACATGTGCTCGATGTTTCCTAAAATTGTCCCCAGAGACCAGTTAAGTTCTTCGAACATAGCTGAATAGACAAACTGCAGTTTACGACATGTTGGCATCAAGTTCAGCTCCCGTTTGCTGCTTTGTTTAGTTTGTTCATTAGAAAACCAAACATTTTGCAGCTTATGAAAATGCCTTTTGCATCATTTGCATCTTTTATTGTCCCTCACCTCTTGGACTTTTGCATAACAGGCCAACGCTGTTTAACCTGGTTTTGTTTTGTCATTTCCTCCTCCTGCAGGTCCGCCAGCGTAACGAACTGGGCATCTACCTGATCAACCTGTCGGTGGCCGACCTCCTCTACATCACCACCCTTCCTCTGTGGATCGACTACTTCCTGCAGCACGATGACTGGATCCACGGCCAGGAGAGCTGCAAGCTGTTCGGCTTCATCTTCTACACCAACATCTACGTCAGCATCGCCTTCCTCTGCTGCATCTCCCTGGACAGGTACCTGGCTGTGGCCTATCCTCTACGCTTCGCCAAGGTCCGAAGAATCAAAACAGGTACCTGTGGATAAGACTCAAACTCCTAATTCTGCTTGTTTTACAGTATGATGTCCTTGGGTTAAAGTAGAAATCGCCGCAGTGAAGTTTAGAGCTGATTGTGCTGAAGTATTTTTAGAGAGCGGCAGAAAGTGACCTTTCAGTGATACAGAGAAACAGCACTTTTGAAACTGCCCTCATCCTCTTTTTGTTGATATAAATTGTACAGCAGTTCCCCAAACTGTGCTGCTTCATACCTTCAGCCTGACCTGAATAACATCCACAGTGTGTTAACCGGCCCCAAACATTTCTGGCGAAACAGAAACTTTTCTAAGTGCTGTCCTACTGAGCTTCACTCGTAACAATCACATTTATCACATTGTTGTTGTGCTGTGGTCCAACTGTGGTTGCTAGGTTACTGGTTAGAGGGGCGGGGCTATGACATCATCAATTCTCAATAGATTTTTCTTGGGTGTTTGCGCAGTACAATGGGACAAAGTGCGGATTCCCCTGAATCTGTATTTCTCTGGGTAAAAGGAAAGATTTCCCCAAAACTTCTGTAGACGTTACAGTTAGTGAAAAACCAGAAAAAAACAACAAAAAATTTGTGCATAAATGTCTTATAAATGTCAACAGTTCTCATGGCTGAGAGTGAGCTATTTTGGATGTCCCTTTGTTCCTTTCATTCATAAACACAGACCTAAAGACTGAAACATTTCTCTCTCTCTCTCTCCTCCTCCTGCAGCCATCCTGGTCAGCGCCATGGTCTGGATCATCGAGATCGTGGCCAACTCGGCTCCTCTGTTCCACGACGAGCTCTTCCAGGACCGTTTCAACCACACCTTCTGCTTCGAGAAGTACCCCATGCAGGACTGGGTGGCTGGGATGAACCTGTACAGGACGTTTCTGGGCTTCCTGGCCCCCTGGACGGCCATGTTGGTGGCCTACCGCGGGATCTTAGCGGCCGTCCGCTGCAACGTCTCCACCGAGAGACAGGAAAAGGCCAAAATCCAGCGCCTGGCCCTGAGCCTCATCCTCATCGTGCTGCTCTGCTTCGGGCCGTACCACGTGCTGCTGCTGGTCCGCAGCGTCATGTTCCTGAAGAAACCGTGCGACTGCGGCTCGGAGGAGAGCCTCTTCGCCGCCTACCACGTCTCCCTGGCTCTGACCAGCCTCAACTGCGTGGCCGACCCCATCCTGTACTGCTTCGTCAACGAGGGCGCCCGGCACGACGTGGGCCGGGCCCTGTCGGCGCTGCTGTCCGCCGCCTGCCACCGAGGCTCCTCCTCCTCGCCCTCGCACGCCGACATCCTCAACGCCGGCTCGGTCACCATGGAGACGCCGCTGTCGGCCAAGAAGCAGCCGTGCGTCTACGCCGAGGGAGGCAAGACGAGCAGCTACAAGACGGAGCTGGTGGCCCTGAAGGAGGAGTGTCTGCAGATGACCATCCTCAGCGTCAGGAAGTGAACACGCACGCACCCCGAGATCTTCTGGGTCTCCTCGTCTGATCGGCTCAGAGGTCTGTGGCGCGATAAAGAGCCGAGACAGGGTCCGAGCAAAGATGCTTGATTCCTCGATTCCTACAGATGAGAGGATGGAGAGGCGACTTTCTGGTGGCAGAGCTACGGTATGAGAACAAACGTCTCAGACTGAGAGATCTGCTCGACTATCAATAGCTGCAGCTTCTCGGCAGCTGAACAGGACAAAGGCTCTGTCACGAGCCTCCGAGGAATCCTTGGAACGAAAGATCCAGGATCCGCCAAAGTCGCAGGACGCGCAGCCTCAGCTTCAGTGTCAGTCCTTCAGGTACCAGTGCAGCAGCAGCTGGACGTACCCGACGGCTACATCTCCACCTGGAGTTACTAACGAAGACGTTCGGACGTATTTAAGTGTAATTATTTAAACAGGTCGCGACCGGATGAACCAATGGCAGCATGTGGCCCAAAAACTTTGGAAAAAATAAAAAATAAATAGAAGACAAATAAAATGATTGTAGATTACTGGTCGGAAACATTTGTAATGCCTGTTGGAAACGTCTCTTATTGTTTTGTTAGTTGTTTTGAAGTTAACGATGAAGCCCCTGTGAAGTACCTCAGCTCCTATACTGTGATCGCACGAAGGCTTAAAAGTAGCAGTGTCTCTTATGTAATGCGAGCAGTGTTGTTTTCCCTCTTTCTCTTGGTTTCAAAACAACTCTGTGCACTGAGAAGACAGAGGAAATCCTAAACCAAAGCCTTTAACTGCTTTCAGCTGAGACAGTGTGAGGGCGCGTGCAGTCGGTGCCAGCTGTCGTTAAAACGCTTGTGGACGAGCATGATGGTGGTGTTGTCGTGTCTTTAACGAACTTCTTAACTTCCTGGAAAAGCACTGACAGCCTTTTTTACTCGCCAACATACGTCCCCGGCCCGCAGTTGACCTGATACTGTTTACATTCCTGTTCCAGAGAGATGCCTTCAGACTTTAAACTGTCCCCAGCGTCCTCAGCGACCTACACAAAAAAACACGACTTTAGGGTTATAAATATCTTAGTCTCAAGACAGAGTATCCAGGTCGAACCATCTTTTCTTATTCTTTCCTTAAAACTGCTAAATATTAAATACAGAAATGTTTTGTTTGAAGTCCGGAGAGATGCCTTCCAACTTCAATCTGTCCTCAACGTCCTCAGTGACCTACAGAAAACTGTCTCTCTGATTTCAGGACTTTTTATTCTTATCTCACACACAAAGTGCATGACGAAGTTTCCGGGTCTAACCTGGAAACTTGTAAAAAAAAAAAAAAAGAAAACTTGTACATTCCTGCTTGTTGTTTTGTCACGTCAAAGTCCGAAACATTTCACTGCAAAATATCCAACGAGTCGACAGTGTTCAGGAGAATATGGCAGCACCGAAAAGAGAAATTCAACCCCGACGAATACGATTCGTTTGAGTATCCAGCGTTAAAATGTGCAGCAAGCACAGCTCTCCCTTTATACGAGAAGCAAACTGTTCTTCACGTGAGTGTAGTTGACATTTAGATCTGCCAGCACCTGATTAACTGCCATACTTTTTAACACATGTGCCATGGGGCCTGGAGCAAAGACGACATTTGGGAAAATGTTAATTTTTCTTTCTTCTTTTCGCGCCGATGTGAGATCAGCCTGACACGCGAGTCAGGCTCGCAGTCATCGCTTTCATCCCGAAATGCTCCCTCAGTTTGCTCTCGATTGGAAAAAGAAAAGAAAACCTTTTTATTTCGCCCCTTTTCTGTGAATCGGTGGTGAAAACATTTCAACAACTCCTCTGTTTACATGCAGAACGTGCCGCTGTGTGTTGTTTTTTCCAGGTTTTTTTCTGAAGCCTGCAACGAACGATGATTGTTCCCTGAGAAACAGCTCCGTCTCCCGGGATGAGAAACCGTACTTCAGGCATATTTGTTGTGGATTCGCTGAGCTCGTTGGTGTCGTCGCTCTGTGTGTCGCTGCTCTGGTTGTGCTTCTGTCTGTCCGTCCGTCTGTCAGTCTGAGAGGAGGTACCCGGCTTCATCCTGTGTATCTGTCCATCGACAATGTCAGTGAGAAATAAATTATGCATACAAAAACTCTCCATCCATGTGTGTGTTTTTGTATGGAACCAAGGAGCTAAAGAAAGAAGAAGAAAAGGCGAGATGCAACTGGCTTAATTCTGCAGAAGACACCTTTTTCACACCTGGTTTCGACTCCCAGCTTATAAAATGACCAGAGGACATTCAGCAAATGGTCTGCGTATGTGTGTGAGCACACTGTGTGCTCTGCATGTGTGTGTGTGTGTGCTCTGATTCACAAGAGAGAGCCTTGTATTGTACGTACAGCCTGTCCTCAAGGTGATAAGCACATCCCACCATCCCGCTGTGCTATAGCAGCCAGGACCGTGTGCGTGAGCGTTTGTGTGAGAGAGAAATCATCTGGAAAAAAAACAACAAACAACTGTATTTGTATAACACGCTGAGGTTAAGTGGAGGTAAACTGCATTTGTGTGTCTTTGTGTGTGGGTGTGTGCGAAAGGTCTCCCACGTGCCTTCATGTTCTTGAGGAGAGGGAAAGGACATAACTCTCTCTCTCTCCCTCTCTCTCGCTCTCTCTCTCTCTCTCTGAGGGAACATTGTCTCTCGCCCTCCACGCCTCACTGCTCACCTCTGCTGCAGCTCTATATATAGCGGCTCACAAGAGGCCGAGCCGTCGTTAACCGCCGCTCACCTGATTATTAGACTGATTTATTATCAGGTAGGGAGACAGAGGCACCGCGGGCACACACAGGATGATTGTGCTGTTATTTTCGCTGGATATTCAGATTTATAGCTCGAGGACACGCAGTAAGGGTCACAGAGGACGCGGGGCTGCACCATCCCTTCCTGCGGTCCTTTTTTTATGACCTCTAATTCAGTTCACACCATAAAGAGTCGAAATCTAGGCAGATTATTTCCTCTAACAAGGACTTTTTGTTTCTGCTGCCGTCTGTCTGTCTGTCCATTAGCAGCATTAAACAAAACCGACACTGATCATTTGGATGTCACGTTGTAAAAGAGATCAGAGACAGACTTCTTCCATTTCCTTCCATTTTGCAGCATGTCTGAGACAGACTAATCATATAGAGTTGATAGAAACTTTTTCACCCAACTTTCACCCAAGCTGCAAATAATGGATGTCTTAGCAAAGGTAAAAACACTAAATCAAAGGAAAAGGTTCTGAAAACAAGTGAAATTATCTCACTGCATGGACAGATAATTTCACTTGACAAGATTCATTGAAATAAGTTTGTTGTTGCTTGATTTGAGATTATAGTGTAAAGCTGAATACCTAAGACACTGACTTAACTAACATTTCTAAGGACTGAATAAATTGAAGCACAGATGAGACGTCAGAGAAGAAAATGCATCTAGACGACCTAATCGATCACAGAATTGACACAAGCTTTATGTTTATTAACTACAGATGTGTCAGGTTGGTTTGTCAAACTCTCCACTTCAAGAATCTTTCACGACAATATATCTGAGACGTGACTTAAAATCCCCCCACGTCTCCTCAATTACGACAGTGTCACCTCTCCGTTTCCCCTCGGTGAAGCTCCGCCGAGCTGTTTGTGCCTCCTACAACTGTGACCAATCTGACCCAGAATCCATTTCTAAGACGCATGTTGAGTTTAATCTAATTAGCGACTCATTCAGTCGGATTTCCATCCTGGCAGAGGAAGCAGGTCACCAGCTCCGGAGCAGCGCAGACAAAAAACCCACCGCACAGTAAAAATAGACTCACATCGCTTTGGATGCAAATGAGAGTCTGGGACAAAAGCCCTGATCTCTATCTGACAAACATGTATGTGTTTGTGTAGGTGTGTGTGTGTGTGTGTGTTGCCACCTGTTTGGAGAGGAGTTTTTTTAGGCGGTCGTTTGTAGACGTGAAAGACCATGTGAACTATCACCACACGCACCTGATATTCAAATATATAAATGTCAGTAAATTATTCCAAGTCTAACCTCGTTTGTGAAGAAAAGAGCCTTTTAATTTATGCTTAAGCACCTCTTACCATCTGCTCTGAGCTGCCTGAACACATCAGCCTGTTTAGAGCCACTCAGGAGCCTCTCAATGAAACTTCAGAGCCATTCAAATAACCCACAACCACATCATTCGCATCGGCGCCACGTCTCATTTGAGATACAAATTTACGACTTTCGGTCGGTAGTTTTGGATTCATTGAAAGCTGAGATGGAGATCTGGGACGGCAGATGAGAGCGATTATCCCTCGTGTGCTCTGTTGCCAGATTGTTGCCAGATTAAATCCGACACATTTGCAGGACGACTTCAAGGAGTCTGTGGGCGAGTTCTCAAAAGCATCAGATAGCAGAAACCGAGAATCCAGCACGTCCTAGTCCATGTAAACATGTATTTAAGTATATATATAGCAGAAAATTACGTAAAATGTGTGTGAAGCAAACCTTAAATGACCCAGTATCAAAGTGCAGGCGGACCTCTTTTGTCCATCCTGACTGATCTTCAAGTTTTCAGGAGACTGAGGATCATATGAAATCTCATATTACGCAACTTTGCAGAGATTCGTCATGGACATATGACATTAAAACACTGTAAAACGTGTTCTGAAATATGTGTCTCCTTTAGAGGAAGCCTAGAACAAAAAGCCTCAGTTGTTTATTCATGTGAGTAGTGGAAAGACAGCCAATCAGTATAAAAACTCTGCCAGACAAGCTTAGAGTGGCACTAGATCTGTGCATAGAAACAGACTGTAATATTTCCACATCTGAAATAGAACTGTGAGAGGGTTTATAGAATAGCATCTGAGGCATTTCTGATGAAATCACAGCTCCAAAGCATCTATTTTTACATCAGAGAACGAGGATAGATTCCTGATTCAACCATTTCCAGTCCTGGTAAAAGTGAACATCCCAAGATAAATCGGACGCTCTAAGTCGTGAGATTTACTCTTTAGTGACCACAGACATGTGGATTAGCTGTTCGCCGCCTCGTCTTCCAGGTGGGTCAGATTAATAAAACCTGTTTTGTAGCCAAACGTTCCATTAACCGCAGCAACATGATGAATCTGCTTCTGTATCAGACACAATGCTACCGCTGCATTTCTACTGTTTCAAGCTGCTGCTTCTTGCAACCTCAAGGATGCTTCACCCCAAAGTCAAGTATCCGCAGGACAACCAGAGACGTTTAATTTTCCAGAGATGGAAAGAGCCTTGATATTTTCTTGCTGATTGCAGCTATAAACAGACCTGGAGGTGAAATTGCTTCGGTGAAATACGGGGTCGGTATTGAGCGGTGAGTCACGGCGCTGCGACAGTCGCAAAGATTCACACCAGCTGGTGTCACAGCCTCAGTGTGTGTCTGTGTGTGTGTGTGTGTGTGTGTGTGTGTGTGTGTGTGTGTCTGTGTGTGTGTGTGAGAGAGAGAGAGAAAGAAACATTCAGCACAGTCTTTATGTTTGGAGCCGTGCAGGGAAACATGTGCAGAGAAACAGGGTTTTACTCAAATCACACATTGTTGATGTTTGAAGAGGAGAGGAGAGGAGAGGAGAGGAGAGGAGAGGAGAGGAGAGGAGAGGAGAGGAGAGGAGAGGAGAGGAGTGGAGAGGAGGAGTAGGAGAGGAGAGGAGGAGTAGGAGAAACGGAACAATGGCTGTTTCTGCTTCAGCTCCATGAAGTCACAGAGTTGAGACGTCTGACACTACGACTGGCCTCCAACATCTGTCGTCGGCTGCTTTGCCGCCTCGCTGCCTCTGTAACAATGAGAAACTGAGAGAGAGAGAGAGAGAGAGAGAGAGAGAGAGAGAGAGAGAGAGAGAGGAGGAATCAATGAAGGACAGGGATAGAAACTATAAACTGTAACATACAAAATTCTCTTCTGCTTGTTTTTAAGACAAAAAGTCACATTTAAGAGACCAGGACAGAGAGAGAGAGAGTGTAACACAAATGACTTGGTTCTTACCAAGACTAAAAACAGTTCTCGAGTATTCAGCATTACACTACAACCTTAAATCAAGCACTTCCCATCTTCTTTCAAAAGATCTTGTCATGTCATGGACAGACAATATCACCTGTGTAGAGAACACTTTCCTTAGATTTGACAACTCGTTTTCACCATGTGAAGAAACTGAAGCTGTCACAACCAGACCTTCATTCTGACAGAAAACTGTTCAGTTTGTGTCTTTCCTTTCCTTAAAGAAACATAAGAAACATTCTGGCTGTTCATTTTCTAAACAGTGCGTATTTCTCACCCTGCGGCTCCACTGTGTTGGGCCGATCAATGATCATTTCAGACTTGGATGAAAACTAATTTGGGAGGAAAATAATTCTCCGTCATGCTGTTAATGAAGAGTTTTCTTTGCAGAGTCACAGTGCAGAGTTCAGACCGTGACACAAAGAGTTCGCCTGCAATGGATGGAGCGTTTCTAATTATGGAGATTGGGGGAAACAACAAACAAACCTTATGCGAGTGAGAATGAATTCATTGTCTCTTAACCTCTGTGATTCGCCTCCTCGTGACATTGCTATGCCATTATCTCCAGACCCTATGACCTGGAAAACACATCTGACATCACATGGCTGCGCAGCCTCCAACAGTGCCTTTCTATTAAATGTTAAGAATGAAAATAATTGACTTATGAAGGAGAACGCATGTCGGGAAATCAGCCCTGTGAGTCCCGTTAATGGCATATTTGAAGGGGGGCGAGAAAACAAGAAGCAGCCTGAGATGTACAAAAGGTCTCCGTTCATTCATAGATGAATTTCTGATACTGAAATTAAGTTAAAAAAAGGACAAAAGATCTTCAACATAACTTAATTTAATTTGATAAAATAAGAATTTCTCAAATTTTCCATATCATCTGTTCAACCCAGAAAACAAGAAGAAATTCATTCCCATTCCTTCATTCTCAGTCCCCTTCAAGCCGTTTGCAAACTCTGCTGCATAGACTAAAGTTAGAAGCTTTAAAACAGTATGTATAACATTGTCTAAAATCCTCTGCTGTGTTTATGTCCCAAAAGTGCCTCCCTCATCTTCATCTCAGCACACTCAAGCAGGCAGATGTGGAAACCCGACCAAATGGGACAAGATGCTCTACAGCTTCATTATTTGTGCAAAGTGCTTTGATGAGATTTACTAAAACATCCACATCTCAAACTTTGTGCGTGATGGAGTCCGGTGTCTCTTCTTTTATTTTAGCTCAAACCATCCAAATTCAGACCTGCAGATAAATATCTCCCTGCACGGGTGCAATTCTTCATCATCCTCTCCCTCCTCATCTTCTCCTTCTTCAGCTGGATGTATGTAATGGCAGTGGTCACTCTTCCTCATCATGTCCTCAATTACTATAAATGCATCTCTGATATTGAAATGCAAGTAAAGAAAACGGCAAATCTGAACCAAAAGATGAAGTGAGAATGTGATGTGAACCCTTGAGGGGCAAAAACAAGATGAAACCACAAAATCTGATCTGAAAACAAGAGATTTCACTTGACAAGATTTCTTGAAACAAAACGTGAAACTCTTGTGTAAAGTTAAACACATCAAATACAACAACAAGGTACATTTCCTAACACTTCTAAATCTAATATGATTTTTGTAAAACATAAAAGAAACTGCAATATCCAAAACAGATTTGCTGCTTGTCCCAGTACAATCACTCTGTAATTCATTCCCTCCCGCTCTCTCTCAGCTGCAGCTGCAGTGTTATGGCCAGCAGCTCAGACAAATGTCCCGATGCACTTATCTTAACGTACGTCTCACACACCGGGAAACATGCGCCTGCACACACTCACCGTCTGTGACAATTAAGCTATTAGATGAAGGTTCAGGTGGAGTCAGCTCCTGGTTGGACAGTTCTGGTACATCAGAATCTCTGGCTCGTGAGTTTGTTTTGTCTCATTTTAACAGATATGTATTTTTCCCCCGGACAACTGAATACGGGGCCTAATAAGGACAAAACAAGAAGATCAGACGTTGTGTTTGTTCAGCTCTGTTAACACTGGCCTGTCATCCCTGAGCGTCACTGTCTGGGACCAGGACGCGTTTCTATTTCTGATCCGGCGGTGAAGCCATTTGCTTTTTTCACATCTTCGTCACACCTCATTTAGCAGAATATGATAATAAACTGTCTGAAGATGACTAAGATATTGTCTCGGTCGGACCGTGATGAATTGTGTTTATTCCCCAGATTTCGCAAAGTCCTCTACTGCTTTTTGTCTCTGGACACTCATCTGTCACGGCCACCAGACACACACACACACACACACACACACACACACACACACACACACACACACACACACACACACACACACACATAGACACACACACACTGAGGCCAAATGTCAGAAGTCAGCAACACATTCGGTCTTGTTTATACTTGATGTAAACCAGCAGCTTTAATGACCACTCCAGAATGTCTCAAAAGAGCGATGTGTTAAAAAATGTTGTCGAGATTCGACATCTCTTCCCAAAAACTGTGTCTGACGGCCTCATCAACCCCTGCCCATGATTCCCGCTCGTCCTCCGAGCTGGTGGTCCGCTCCAGACCTCACACCCTGTTCTGATTGGTCGACCCGAGGAGGAAATAAGAAAAAGTTACCCCACATACTCCCCCCACACACACCCCCAAGCGCGGAGTCAACCCAACTTCCTGTTCACAGATAGTCCCGGTGGTGGTGACGGAGGGAAAGTCCAGCTGTGTCAGCGCAGCCTCTGTGAAAAGAGAGAGAGAGAGAGAGAGGGAGAGAGAGAGAGAGATGGATGGGAACTCGTCCAAACTAACTGCTGAGCTGCTGAAGAATGTGACTGTGACAAAACAAACTAAATACGACAATCAAAAAACTCCTAAAGTACTGTTTGACTTGCCAAACTCTGACAATAAAGTCTCATTTTTAGTCATTTTTGTGAAATTATGATGGAAAAATTTAGCATTTTGTAACTTTTGTACTCATACATGCACTATTTACACTGATATAAGCATTTGCCATATATGAGCAGACGAGCATTGTCCCCAGTGTTTTCCTTTCATTGAACACACAAACACGCACATACATACACACGCACACACACACACACACACACACACACATTCTCACAGACTTGATTGAGGGGCTGCAATTAAATCACCTTGATTTTGTTGTTACAATATATTAAAAATGTAACACTTTGATAGGTTTTTCACTTTTTGCATAGTAATTAGTCAAGATATTTGTATTTATATACAGATTCAATGCATTAAAAGAGGCACAATATGTTTTTTGTTTGTTTTTGTTCATTCTGTACTATAGATTTATGTGCGTTTTCTTTACATTTTCCAAATCAAAGTAAATGCATTTTTAAGGGGTGACGATTCTTTCTCATGGTTGAAAATATGGAGCTGAGGCAGGAAGTCTGGACACGCACACACACACACACACACACACATGCTCCAGTGGAGAGCTTGGGTGTGGCACCTTTCAAAGGTGCCTCATCAAGTAACACGTTGTCGGTGGAAACACCCGTGTTTTCGTTGGGAAATGTCGCAGCCCGACTCAGAATAGAAGCTGATTGATGGATTAACTCAAAAGATAATAATAGCATCCACGTTTTGTCTGTGAAAATATTGGAGCGTAAACGTGGATATGAACCAAAATCACTCTTCTGACGTTGGAACAAAGGGCGTGCGCCCCTTTATTTTTTGTTCCAATAAAGATAAATACGCACAGACCTGAAGAAGATCCGTCTTTTATCTGTGGAAACATTAGAAGGATTTATCCATTGCGTCAGCTTGGGCTCGTGTTGATGGGATTTCTACCAGAGAAATGGCTGAGCAGTTTCCCACGAGGCAGGAAATGACACAGGAAGTGTGCAGGTTTAGTCACCTCCATGAATCATTAATTATATTAGCAGCTGCTACAGGTTGGTGAACAGTATCATAAATCTCACGAGGCAGAAATGATCTGGTCTGTGTCAGCGTTAAACGAGGGGACTTTGTGAAGGTCTGAGTCTGCAGGTGAGGCAGACTGTGGATGTGTGACCAGAGTTTTAAGCAGATATTAAGCGTGACTCTAATATCCTTTTTTTTTCTGTGGACTTTGTGTTTTCACCTTACCAAAGGTAAGATGTGAGAAGTAATCGTCACTTCAAAATTTTCTTATTTTCTATGGTTAAGTCTTGTCCTTTCTTTGCTTGTCTGCTTCAGCTGTGATATGTGGTTACTATGGGCCTCTCTCTGACAATAAACAGGGATTTCTTGATTTAATGTCAAGCATGAACTGCAGTAATAAGAGCTTTAATTATTTCTCAGGGTACAATATGAAAAAAAAGGTGAGTCTGATTCCAGTTTGACTGTGTTTGGATCCTTTGCAGGTTTATATGTACAGTTCTGTCAGATCCTCAAGCAGATATGTATGATTGACTTCAAGGGCAAGAAGGGTTTGACACTTTTACCTCAGCTTTGCTGAATAACAATATAATCTCAGCCAATGAAGTTCGACAAGTTCAAAAGGACAATCACATCATTATTTGTGGATAAATAACAGATGTTGAAATGCTAAAGACTAGCCTTGCACCTCCAGAATACTGAGTTTTCCTCAGTCTCTGATTCTGGCTCCAACGTATAAGGCTGGATGTGGACACATCGCTCCATAGCTGCAGCAAAGCTCCAGTTACCACTTAGAGAAGGAGAACAAGCTGAGGAGCTACATCACATGATCAGCCAATCAGCATAAAAACCATACAGTAAAGCGTGAAAAGTCACCAGATCTGTGCAGAAACAGGCTGACGCCTAAAAATAGGATTAATCCCATGTTCCATTGACTCTATATTAACCCCAGAGGGCACGGATAAACACTCTACTCAACCGTTGTTGAGTGTGAACCGTTGTCTGCTGAAACCAATCTTCTATCGCCTCCATATTTGCACCAGAGGAGAAGCATAACTACTCAATTCAACCATCCTAGGCACCATGTTAAACGAATCTAAGCCTCAGTTTTCAGGGTCTTCATGAGGCTGCCTTGCTCTGATTGAACCCTCTCAGCTACAGGGGATGTGCACCCTCCACCCTCCTCCCCTCCCTCTCTCTCTCCTGCAGAGGGCTGAGGGTTCAGCGTGCATGTCCTCAGACCGGACCATTGTGAACCAGTGGGCACAGCCCAGAATGTCCAACGTAAACTGCATGGGCCCGAGAAAACGAACATCCCCGATTGTCTGCGAGTAGCGCGGGCAGAAATCTCTTTCCATTCATGTGTTTATAAACCCAGTCTGCCTCCCTTTTTCCTTCTGCTGCTCCACTGATCGGTGATTCCGCTGTGTTTGTTTTCCCCTCTGAACGATCTAATCACTAAACCAATAACCAGGTCTGTTTCCAGCAAGTGATAGCTACGACGTTGTTTGGCCCCCTCGATGTTTTTCAGGCTCCGGTTTCTGGATGTGACGAATCATCCAGGAAGAATGATATGATGGAGCTCAGTCCCACAGTTCCTTCCTCGTATGTTCGCTGTGCAGAGTTTGGGTCCAAACTTCCTGCAACTTACTTAAAAACGCATTAACTGTGACTTTGTCAAATTCGAGGATGAAACATAGGCCTCCCAAGTTTCTCCAACGATGCACATTTTAAGAAAATCCAACACATATTACACTTTTATGCACTGAAACATGGAATTTTTATGACAGGGCTGAAATTAATTACTTAAATATACATTATTTATCTATAGTCATTCTCTGATATATGTGATTTACAAAGGAAAATGGTGAAATAGCAGCAGAGTTGCCTGTGACTGGACGCTATGTGTGTGTGTGTGTGTGTGTGTGTGTGTGTGTGTGTGTGTGTGTGTGTGTGTGCATCTGTGTTTTTATTTGTTTCTGTGAAGAACCAACAGGGAAGAACTTTCTCACGGTACCCAGAGTGGACGACGCTGAACAAACAAACTGGTGTGGTAAAAGAATATCGTCTACGTGACCGTGGTGTTTACCTTCCCTCCACAACGTGGCCGATGGACGTTATTACTGCCCCACATGAGCAGCATTTATGTAAAGCCTCGGATTACACGAGACCAAAGATGATGCATGTAATCTGATTACAATAATGCAATGTAAGGCGACGAAAGCGACTGTGGATTTCGACTCTGACTCAGATTTCAGTGGCAATGAGTAATTAGGTAGAAAGTAAATGAAAATGTCAAATCACTGAGAGTCCTGAGAGTGTTTCATCCAGGTCGAGAGAGACCTGCATTAAACTTTGAAAACATGTCTCTGAAATGTATTTAGTTTCACCCTGATACTCAGAATTTGATCTATGGTACAACAATCAATAAAATAACTCATGAGGGAAGTCAAATATAGGTAACATGCTTTATTAAATGGAACAAAAAGTGCAGTTCAGCTTGAGGTGAGTACTATAAAAACCACAAACAAATTTTACGCATTTTACGAACATATTTTACTTACACATTATACACACCAAACTGCACATGCTGTTGTGCTGTGTGGAAACTTGGACAAGAGTGCCATCCAGTGTAAGCAGAGCTCAAAGTCAGCCTCCCATTGACCATAAACTGTGGGTGCAGGTTCAATCAGAGTGGATTCATAAAGTCATGCAAGAATAGAAAACATCTGATGTAGTTATCGCATCAGAATCGAATTAGCGGAACTTTGTGGGACAGTTTTCAAGAGCTGCACCTGCAACGAGGCACAATCAAGATCGCTCTTTATTCTTTTATCGCTGTGAATAAACGGATAAAGATGCCGATGCAGCTGAACAATGATATGTGGCAGAGGAGAGTGTTTATTAAAACAGCGAGTTCAGGTTCAGGTCATACGCAGTCACACACCTGCAGGGCGATCTGGTCTGGATTAGCTGCTGGTAGGTTCTTGCAGAGCTCTCACCTGTTTCTTGTGAGGACATAAACGGAGGTATTTGATCAGCCACTCTTAAGAAATGGAAAACCTGTGAACAGCTCATTCTAAAACATCGGAAAGTTAGAAAAAATAGGTCACGAGATAGGAGCTGTTTGTCGATGTGATCATGTAAGTGGAGCCGGCAGACGTGAGTGAGTGCGATAACATGTCGGTGGCTTTGTTTGAAAAGTGATCAGAGCTGTAATGGTGTGAAACTGCAAACACACAGTAAACTGTTTATTCAGGTCACGCCTCCACGTCCTCCACTCCTGCGTCCTTTCAAAATCCCGTGGTCTGCAGTTATGTTTCCGTCCGAAGCCAATTCTCTAATGGATTTACAAGCTGTTGCACAGCTGCGGTTGCTGCAGATCAGTGATGTAACCGCGGGGTTTTATGGAAGTGTGAACCTCTGATATCAGCACAGGTCTAATCTCAGAGTGGCTGAACAAACAGAGTAGTATTAAAAAGGCGGCGGAGGCGCTCTTGACCAGATGTGTGTCAGTGTGATGGCAGCTGGCCCGGACACGCGCTCTCCTCTTCATCAGCCGCTCTCAGCGGGGAAAGATGGAAAAGTCGTTTTTTTTAAATATGGAAATGCGTCCTATTCTCTCCAATCTCAATGGGAAATTATGGCAGCTCTACCTGCTACTTGGCTTCCTCACATAATCAATCAAGTGAAACGGCCCAGATCCTTGGCCGACACAGTTCACTGTCCTCAGCATGTTCATTCACCTTCGGTGGTCTCTCACAGAGGAGAGAGAAACTCACTTTCAGGGCCGGAGAGCAGGAGCGTGATTTATAAGCAGAGGTGATTCATCAGTCTACTCTTTTTGCAACATCTCTCCCTCATCTCTTTCTCTCTGTTTCGAACACTCAAACATGCAATAAATTTTCATCTGTGCAACATATTCCTTTTTATACGAATGTTCTACTGATGTTTTTAGAGCATGTCTGCAAATAATTTATTGTTTCTGCACTCTTTGACTGAAGCTTCTTTGCTGTTTTTGCGACACAAAGTTCCCCATCACAGGACTAATAAAACTTTATATTGTATTGCCTTCTCTCATTGCATTGTACCATATTATATCGTATCGTATTGTATCATAGTATACCGTATTGTATTGTATCGCATTGCATCATATCATATTCTGTCATATTGCACAACATCATATTGTGTCATATTGTATAATATCATATCAAATTGCATCAAATTGTATCTTATTGTATTGTATTGTGTAATATCGTATCACATTGTTTCGTACTATATTGGGTTGTATCACATTGTATCATATCAAATTGTATCGAATAGTATTGCACTGAGCTGTATCCTTTCATATCGTACGGCATCATATTGTGTGGTATTGTATTGTATCAAATCATATCATACCACACCACACTGTATCATACAGTATCAAAAAGCGTGGTATCACATTGTGTCTTAATTTGCACCTCTGTTTTAGATTAACAGTGGAAACAAGCTTGATGATCCTTAATTAACATCTTGAGGCTTTAACTGTAATTTGTGGAAGATAAGAGAGGCACAGAACGGAGAACCACCTCTCTGCAAATGTGTGTGTGTGTGTGTGTGTGTGTGTGTGTGTGTGTGTGTGCAGACACACACATGGCAGAGCTGTAAAGACAGCGTGCGGGGAACAATGTGGATTTATGCAAAAGCTCATAAACTTCCACCAGAGGTGGAGGAATGATGGGATTTTCACCCAGACGACCCCCCACCATCTGCCCACAATTACCACAATGCACAAACTTACAGGCAGATCTCAGCAGCTGTGTCTTTTCAGGCTTTTGTGTATTAACCAGCACTGGCAGGGGGGCTATTCTAGACACCTCAGAGTTAATACAGATTTCAGGGGCTAAAATCATCAATCCCATGATGGGTGAGTGAGCAATGCCTTTTAATAATTATCATATTTTCTTGCAAGTTTGCCTCAAGGACTAATAAAATACACATCATGGTTTGGAATAGTGCGATCTCCGTGAACAATAAACCTTTGGAGCCCTGCTTCTCTATTGCAGTCACATCGAGTGTTTTCGTCCATAAATCTTGGCATATGTTGGTGCGAGTGTGGTCGAGCGCTGCAAACATAAAGAGGAGCTCATCACGTCTGCCTCCTTCCAATCTCACAGAGTGGCCGAGCCGCCTTCTCTGCATCGACTTCTCTATCGATCCCTGGGATGGGACTGAATGAGTGCCAGCTGAGAGGACAATTGTGCAGCCATAGAAGTAGGAGGGGAGGGGACAGATGCTAAACACAGAGCTGTGGGGACTGGCTGCACACACAGGTGTGTGTTAGGGAAAAAGGAATTGAAAGACTCTGGATACTGGATGTCTCAGGCCAGGGCTGGTGCTGACTATTACACATCATGCTGGAACGGTACATGTGAGGGGCAGGCCAGACAGCCTGAAGCTATGTATAATGTTGCCAGATAAGGAGATAAGTGTGGCAGAAACTGACTGCGATGTTCTCACACCTAAAGATAGGATTGTAAAATAGCATATGAGGTTTTTCTGTTTAAACCAATGCTTTCTTGCTTCTTTCTTAACACCAGTGAACAGGTAAATACTGCATTCAACCACTCAATCCCACAGGGAAGCTCACAGTAGCAAAGTCCAACAGAGGTGTCCAATAACGCTGAGACACACACAGCATCCAAAACAACAAAACCCAGTCAAATACACTGAGGCAACTGGTGGGATGCTCACAGGAAACTGTGGCAAAAGCTGTAATGAGAGCAAAATCCTTGTGGGAGGACAGAATAACTAATGCTATTACAGCAGTGTCAGTATTTAGTTTCTCGTGTATTAATTAACACACAGTCATTTCTAGCAGTCAGAGCCGGAACACAATGACTGCCTGGAGAACAATAAACTGACTACTTCCAGACCGCGCTGCTCCTCTACTGCCCCGTCAGCAGGGGGCAGCAGAGGCCCAGCATCTGCTCCGCTCACAGTCGATTTCACATCCGGCAGCTGCAGTCTGCAGCCTTGACCCGGTGCAGGAGAACAGAGAGGGTAAAGTCCTCCAGCAGGTGTGAGCAGGTCACACCTGCAGAGGAGAACTGGCCTCTGGCTGTGTTGTAATGCTTCCTCCTCCTGGGGCTAAATCACTGCAGCCGACATTAATAATGATCATTTCCTGGTACTTTCATTATAGAGCTGACCTAATGGGATTAAATTAGCTCTGCAGGAATAGAACAAAGCATTGCCGTTGTGGTACAGGTGCAATGGATGGTGCAGAAAAACAACAGAAAACTGCATTTATGCTACAAGAGTGTTGCATATGACAATGACAGTTATGCAGTGAGACCTGGGAATAATTAGATTTGCACAGCAATGCTGCAGGTCAAGTGAGAGGGGACACAGAGACCAGTGCTGTGACATTGCAGCTGGCTTGGGGTCACTTACCTCCCTCCTTTTTTTTGGCCTTTTGAGTCACCACTAAACATTTTCAGTCACGTAAGTCAGAATTCCAGACTTTGGTTCCAGCGTTAAAAATCCATCACTGGAAAATCTCCTCTTCCTAACCGATTCCATGAGGACACATCTCTCATGTGGAACTGCGAGTAACATTTGCTGCTGGCTCACACTCAGGCTCCTGCATTCACATTATGACATAATGGGAAAGACTGACTTATTACCGTAACCGTGCTGCTTCCAGATTGCGTGTGGAGCTTGGAGGGGGTGGTTGGGGGGGCGAGGGGGGGGTTGAATTGTGGCAGCTCGGAGAGCAGCTCTGGGGTCAGTGTCCAGAGGCGAGCAGGAGTCTGCAGAGCCAGGTCCCAGAAAACCATCTCTCACTAACATCTGCTCGTAGCTGCAGCCCAATAAAAACTCAAGAATGCTCTAGTCTGTGTGCTTTACTGCTTATGGGACTACTTCACTTTTTCCATATGCTCCTGCAGCTACAGCAGCAGCAGGAGCAGCAGCACTGTTCCGCACTGCTCTGGCACTGTGGGACCCTCACAGTTTTAGATTAGATTAGATTAGATTTAATCTCAGGACAGGTACTTAGGGGCAGCGAAATGCAGTTTGGCATCTAACCACAAGTGCAAAGAGCTGAAAGTGCAAACGTGTACAGTATAAATCAGGAGGATGGAATATAGACTACGCAGTGGAGTTGAAATGTAATATGCTCTACGGCTGTGCAGTACATGAGAGAGTTGGATATTTGCAACATAGCCAAAATTTTGCAACAGCTCAGCTTCCAACACATTTTCTGACTGTGCTGCACCCCACACACCACGCAGATTAGTCAGATCAGACATCCCGGCCTTCTGCCCCTTCTGCCCCATCCAGAGAGGGCAATTTGCTGCTGTTCGTGGTGCAGAATCTGACTCAGGCTGCAGCTCGCATGGGATCCATCTGCCTCGGATTTGCCACGTCTTTCCAGAGCAAGGAGACGTGCGTTTCGTTTCTCATGGCGGTGTGAAATAGAAATAGTGTGAGAGCTGCTCTCTTTATGTGTGTGTGTGACTGCGAGTCTTTCTCTGTGCGTGCGTGTGTGTGTGTGTGTGTGTGTGTGTGTGTGTGTGTGTGTGTGTGTGTGTGTGTGTGTGTGTGCGCACAGGCACCGCAATGTCACCTTGACTACAATCTACAGGAGGCACCGAGGGCGCAGCGCATCTGTGCCACACCGGACAGAGGAGGAGAGGGAGAAGGTAATGCGCGCCTCTCAAGAGTGTGTGTGAGAATATGCCAAATCTGTGAGTGAAAGTGTGTGCGCGCGCGTGTGTGTGTGTTTGTGTGTGTATGTGTGTGCGTGTGTGTGTAAGAGAGAGAGAGGAAGAGTGAGGCGGGTATAGCTCCCTCTCAGACAGCTCACAGTGCCGGAGGATCCTGCTCACATCCAGGCGGAGCGGCGCGGAGATGTCAGCGCACACAGGTGGGTCAGCCGGGGCAGGTGGGGCAAGGTGGGGTGCAGGTGGGGGCAGGTGCGGTGGCAAAACGCACCAAACTCAGTGCTTTTGGTGCATGTGAGAGCCGCATGGGCCTGCAGACCGGACTCGGGGGTCATCGGGGTTGCGCAGGTGCAGAAAAATAAGGAAAACACGCATCTGGAGGGGAAAAGAGTGATATTTCCTTCATTCCTTATTTGTGAAGGTGTGTTGCACCTTTTTCCCCACTTGAATAATAATAACAATATTAATAATATTAATTAAAAAAAAAGCAGCTTCAACTCCGAGCAGTTTGATTCACTTGAAGGTCTGTAGTCAGAAACCTGCCGGTGGGCAGACCGGCATGCACCGCGGCTGCCGGGTCCTCCGGGCTCCCGGTGCTCGGTACCGGGGAAGAACCCGCCGCCTCGCCGTCATGTGACTGCTCCGGGAGAGATCCGCGTCCTTTCCGCTGCGCCGGAGGAAAGCAGCCTCGGCCAATCGCGTCTCGACGGA
This sequence comes from Karalla daura, assembly GCA_029224185.1. Taxonomy (NCBI): domain Eukaryota; kingdom Metazoa; phylum Chordata; class Actinopteri; order Chaetodontiformes; family Leiognathidae; genus Karalla; species Karalla daura. Next base: position 13,527,996 of record CM055198.1, on the reverse strand, counting down.
GGCGTCTCTCTCCTTCCCCCTTTCTCTCGCTTTTTCACTTGTGGTGCGTTCAGTGGGCGTAGGAAAACAGATTTTCATAGAGGAGGCGAGTTCAAGTTCTACCTGAAAACGTGTCAGTGATGGAGGGTGGACAGTGGCCTGTTTCTGTGTAATTACATTCTTATTTCTGTTTAAAACATCTTTAGTTTGAGTAACTGGTCGTAAATTAAGTCAAATCTCAGAATCCAGTGATTTTTTATCGGGATAATCCTCTGGGGACATTGGTAAGTACTGTGTCTTTCTAGTGAAGAATGAATATTAGAGTAGCCATCCATTATTGCACTGCTGTGTACTGAGTGGTCTGCTGGGGCCTATTTCCAGGATATAAAGAATATCAGAGTTGCAGTATATATAATTCATACTTGATTGTCTTGCACGTTTGTTTGCACGTGCCAGCCATTGTTTACATTTGATAAACAATTACATTTAAACTTGTGCAACTGAACTGAGTGATGTCGACAAGCAGACCGTCATACACCTACAGAAAGATGTTCAGCCATTCAGGATTAAGCTATTGAATGAGGAACAAAAACTTTGAAAGTTGGAAAACTTCCATGAGATAATTGAAGTTCGGAGTCGGGCACACAGCTTTATTCCAAACCCTTTGACAAATATTAAACACAACATGATGAATCAAACTTTTCTGCACCTGCCATGAGATTTTCATGTTATATGTCAGCAGCTACAGTGCGTAGGTATTAAATATGTTATGAAACCAGAATAGATTTACAGTCAAAATCTGTGGGTTAGAAAAAGTGGATTAAGTAATACAGAGAAAAGACTAATCCAACTCAATGACATATTTTTCCCTCCTCTGAAATCTCCAAATTGTATTGCCATCAAAAAGAAACAAAAATAAAGAACCGAAGTAACTAGATACCAAAATCTACATCTTTGTGCTCATGTCTTTATTTCCTCGTCAAAGAGACAAACAAACCCTAAAATCACGCAGACACGTCGCGCTCTGACGCGAAAACACATTGATGCTGAGATTTACGCGACGGCCCTGAAGGCGTCCCGGGGCCCTGTGACGTCAGCCGCTCCCCTGCGCTCCCTCTCGCAGCCACTCAGAGGAGGATGCTCTGACCGTGAGACTGCAGCATCTTCACCCAGAGACACACACCGAGCAGGAACCGAGTCCGAGTCCGTGTGTGTGTGTGTGTGTGTTACTCCCCCGGACCCGCCCCGCAGCAGCAGCCCGGACCCGGGTCTCTGCACCCCGGACCCTGAAGACAGGACGCACCTCGACCCCCCCCCCCTCCCCAGCGCCGCCGCCGCCGCAGCCGGATACTTTCTAACCACGCTTGTTTTCCCCCTTTCTTCATCCCTTCTCTTTGTCCTCTCGGTTGTTTCTTTTTATTTCTTTGTTTTCTTTTATTTATTATTGCCGCAGAGGACGTGACATGAGCAGGAATGACATCCTAACCCGCAGCGCAGAAGCTTTGCTGGAAGATTGAGGCGCACTTTGCACACGCTGTTAGTAGATCTCTCTCTCTCCATCCGGATTTTCTGCCTCCGATCATTTCTGCGCTCGTCTTTTCCGTCCCTGCGCAGCATCATCTGCACGCACGGCGCAGCTGAGCCTCCCCCGTCCGTAAGAAACAGGCGTATTTTCCAATTCTTAAAATCGCTCTCGCTTTCTCCAAGGACGTAAAAAAACACACACAGAGAAAGAGAGAGAGAGAGTGAGAGAGAGAAGGGGGGTGGAATTGAACGCAAACGCAGCCCAAGAGCATCCAAGAGCAAGCTTAAAAAATGATGGCCGGCGGAGCAGTGCAGCAAAACGGGATTTTCTCAAATCCTCACCATCACAATCAGCAGCCACACATGGAGTCCGACCCCCCGGACTCGCGTAAAAGACCCCTGGAGACCCCAACGGAGGCCAGCAGCACCAAGCGCACAAACACGGGAGGTAAGAGCCGAGATGCGGTGCTGGAGGAAGGGGAGGGGTGGCGGTGGTGGTGGTGGTGGTATTATTGGGGGGGTTGAATGTGGATCAGTCCTGCAGAAAATAAAGGAGAGAGCAGGTTGATCTGACGCTCACACAGCGGCTGCACATCGATGCACTGATCCGCGCTTCGCTCCGACAGACAAAAACAGAGGATTTCTTTTTATTCCCATCAGAATAATAATAATAATCCCGGGGCCGCCGCCGCCGCCGCCGCTACCGCTGTGGACGCAGACAATAAGATACAAGAGGGGGGAGGTTTGGAGGGAACCTCACCCCCCCACCCCCCGGTCCTCTCAGATTCACGTGTATTTGCTATTTTTTTAAATAGTATTATTATGATTATCATGGTGATGATTATTGCGTCTTTTCGCGACGCAGCGGCCATGCTGGAGCCCGAGATCAGGATGTAAACAAGCGCGAGGCAGATCAGGCTGGTGCGTGATGGCAGCCTCTCATCCCGTCGACGGGATGACCTTGTAATAATCTCACACATCAGCCACCATTGGCGCTTTGTGCGCAATTACACAAGCGGATAAAACCATCGGAGCCACGTTAAGAGCAGGCCGGAGAGAGACAGCAGGGGAGGGTGGGAGGGGAGGGTAGGAGGGGAGGGGAGGGGAGGGGAGAGAGGGTGGGGGGGCTTTCCATCTTTTCTGCTTTCTCTGATTTTTAATTTGAACCTGAAAGCTGGACGAGATAAATGTTTTCGTCATTATTCTCTGGTTGGATGAAATATGGATATGTCACCATGGCGATCACCATATTTGGTTTTTGTTTACATGCTGTCATGCGCCAAGCATTCCCATCATCCGGCATTACAACCATCAGGAGCCTCTCCTGGCCATGCACCTCATCATGGACATTTGGACACACACACACACACACATACACACACACACACACACTGCACTTTTACATGTGTTAGTCACACAACACGTTTGTGTGTGTGTCTGAGAGAGAGAGACTGTGCATGTGTGTGTGGAGACTCTCCCACACACACTCATGCAGCTTAATTACTGTTAGATTTTTAGCACAGGCTGTTAAATCTGACTGTCTGTGTCAACACTGCAACACTGTGGTCACCAAACAGAGAGAGCTGCTGTGATATAACGTGGCAGATGTGCTTAGAGAGGCAACACTTTGTGGGCTGAGATGGTTTTAAAAAGGTCACCTTCACCTGTCAGGACCGATACTGTTGATATTCTTCACAATCTCAGGCTGAAGGTGTGTGTACATTTAAGGATTTTAGGTCAAGTGCACGTTCAGTGTTGGTCCTGAACGGAAACACAGAGAAATTGAATGTGTGTATATTATGTTTGTATGTTATGTATATTTGTAATGTCAATAGATGAAATAATGTGCTGCAGGCTCCTCTGCAGGTTTTGATCATTTCTGAACACACTGATTCAGCCTGAGCAGGTGGATATGCTGAAAATGTAGATTTTGAGTCTTCTTGCTCTTTTTGGGTTGCACAGTCGCAGCTACTCCTCAGCATGGCCCACAGAGAGGCTCTGAGGATCAATACGTTGTCATCTCTGTGTTTTTTTTATTTTTATTTTTGGTGACCCTGAGGTTTGTCCTGCTCTGGACACAGCACAGCCCGTTTCCTCAGCTCCCTCCGGGACGACGTCTCTCCTCCTCAGGAGTAACAATTAGGCGAGAAGGGGAGCGTCTGTCCGGGCTGGTGGAGGGGTGAGCTGCAGGTTAGAGAGCGGTGTTAAACTGCAGATCGATGCAGCACTCGCAGCACTATAAAGGCCCCTGCACGCTGGACGTAAAAACCCCCGGCTGCCCCTCAGGGGAGCATCCTGCTGCCTGCGTAACAGCCAGGCAGCGCGTCCATTTAGACAAATGAAAAGGTTGGGATGATGATGATGATGCACGGCCGACCGGGCTTTTACTCACGGCGGAGAGGAAGGTGGCCGGCGGCGTCTCAGCCTCTCTCTCTCTCTCTCTCTCTCTCTCTCTCTCACACACACACACACACATACCCTGACACACACACACACACACACTCCAGGAAGACACACTGAAGCTTTGCTACAGGTCTCTTTTTCGGTATAAATTCTGCACTGACAGTTAATTCAATTCTTCATTTAAGAGAAAAAATGTCTTTTTGTCTATTTATTTGGTCGCACAATTTAATCTCTATTGTGACAGCCTGAATGAATCACACACACACACACACACACGCTCGACACAGACGGGATCAGCCTGAATGCTTCTGTCATTTTTGCTAATAAATCAACGCAAGAAAAACTGTTTACGTTCCTGGCCCTCGGCGCCAACAGGAAACACTCACTTTATAGTTTTCAGATTTTTTTTATTTTTTTACCTAAATTGCTTTTCAACAGAAGCTGCACATATTTTCAATGAGATTTTGTTCTTGCATTTATATATATTTATAAATATATACATACATAGATCTATTTTTTAAGCTGCGCTCCGGCTGCAGCTTTAAAGCTAGAGCTGCTAAGAGATCGTAATAATACTGGTTGTTTCTCTGAATGATTAGTTTACGCCACACACTCCCCCACCCCTGTGCTTCCTCTCTCTGTAGTGGCCTTCCTGCAGCCCCTATTTGAAACTGAAGGCATTGTTTTCCCTCACCAAGAAACTGAGACTCATGGTAAGAGAGACTTTGATTTTGATCTTCTACCTGTTTTTTTTTTAAAATATATATCTATATATAATCTTTACTGTAACCTTCTTCAATGCAGGTCTGATTGAGCAGCCAAAGCCTGCAGAGTGAACTCAAAACTATAGGTCAAAAAAAATAATTTAAATAGGATTTAAAGTGACATGTAACACCCTCATGTCCCTGCTCATGACCCAGGATAATGCATGCTGATATTGTTTATACTGTGTGTTATCAATTCCATGACATCCATTTTCATGCTTTTTTATACAAACTCAGTGTTTCTTTTGTCATGATGCCCGACATTACTGCACTCCTGAGGACTCCTGATGACCTTTGACCTCATGCCTGCCATGTCATCAAAGCATTGGGGGTTTACGACTGCTGATGTATTGTCAAAATGTTCATTCACCGATTGTGATGTGTGACGTATGTATACGATGGTGCAGCTGCTGCTGCTGCTGCTGCTGCTGCTATGAACAAATGACTGCAGTGACTTTTTTTTTCCTGTTCGCAGGAAGAAAGAAACTTCATGTGTAGGACAGATTAGTGAAAGAAACATTTATCCTCGCCACTGAAGAAAATGAGAAGTTTCCTGTTGTGTTTATTTTTAAGCCGTGGCACCTTGCGTATATTCAGATACGTTAGCCATTTACGTCACACAGCTGTGCGTGAATGATACCAGAATAGAGGTGTGAGCGTGTGTTAGCCGTGTTGTATAGTGTTGGGAGGGTTACTTTAAACATGTACTCCACGCCTGTTTACAAAACACACAAGCTTTAAGATGTAATTAAGTAAGTAAGGTAGTCCGATATGAATACGGCGGTCATATCTGCTGCTCTGCGAACGTTTACCAGAAACAGTGATTGCACTGGACAATGAACCCAGGAAGTCAAAAATGTAATTTATTGCAGATTAAATACACACATGAAACAGGTAAATCCCTCCATAAATACGATCTATCGTTATCAACAATGTGACTGTATTCTGATATCTATTTAAATTAGAACTGTATGTGTACTGTGTGTGTGTGTGTGTGTGTGTGTGTGTGTGTGTGTGTGCGTGTGTGTGTGTGTGTGTGCGCTAAATCGTGAGGTTGCGTTAGAGAAGGAGCTGGTCATCTGTCAGAGGATGTGGGACCACTGTAACCCCAGAGGCTCGTAAATCACAGACACGTCTTATAAAAAGCTGAAGGAGAAAAGATCAATGAGGAGCTGCAGTGGCTGCTGTTCACAGGCCCGGACCCCCTCCTATCCCTCCCCCCAATCCCCCAATCCCCCCCTCTTCCTACCCCCCCACCCCCCCACCCCTCGCTTGGCTTTAATGCACAGAGCCCATTCTTATCTGCGCGCCCACCCCCCTCACCCCGAGCAGCAGGGTCCTCCCCCCACATTACAGCTCCTCAGAGTTCCCTGTAATCATGTACATATATGATCACAGGCATTTAATGAGGTCATTGTTAATATATGATTTACCTTCTGAAGTTTGAGCTCTGATCGCTCTCGGAGACCGACTGGCTCCCGATTGGCTGAGTGGCTAACGATCGTCCTGCTGTTGTCGGCCAATCAGAGCTCAGCAATTTTACCTTGTAAACGTTTTTTTTTTTTTTTCAACCAAACATAACAACACAAATTACTCAGGGACCTGAATGTTGTTTTGGTTTCCAGTGAATTGGAGAATGTGGCAATAATATGAAGCCGGAGTTGAGCACGTTCCTGAGCATCAGTTGTTATTTAACCAAAAATAGCCAGAGTGAAGCCAGAGCAGGCACTGTTTACAAAACACACAGGTTTAACAGTCGAAGCATTCGTGTCCACTCAGCACCTACTGCGTTATTCTGGAATGACAATGTTTCCGTGTTAGCATTTTTAAGAATTTCTAAACATGCCATTTTCTTCTCGCTTAGTTTTGATGGAAAACAAACACAACGTGAAACAGGACAACGTCGTCGATGTTTGTTGAACCAGTAACGGCGCTCTCACAGTAAACAACAGCTTCCCAGAGTCCAGAGTCAGTCCATTTATAACAAATGCAGCTTTCAGGCTAAAACGCTGCCTTGTATAAGCCTGGAGGAAGTCTTACGTACGCAGAAACAATATAAATTGGATTTTTTTTTTTTACCCCCGCTGGTTTACATGTAGATGGTCAGACAGAGACGTATTAGGGAGAAGTTTGACCTGGATGGAAAAAAAATCTTTTGAGGACTTTTATCACCGCAAGAGATGACGTTCTGCCTCTCTCCTTCTTCTCCTCCTCCTTCCTCTTTTCTATCTCTCCCTCTCTCCTCCTTTCTTCTCCTGTCTGTGAGATATAATACATTCATTTAGTAAATGGATGTACTGGCAAGCCGGTGTTAGGAAGGAGGGGGGGGCGGCTTGAAATGCCCTTGCCAAGTGACATTAGGGGACGAGCAGTAGGCCGGAAGATTTCTGTGTGTGTGTGTATGTGTGTCTCGGTCTATGTGTGTGTGTGTGTGTGTCCCCTGCCTTTGTCTTTTCGGTCTGGTTTTCGATGCAAACACGTAGACGTGAAGCTAAATGAGAGTGATGAAGAGGTGTGTAATTGATGGATTGTGCTGCGGATGGACACACATCGATGCACGCACGCGCGCACACACACACACACGCACACACACGCACACACAGACACACGCTGCGTATTGAGCCTTGGCCGTACGAGGCAGGGCCTTTGATGCTATTGATCCGAGTGTGTTCTGTGGCTGTGGGAGCTGAGCGAAGCATCTTTTTTTGGGTCGTCCATAAAAAAGCAGAGCTGCGGTCCCCGCATCGATCAGCTGGTCAAGGGAAACCGACGCCTGCGGGCTTGAAGTGGGTTTCAGTGCAACAGTGTGTGTGTGTGTGTGTGTGTGTAGGGGGGGGCACGTTCACCCCATCGGGGGATAATCGCTTTTGGTGGAGACGTTTCGCTTTGAATGTACAGTCGTGCATCGAGAATCAGAGTCCGTAGCAGGTTTTTTTTCTGTTACGTAGCGAAGGGAAGCCAGTGGTTGTGCTCGGTCCGCAGGATGTTTCCAGAACACGACGTTCCCCTCTGCGACACGCCTGCTTTGTTCGAGCCTTCCTCGGCTGCGCGCCGCTCTTCCTCTTCCTTCCTCTCCTCCTCATCCATACTAATCACGCTCTACTTCAGACCATCACGACTGCACCCTCCTCGTGTCCTCCTTCACCCTCGTCATCCCCCTCTCCATCCTTTTGTCCCTCCCTCCCTCCCCCTCCATCGCCCTCTCTCCCCCCGTCCGTCGCAGGTTGCCGTCGACGACGCTCGCTCGGCAATCGTTTCCCATCGATTCGCAGCCGCCGTCGGCAGCGACTCCCGTCCTCCTCCTCCTCCTCCTCCTCCTCCTCCGCCCTCTTTTTTTTTTTCAATCCACTGCGTCAAAGTAAAAAAAAAAAAGCGAAAAAGAAGCCATTGTACAGGGTGGGGTGAAGGGGAAGGGGGGCGGGAATATTCCCACAAAGGGAGGCGAGCGATTGGTGGAGCGAGACGCCGGTCACGGCGAGCTGCGAGCCGATTGGTCGGGACGGGCAGAGCGGCGATGAATATGGATAAGAGAGAGCGATGAAAGGGCCGATGCAGCGAGGACGACGGAAGGGCCCCCGCCTCTGAAATAGCCTTGGTCCTCGAACAATATCCACCGGCTCACACACACACACACACACACACACACACACACACACACACACACGCACACACACACGCACGCACACACGCACACACACACACGCAGTGAAGGGAGTGAAAGGAGGCGGCTGCCTCAGTTATCTTTGTGAGAGCAGCCACCGTGTCTGCCTCGATTTCCAAGCAGACGCCCCGACGATGGGGATCGTTGCCGTGCGGAGGCATTTGATTGGCTCGACCCTAAATCTCCATTTAAAGTGAATTTCTGCCACATACGTTCATCTGGGACGTAGGGTTCCTCCGCCGGGTTTCCATCCGAGCCCGAGCCCAAACCCCCGTCCGCGTCTTTCTGCAATTTTGCAATTCATGACCGTGAGCGACGTCTCTTTTACAGGACAGCCCCTGTGCTGTCTTTACGTATTCTGTATATCTGATAACCGTAAGGGGCTAAAATCTCCTTTTAAAAGGCTTGGTCCCAAACACAGTCATCAAAAATTTGTTGAAAAATCTGTCAAGCGATTGCGGCTCAGTCAACTGCTACATTTCCTCCTCAGATATTTAGCCCTTTTTTGTCGCAGGAATGTTAATGGCGACTGTTCGCATGCCTCTCAGTCCGCTGATTGAGGGATGGCAGCGTCTCACGCTCGCAGTCCCCTACGTAAAACGTCAGATCTGGACGGGATAAACTGGCGTGGGAACAGCGGAGCGCTGGAGACGTTTCCTCCCGCTCGTCTTCCTCGGCTGCTCTCGGTGTTTATGAGTGACGGCGGCCATCTTTCAGAATGAAGACAGCTGGTCAGAGCCTCACTGCTGGAGAGCTTTACATGCCTGTGTGTGTGTGTGTGTGTGTGTGTGTGTGTGTGTGTGTGTGTGTGTGTGAATGCTACCTTCCAACAAAAGAGCAGAGGACTGGAGGGGGTGTGTTAGACAAAGCCTGCCCCCCTTAACTCTCCCTGCTTAGGGGAGATGAATATTTTCCAAGTCCCCAGAGGTCAGAGCCTCAACACCAAAGCCCCCCTCCTTCACACACACACACACACACACACACACACACACACACACACACACACACACACACACACACACACACACACACACCAGCCCCCCTCCTTAGCTCAGGCTGTGTTCACAGACTGCACTCCAGACCAGTGTGGGCCTCACATCTGAAGCCTGATGCAACCTGCACAAGGCTCATGTCTCCTCTGGACCAGTTGACCTGTTTTCAGTTTGTAAGGACAGATAATTGTGATTCTCACATTTTCTGGGATTTACTAAGATTCATTTACTGTCCCGTTAAGGTTTGGAAATCATGAAACGAGCAGCCAAACAGAGAGAACAAAATCAAAGTGACTAATAATGTTAAAAACATCCTAATCATATGTCTGACAGGTCTGATTTAATTAGAGATCCATGTCGAGCAGATTTTTTAATAGGCAGCCAAACCAGATTTAAATCGACTTTAATAGATAGTGAATTTCACACCTAAACAAAAGATGCTGCAAAAACTTGAAAACAGCTTAAAAACCAAGATACTTTGGAGCATGTACAGCTTCAGTTGTAATGTGCAAGTAACAGAGATAAACCACATTTTGTACAGATCTGAACTTCTCTCTGCATGCAGTTTTCTGAGCTCTGGCCAGCTGCTTGACACGATGTGTGTCTGGATCTCTACCATTGTTAAGTGTCTCGGGTTCAACTCCAAAAAAAACCGCACTTCTGGTTTTGTGCGACACTCCAGTCAGAGTGAACGTGGCAGCGCCGTCTAAGGGACCTGGGGAACAAGGATTTCCTACAAAAAAAAGAAAAAAAATCATGGAAAGAGAGAGTCCGTTATCTCTGAGCTCTCTATTAACCTGGCGTTAGTGGAGCCTTTGTTTCCATCGCGAGGGGGGGCGTCTCAAGTTTTGAATGTCAGAGCGAAGCATGCGAAGAAAAAAAAAAACGACAGAACCCGGGAAAAGATGTGTGATCTGCAGCCCCCGCCCTTGCCGGCCTGTGTGGACACCAGATCCCAGGATTTGAGCCTCCAATCCCCCAGCATGGAGAGCCTATTCTGGGCCTGGCGGGTCCGCAGGGGCCTTAGCAACAGATTGGACTGTTTACTCATCCAGTTATGTCGTGGTGGAGGCCATTTATTATTTATTGTGAACGACCTCTCCATCTACAACCCCCCTCCAAGCCCCCTTCTCTCCCGATCCTAAATCCCCGATCACGGGCTCACGTAGCCTTGAAGATGAACATGCACACATACACACACACACACACACACACCCACGCACACACATATGCATGCATGCACACTAGCACGACTACCCCAGTACTTTGTCAAATTCTTTCAACATATGAACGGCTGAACTTCCCATGTGTGCTGTCACTGTGGGGATTTGTGTGTGTGTGTGTGTGTGTGTGTGTGTGTGTGTGTGTGTGTGTGTGTGTGTGAGTGTGTTGTATGGAGCAGTGAAAACAAAGACCCTCATCACAGCAACCAGTAGGGAACCCTGTAGTTACTCAGCTGCAGACACACACACACACACACACACACACACACACACACACACACACACACACACACCTTAACCTGCTGTGCTGTAGTCGCTAATGGTTTTAAACTGCTTTGCTTTGGTTTTCCTTGGTTGGATGTTTAGTTGCTTAATTTTTTGACCCTCTCAGAGTTTTTTTCCTCCATTCGTATTGTTTTTCATGTTTAGATCAGTCTTAAGGAAACATAAACAAATGTGTAATACACACTAAAATCTAGATGATGATATTTGCTTTTGAGCTAAGCTTGTTTACGGCTAAATCTCTTTTATAAAATACGCTTAAAACACACAAATTTTATGATCTTATTGCTCAACCTTTTCATTTCAATAGTTAGTTTAATGTTGTGACTGAGCTGTGGTTTCGGCTTGGTTCAGTTCAGCCGCAGAAAACCCCCGAAAGGATCATGTTTTCATGTCTCACACCCTTTTAGAAACCCCACAAAGTACTCCCTGAATGCTGGCTGACAGCTAAAACATTAAGAAGTAATCAGTAACAATCACCACATCTGTAATTATGGTGTTTATCGTGTTCTTATTTGGGCTGAAAGTTTACATGCTCATTATGTTGTCAGCATGAAAGAGCCGCTGCACACGGGGGGCTGAGACGCGGGATCTTTGATGATGCTTCATATTAACTAGTGCAGAAAATAGAAGCAGAGAACAATGAGTCTGAGAACCCGCTGACGCCTCACCTTCTGCCTTTAAACGCGGGTCTGTTGACGCCTCGATGCTCCCCGCCTGTAAAATGAGTCACTTTCTTTACGTATTTTCAGGTTTTTTTTCTTTTTTTTCCTTTTTACCAAAATCTCAATCGTTTCAGACGACTCCAGCACCTTTGCCGTCACCTGTAAAGGGGATAATCACATGACTTTATGCTCCTTGCTAAACAGCGTAGCCTCTGGAAGCTAGCAGCCATGGAGCATTGTATTGTATTGTATTATCATCTATCTCTGCACAGATATGATGCTCTTTTATGCTTTTATGTTTGATCACGTGACTTTACTTTCCTGTCTAAACAGGTTTAGACTAGAAATGTACTAATTATTTTTGAGTTTGGGGACAGTACTTTACATTGCATTCAGTCTCTTGTCTTTAAGCTTCTGTTTCAACATCTAAAATATCTATACATGAACCTGCTGAAGCTTTGGACCTGCCGTACTGTACATGTTTGGCTGGGAATAGACTGTACTTATTAAAAAAAAAAAGAGAAGTAAGCCAAAATACAAAAAGTTCTGATAAGTTCCCTCGTGAACTGTTAACTTTCTGAAAGCAGCAGCAGGAGTTTTTCTCTCTCCGAAGCGCGAATTATTTCAAGTGACCTCGAGACATTTGACTTAAAGCAGCCGAGAGCGGAGATGGTTTTACTCCGTCATCTTTAAGCGGCGCGAGGGAACATGGCGTGGGTGAGGGATGCGTGACCTCGACTGGATTTGGAGTTTGTGTTGACGCTGGCGGGTCAGGAGCAGCGAGCGGAGCTTCAGGCTGCTTATTACGCTCAGATCAATGGGCGAGCCGGAGTATCACCTGCACCCCCGGGACGTGGGACGACACGCTGAAGGGAGCGCGGGCTATAATTACGCATAATTAGAAATTGCAACTGTGACAGGTAGATAAATGTGGCTTTGCTTCTTCTGAAACTGTGGTAAATGCGCACTCCTTTTAGGTTTCGCTAAATAAGTGTGCTTTAACTGTTAAAAGTCACACTTGATGTTAAAAGTATATTAATCCACAAAGCAGTTGTAAACTTCAGAGCCATTACAAGTCGCATCAAACTTTTTTCCGTAAAGTGCAGAAAACATCCACTGGTCGAGTCTCAGTGTGTGTCAGAGGTGTAAAAAGGTTCTTTGTTGTCACATGCTGAGAGCTTTGAAACCAGTAAATGGGGAGGGGGGTGGGGGGCTTAAAAAGGAGAGATGTCTCACTTTGTGGACCGCTATGTGTCAGAGGCTCTCACAAAGAGCAGATAAAGCTGATAAAACTTGAGGAATGTTGATGAATCTTCCCTGTGAGCGGCGTCGTCCAGCAGAGCGCAGCGTGGGAGGATGAGAGTGCAGCGCAGTTTCCTCAAGCTTTTTCAGAAATCTGCAACTCGGCCCATATTTATGAATATTGAGTCATGGCAGTTATCAAACCTGCTAAGAGCAAAGTGTAATTCAATCTGCGTTACGTAACGGCCGAGCTCTGCAGAGCCGCTCGCTGATACAGATGTAGATACTGAATCTCTCAGGCCTCTTATGCACAAACATCTGCCCCGACTTGGGGCTTGGTGTTTTTTTTAAGGCAGACAGGTGCTGACGAAATATTCTTTGCATTTTCCTCACTGCTGAAATGTTGGCAGCGTTTCAATCGTGTGCAGGCTCAGGGTCAGGCGTCTCTGCCTCGTACATAAAAAAAGTTTTTTTTTGTTTTTTTTTCATTCACGCTTCGCCTGGTGACACACGTATGACAGTTCCTATGCAACCGTGATGATGAACATGAGTCACTCATTACACGTCTGATCGGCCACATTGCCAAGGTGAGGAGGCTTGTTTATGAGACATCAGGAACGTTCGCATCCGTGGGACACGTATGTGTGAGTGTGTGTGTGTGTGTGTGTGTGTGGGAGTATCTGTTTTCAGCTGGTAACAAGCTTTTGTGTTTGTCGCACACGCGCGTGTGTGTGTGTGCGTGCGCGTGTTTCGTATTTACCAATTCCCCTGGCTTATTAATACAGGCTGGGTATAATTAGCCATCCTCTATCTAAAGCAGGTCAGTCCAAGGCTCCGTGTACTCAAAGTGGGTCACTGCAGCACTGAGGATAGGAGAGGAGGAGAGGAGAGGAGAGGAGGAAGGATGGAAGGAAGGAGGGCTGAGGAGGAGAAGGTGACGGGTAAAGAGAGGGGAGGAGGAGAAAAGAAAGAGAAGCAGAGGAGAGGAGGGAGGTAAAACAAAGACAGTTTGAGGCCACAGCCGTGTGACATTTCTTTCGAGCCTTAAAAAGCAAAAGCTCTGCCGCGCTGGGCGCGTGGTGGATATCAGAGACAGTGAGAACTTTATCGCACAATAAACATTACGTCAGCGTGGTTATTGTGCGGCTCATTAGGGCCGAGCGAGGCCCGAGGTTCCCAAGATAAGGGCGTAGCTGCTGAAATGAAAATATGGCACAAGGATGGACCGAGACACGCAATCTTTCTCTCTTTCTTTCTCTCCTTCTGTCTTTGTCGGAGTGAGCTGGTTCTGAAATGGAAGTGTACAAGGACGCACTCGCCGCATTGCAGCTGGAGCCTGACTCCAGGACGCCCGGGGCAGGGCCCCGAAATGTGCCACCTCCATCTAGAAGTGTGTGTGTGTGTGTGTGTGTGTAAGTGTGTGTGTGTGCTGCAAACAACCTGATAAAAATAACAGAGGCCGAGGGGTGAAGGTTCAAGAAGCTTTGGAGGAGGAGTTGTAATGTTTTAATCATGTTAACAGCACATTTGATAGTTCTAGTTAATTCACTAGAGGATGGACGGACAGAGAGAGGGAAATAAACAGGAAGGAGTGAGGAGGAGGAGGAGGAGGAGGGGGAGGGGGAGGAGGAGGGAGGTGCTCGTCATAGCGCAGGTGTTTTCATTTTGGAAAAAAACACACTTGATGCTTCAGTTAGTAAGACGTCCGCAGGGAAGATCCTTTTTGTTTAACACACACACACACACAAAAAAACCTCTGACTCCAAAACTCGAGCTGGAACCAAAGGCAGCCTCGCTCTCTAATGCACGTCGGGGATTTCTGACCAACACTCGAGCTTTTAGCGGAGAGAGAGCGGAGCAAATCTTCTTCGACAAATTAAAAGTGGGCGAGCCGAGGTTAGCTCCTCTCCTCTGCGTCCACGTGTGTTTACGTGTCGCTGTGGACGGACGGACAGACGGACGGGGAGTGTCCGAGCCCACCCAGCACGTCCTCTACAAACCTGTTACACATGTCCCAGCTGGGGCCGAGGCATCTTTCACCGATCAGTACCCAGATTCGAGAAGTGTGAGCAGAGCTTCTTAAGCCTCCGAATGTCAGAGGATATTTACAGCTTGCACACATGGTCCGCCCATGCATGTGTTTTCAATGGTCAGGACGTTTCTCAGGCGTTTGCAGGTCTGCACACGTTCGTTTTTATCTTTATTTAAAAGGCGTAGATGCTTGAAGTCAACCTGAGCTGGGATCTGATTGACTACGTTAGGCCTTTCTCTATTTACAGCACAAATACAGACTTAACAACCATTAAGAGGCTCTTAATGAAACTGTCCGAGGTCATTAATATTCTATGTAGCTGTATGCAGTCTCTAGTTCAGAACCACAGCAGGATATTGTAATATTTATTTAATTCATGTGTTTTTTTTTTACTGTAGTCGGGCCCGGGAAGCAGGCAGGGGACAGCGGTGTTAGAAAGTGCCTCGCCCTTGTCGGAAAGTGTGCCCCTGTAATAATAATCCTATTTTAATCTGCCTCCTGAGGTTACGTGTCCTGGATTATGAAATATGGAGGGGAATGCTGCAGCCGAGCGAAGCTGAGAGACTCGGACGAAGCAAATCCACGTTAGAGGAAAATGTGACCGCGAGACGTTGTCATTAGAGTCACAACCTGGAGGACAAGTCTCATTATAGGTCTTTAGGAAAGAAATGGAGGAAATTTAGCATATTCAAATTTGCATTTATACATATGTTTTTATAATTTTTTTGAGTGTATGATTTAAAAAAAAACAACGATATCACATTGTTTTTAGAGGATCTCAAAATATAAGGGATCGTGATGGTGGAGGTACATACAGTGTGTATGTGTGTGTCTATTTTATAATATGAATGTACACTATATGTATAATATGTATAAATCTATCATATATATCAGTGTTTATTTGACCTTTGACTCGTAGCTTTTTACATTCCGAGCCATGGCAACAAGACCCACACACACACACTCACACACACACACACACACGCACGCACACACGCGCACACACACACACACAGCTGCGCTGATGATCCTCTGACACAACGCCTCCACACCTCTGCTGCTCTGCACCGACGGGCAGGTCAGTGTCTCTCCCGAGCCCGACAGTGGGAGGAGGAGAAGTACGGTGGCCTGCGTGGCTCAGACAGCTCTGCCCCTCTCTCTCTCTCTCTCTCTCTCTCTCTCTCTCTCTCGCTCTATCAGTTAAAAGGTCACAGATTCAGTCGTTTCAGGTCAACGTGTCACCGAGTAAAAGCCTCCGGAAGCGTCGCCGCTCTGAATAAACCCAGAATAATTAAAATGACCTTTTTCTTT
>CM055198.1:13466918-13506918 GCA_029224185.1 Karalla daura | reverse complement strand
CACACATGCACACACACACACATACACACAGACACACGCACAGTTTCCAGTCTGTTGGGGTTTGTTCGTCCAAATCACTGCATAGCTGAGAAAGACGGGTGTCTCGAGAGGAGGACTGAAGAACCAGTGTGTGTGTGTGTGTGTGTGTGTGTGTGTGTGTGTGTGTGTGTCTGTGTGTGTGTCTGCGTGTGCGCATACTTCCTAAGCACTGAAGGGGGCATCTGTATGCAAATGAGACATGGTTCTTCCTGGGTGACAAATCAAAAGGCCCACCTGCTGCAAGGACCCGTCTGAGTGTGTGTGTGTGTGTGTGTGTGTGTGTGTGTGTGTGTGTGTGTGTGTGTGTGTGTGTGTGTGTGTCGGGAAGAACAGGGCCAGTCTAATGAACAGAGTAGAGAGTTACCGCTGTGTCTTGGCCAAAGCGTCTCATTCCTCTCCTCTCGCTCCTCGGAAGACATTAGTCGCCGTCCTTTCCTCCCCCTCTGCCTCCCTCCCCCCTCCTTCTCCTCCTCACCACACACACACACACACACACACACACACACACACAGACACACAATTTGTGCTCCAGTATCAATATTAAAAAATCTAATCATCTCAGAGGTTAAAAAGATGTGGGTCCGGTTCCAGCATGAGGTCACTGTTTTAAATGACTGGAGGAGACGCTCTTCATCATCATGAAATTCAGACTGTGTTTGGCAAACGTCCGCGGGTCAGAGAGCTGCGTCCCGCAGGTTAGAGCTGCTGAAGGATGAGGCTTAGATCGCGTCGTAGCTGCTCATTTAGTTTCTTCTTTAAGGTAAATGTATATTAGCTTTTTAAATGCACTTTAATTGTTCCCTTGGGAAGATGGGAGAGAGACGATGCTGCTGCAGAAACCCAAAAAAAACTAAACAACAAACTCAGCATGGAAGTAAGCACATCTGAGCTGATAAGCTGCCTCTCTGGACTGGAGGTTTATTTCTTAGACTTATCCATCCAAACAGGTTCAGATTGACGTATTTGAGATGTAAAAACAGATAGAAAAGAAAATGTCCCCCTCCATCCCTCGCTTCTTTTTATTCATACGTCCTTCGATCCGGCTCTATCGAACCCATCAATCACTCGTCCCCCTCTCTCTGTCTCTCTCTCTATTCCCCCACTGAATTTTTTCTTCACCCCCTCCCTCCCTCTGCTTCCTCCCCCCACCCCCTACCCCACCCCACCCCAACTCCTCTCCTCTCCTCTCCTCTCCTCTCCTCTTCTCCTCTCCCTCCACCCCATCTATCTGGAGAATAGTGCAGCAGCAGCACTTAAGCCGACGGCCAATTAGTAAGGAACAGCAGAGCGGGGGGGATGAGACAGGCCACCATTCATTCTCAGAAACACACACACACACACACACACACACACACACACACACACACACACACACACCACACACACACACACACACACACACACACACACACACACACACACACACACAGGACTGTGTGACCAACCATTCACTATTATGGCACAGCAGATTTATTACATACCCATACAGTACAAGGCAGTGCCGCTTCCAAATATAGCTTCTCCCTCTCCCTCTCTCCCTCTCTCCCTCTCTCCCTCTCTCTCTCTCTCTCTCTAGAATGCTCACTCTCTCTCTCTCTCTCTCTCTCTCTGGGCTAAATGGACACAAAATGACATAATAGTATTTATGACACTGCGACATCTGCAGAGCTGCAGGGACAGTAAAACACAGACAGCAAACCCTTTCATTTAGGTGTAAGGGAAAAGTGTGTTGTGTGTGTATTTGTGTGTGTGTGTGTGCGAGAGAGAGAGAGAGTGAGAACATTGCAGGTGTGACAAATGAAAAACTTTATGACCACTGCATAGCAGACGTGACCGTCGAACTATTCCCTTAATAATTAACAACTAGCATGGTTAACATAATAATATAATATTTGATGTTTAAATGACACAATGCTGGAGTTGTCCTACGATCAAACCTCAACAGCATTCCCTTTATTAAAAGTCGCTGTAATCATTTACAAAACACCTGAGTTTTAGACTCTCGCTGCTATTTCCAATACGTCACAAAAACAACAAGTTTAGGCAGCGACCGCTTCGCAAAGAGGACAAACGCCGCCGTTGTTGTCCCACATAAAATATTCATCCGTGACACCTGTTTTATAATTAGAATCGACCCACTTCCACCCTCTTCTTCTTCTCGCGGCTCAGATATTGACCTACCGGTCAGACACGGAGGCAAAGCCATAAAAGAGAAACTAAAAGCTGGAAATGAATTAGTATTGACGGGGTCGGAGTTTCATTCTTCCCGTCCCCGTGTTGCGGTTTTTATAGCTGCAGCTTGGACCGGGAGCCTCGGGGCTGAGTGTCTGACTCCGCGCTAGAGTCGACAGACGCTGAGACGATAATGTGAGAGTTAACCAGCGTCGGAACAAGCTGTCGGGGATGTCGAGAGCAGACTCTGCCGCGCTCAGACCCAAACACTTATGAGGCAGGATTCCCTCGTACGTTCGATTACATCTGTCCGAGTGAGTGAAAACTCACAACTGTTCTCAGTTCCTTGCGCTTTCAGAGCTGAGTTGAAGACAATTAGAGAGTAATTTGAGCAGAAATGACGTGTTTGTAACTATTAACGAGTCAGGGATTTGTTTATTGATTTTCTGATCAAAAACAGGACAAAAGTGGAGGTGAAAAGTGCACTGACTGGGCAGAAATCCTGAGTTTTTCCCGTAAAACAATCCCAGCCTTGAAAGGCTCGCTTTTGCTGAGCTCAAAGAAACGAGAGGGATGACGAGTTCCCAAAACACGCAGTAAAAAACTGTCTGTTGTGAAATCACGAGGCTTTATAAACTTCCCTTCCTGCTCTGCAACGTGCAACTTAATAAAAGCAAATACAGAAACACAACAAAAAGAAAATGTTTTACTCTGACCTGACATGGAGAGGCATGATTAGCTGGGCCTCAGCACTCAAGAGGGTGTGTGTGTGCATGTGTATGTGCATGCGCATGTCTGTCTGTATATCTATTGATCATTCTATCTATGATTATGAGTCAATGTTATATGGCCAAAAGTATATGGACAGGTTTGTACTTGTTATTGAGAGCAGTTGTCCACATACTTCTGGCCATATTCTCCAAAGGAAACCAACTGTGACCTGATTCGTTTTTTGTGACACCATATTGTGTTGCAGTCTCAGACTCTGCAGATCGATCACTCTACCCCCCCACGGCCCCCCCCCCTCCACCTCTGTTTCTCTCTTGCACATGTCTTCATGTCTTCTCTGTTTGTTTATCTTCTGTCCTCCCCACAGGCTCTGCCTCTCTCGCTGCGTCTCTTCTCTCTGAACTCTGTCCACCATTTCAGAGCTTTGTTTAATCCCACGCCATGATTGCAGTTTTCAGTATTTAATATCTTATCTGCTCACACACACGCACACACACACACACACAACCTGCACACATCTGTTGCAAAAGGCCACACGCACCTAAAATCACATGCTAACACACACCTGAACGTCTCTCTCTCTCTCTCTCTCTCTTTTTCACACGCACACACACACATGCACACACAGACACACACTTTATCAACATCACTGATTTCAGCACCCCTAAGCCTCTTATGCAGCCCTAATCTCTCAGACTGAGAGATGGAAAACTGCAATATTATACAGTATATCACGCACACACACACACACTTGCACACATGCAACTTTAATGAATTTCCTGTTTGTTTGTCTGCCATTTCCCATCTTCATTAAGCGACTTATTCATTAAAAATGTCTGCTATTCATCAGTTGTAATGAGATGATTTCCACTAAATCAGATTCCTGCCTTGCTTCCCTCTGAATTTGTCCAATTATTGCTACAAATTGACGCCAGTTATGAAGTATTTGCGGTCCGTTTGAACCCGAGCGTCTGAGCCAATCAGAGCCCTGCCAAACTTTACACCATCGCCAGTCGTCTCCGTGATTACGTTATTCATGACATTGATGAGAAGGTTACGTTACAGCCGCTCCGGGACGCTTCCAGCTCTTTTAAACTCATCTATCGTCAGTGTTTTTCCCTTGATGCTTCAACTGTCCAAAGATGCGTTCACATTCATCAACAAATGCTTTCAGAACTTAACAACTTGCATCGGATTCAGAAAAAATGAGCAGCAGCTGTTTCAGTGGAGAAACACCAATAACACCTTTTATTTTATTTATATGTGTGTGTGTGTGTGTGTGTGTGTGTGTGTGTGTGTGTGTGTGTGTGTGTGACGTCAGTCAGCAGACAGAGCAGCTGAGTAACGCCTCAGTGCCAGGCAGTGCCACGCGGGCCGACAGGCTGAGCAACATTTTGCAGAGATGCAGAGATCAGCTTAGAAAACTCTGCAGTGACTTGGATAAAAAAACAACTAAAAATGCAGCTTTTTGTTAAAAATAAAAACCGACATCACAACCCATTTCAAAGGAACGTGAGCTGCTCGTTTTATTGCCAGGCTCCTTCATCTGCGGCTGATATACTCCCGTGATTTGATTTTTATTGATACCGAGATTAAAAGCGATGCCACTTGATTAAACCCACATGAAGCCGGGCCTCTCTTTGTTTGCCGCGTAGAAACTCATTCCGTAATGGAATAAACCTGAATAAAGTCTCAGATTCCTGAAGCACAGTGCTCAACAATAAAGCGAGGAGCCCCGGACAGGACGGGCTCGGGAGCTGCATCGGCGGAAAGGTCAGACGAGAAGTGGTGGCAGCTTGTTGCCTTCCTCCTCCAAAGTGCCTCCTCTGAGTGTGTTTCTGTGTTCGGGGGCTCTGCTGGGAGCTGAACCCTGAACCCTGGCAGGCCGGCTGATGTTCTCCAACAGGAAGTCAGGCAGAACGAGGTGCGGCGTTGATCTCCCTCTGACACGCGGCTCGGTCGACCGCCTCAAAGTCAGAGCCGCGCGATGACCTTTAATGCGCAGGGAGCTGCTTTAATACGCTCCGTGCTCCTTCAATATGTACTTATGTTGTAAAGGGAGCTAGCGCTAATGGATTTTTTTACTTCTTTTTTTTAAAACCTGAAATTACATTTACTAAATGTCAAAATATTAGAAAAGACACTATAGCATGGTCCGGCGCATCTACGCCACAGCATGCGTCTGTTTTACCACGGCCTCTCTGATACTTTGTCAATAAAACCTGATTGTTAGGAGCTCGAATGCAGCTCACGCAGAGCGTCACGTCAATAATCATGGTGTGAGACAAGAAAGGAAGAATTAAAGTGTTGCATCCCTCTCACATAGACGTCTCTACAACCTGCCTCCTATTCTTACATAGAGAATGAGGTTTAAAGGGGGCAACAAACCCAAGGTGAAAGTAGCTTTTTTTCACTCTCTAGGTCCCCATTAAAGCACTTGAAAACCCTTTTTTTTTTTTTTTTTTTTGACCTGGAGGCTCGAACCTCGGTCCCCCCGCTGCCTGCACACAGGCATGACTAATCGATCTGCAGCACATCTGCCACACAGAGCAGCAGCAGACAGACGGCTTCGCTCCCCTCTCATCTCCAACTCAGCACTCTCCTGCTCCCCTGTCTGCCCGTGATGGCCTGGAGCAGCCGAAAGTGCAGAAATGATTAAAAGAGGAGAAGAGATTAAACGGAAAGAAGTGCTGTCTTTCCTTCACCTCAGTACTCCCGCTCCCTCTTTCTCTCCCTCCCTCTCTCTCTCTCTCTCTCTCTCTCTCTCCTCTCTCCATTTGTTTGGACTTTTAATAAGGCAGAGCTGAGGGTCCCAGAGAGGGCATTTGTAAATAGAACAGCAGGAATATGGCCGACCTGCCCGCAGATCAATACTGCACTCAGTGTGTGTTTAGGTGTGTGTGTGTGTGTGTGTGTGTGTGTGCGTGTGTGTGTGTGCGTGTGTGTGTGTGTGTGTGTGTGTCACCTCCCACTTGTTTGCCTGTTCACAAAGTGTGTATGACTGCTTATGGTCATTTGTCCACCTGATGTTCAGCCTGTGTGTGTGTGTGTGTGTGTGTGTGTGTGTGTGTGTGTGTGTGTGTGTGTGTGTGTGTGTGTGTGTGTGCATGTGTGTGTGTGTGTGTGGTATGTGAACATCTAAAACACTTTTACTGTCTTTCATCCACTCCCACAATGCACGCACCCTGAAACACACACACACACACACACATAGAGTTTGGACTCCTGGCAAGCCTTAGATATTGTGTTTATTTGGAATAAACAGAAGAAATCTCTGCGCGTAGTTAACATGGACATAGACAAACAAAAGATGTTCTTCTTGAGAAGGAGCCCGAAGAAAATCAAATTCAACGCAATGGCAGAAAATGGAGGAAGGAAAGTAATTGTGTTTGGTTTTAAGATCAAACATTCAGCACAAACGGGGGGATGAAAAATGTCCAGACTTTAAGAGTGTAGATTGTCAAACAGAAGAACTTAAGATAATATATTGATATGTTAACACTATATTAAATCCAACTTTCTGTTCCCCTGCTCACTTCATAAATCATTCCCATCTCCACCCTCCTGAGAGCTGGTTTGATGAATGGGATCCACTTGGATTCACATGTATAAAGCTTTGCCTTTAATATTAGACACTCACACACACACACACACACACACACACACACATGTACACACACAAACACACACACACACACTCACAGCGCCACAGTAGAAGTCGTTCAGTTTGTTGAAAACAGATAAATTTCAATTAGTTTTTATTTTATCGGGGTGCAATAAACTGAGCAACACATTTGCTGCATCACAAGACCAATATTTTCTGTTTTGTGATGCAGAACTTTTTTTTATTACTGTTTTCTTCACATCTCGTGCATTTAACAGCTGTTTGTGTGTCCGTGCCTACAATAAATGAGATGAAGCTGTTAAACGCTGATTCTCTTGATTCACTTCCATCTCTCTGAGACATGGAAATGTTTCTTTCCAACACAAGCTCCATGAATGCCCTCAATTGTTGTTTCATCATTTCAATTAAGTCTCACTGAGAAGAAACAGAAAAGCAGAAACTTAATATAACAACTCTGTTTTTTTATCTTTACTGAAGTTCTCACAACAAAATTACAATTGCATTTTCCATAAAAGCCGATCTAAACAGTCCTTTATCTCAAGTATTTAAGACAGCAAGTGTGTGTAAATTGTCTTAGTGTATGAATTCAATTAATAATATGATCATTGTGTCAGATTAAAGTTACTTTGGCCAAGCTGTGTAGGTCACAGGCGACCAGGCTGGTTCTGGTTTAGGTCTTCTGATAAGATTCTGATGTCTGTCTGAAGTCTTTAAATCTTCTTTTATTAATTTTTTTTTGTACCTGTCCTTTCCTGGAACACAGGCATCACGTTCCCTTGTCTCGGCCTAGTTTTCCCACCAGGATCATCAATGATTCATGTGATCTAATCTAATCATCTGACTGAGCGGCTGCAGCATCAATAAGAGCTATATGTTCACATCACGCCACGGACACAGAAACTCAGAGCTCAGGAGGGTTTTAGGAGACAAAGTAAAGCTCTGCTCATAAAGTTCTACATTTGTTCTGTTGCTGTGTGTGTGTGTGTGTGTGTGTGTGTGTGTGTGTGTGTGTGTGTGTGTGTGTGTGTGTGTGTGCACACCGGTTCAGCTGTGTAAGTGTGTGTGACAGATTGAAGAGCCCAGTCAGCACACAGAGAGAGGGTTAGGAAGAAGGGGGTGGGAGGGGGAGAGGGGGTAGAGAAAAGGGGAAGAAGTGAGAGCGAAAGAGAGAGTGAAATAAAAGGGGAGAAAAGAGGGGGCGGGAGGAGGAGGAGGAGGAGGAGCAGTTGAATGTGCAGAGGTTTGTATGAGCTCTGAGGGTTTCCAACTGTCACATACAATCGGTGGAGGCAAGGCGCTCTGTATGACAATAGGCTCTTTGACCTCGGTCAAGCTGGCAGGGGGGGAGGACGGGGGAAGGTGGGGAGAGAGGGTGTCCCCATCTGCCTCTGAAGAGAGAGAGAGAGTGTGTATACATCTGTACCTTGTGTCATTGTAAAGCCACACGATTGTTTGCATGTGTTGAGTTGCTCCTAGACCCACGGCCCAGCTGCTGTCATGTGAATATTTGCCTTTATACGTTTGTGTGATTCGTGTGCTTTTGCATCTAAAACATCCTAATGTGGGAGTCACACAAGTGCAAACTTTTTAAGTAAAATTCCAAAAGTGCAAGTAGCTGAAATGTATCCCCTCAAACATGCAAGCGGTTGCATGATTACATATGCACAAAAACGTAGTTTCTGATCCACGCAATCTAGTAACATTGCTGTAATTGTGCAGCGGTTCCCTCTCTCAGACCGTGAGGAATGAATGAATATTAGAAAGCTGCAGTGAATATGATGTGTACCATAGATGACAACAGCTGGTGTGTTAAACTGTTTTCACTGTGACCTTATGACGACCTTCAAGAATGTTGCGTGACCCTGTGGTTGGTTTTGAGACCCAGATTTTGACAAACACAGCGCCTCAGGCTACATCCAGCTCTGCAGTTTCCACTGTCTACTCTCTCTCTCTCTCTCTCTCTCTCTCTCTCTTTCTCCCTCCCTCTCTCTCTCTCTCTGCTGTCATCCAGCGATTCAGATCTGTCAGTTCTTATGACAAAGCTGCGCTCTGTGAGAAGCTTGGCTAAGCAACGTAGCTCTGCCCTCTTCATAAAACATCTTTATCATGTACAGAGACAACACACACACACACACATACACACAAACACACACACAGTGCAATTTCAGCTTGTTTGGCTGCAGAATATTGCCGGCTCTTTCTCTTTTCCCATAAATAGCAGACATAGCTCGATTTGTCTCTGTGTCGCCATGGCGATTTGCTGCTTTCACGACCTGCAGTGACGATAGTACCAGGCCTTGGTGCATGAGTGTGTGTGTGTGCGTGTGTGTGTCTGTGTGCGTGTGTGTGTGCGTGTGTGTACGTGGTGCAGGTTTGTTGAGGCACACACAGTAGCGACCAAACACACACACACACACACAAACACACACACACACACAGAAACACACACACCCCCACCCCCATCGGACAAAGCAGAGGATTGTGGGTCTGCACACCCGTTGCCTTGGTGATGAGAATCAAAGTGACAGCTCTCCTAGAGGAGGAACCCCCCCCTCCTCCTTCTCCTCCTCCTCCCCCCCCTCCTCCACCTCCACTTCCAGACTCCCCCTCTCCAGCTCCCGAGCGAGCAGGTGTAAGGGAGCGAGGGGGACGGACTGAGAGACGTCTTTCTTCCAGTGCTGGTCGGCGTCCAGCTCCTCTCGCCTTCTGTCCTTGAGACTCGCTGAAATAAGCAGCACTGCTGGTGGGGAAGGCCGGGCCTGTAATTTCCCCGTCAGCTTTTAATAACATCATAAATTTTGTATGCAGTGGCACACTGAGCAAAGCTCTTTTCAGAGACAGTGAAATCGCACAACAACAGCAACAAAAAACCCCCCAAAAAAACATGTAGGGGATGTTAAAACTCCTGTCGTTCAGACGTGAATCCGGTTTTAAAACACTTGAGTGCTACGCTGCTCAAACACACTCACACACACACACACAGAAAACACACGACTATGTACTCTGCTCTGATTGGCCCTCCACAACAATGACACTTAGCGTTGGAGGTTGTCATGGCAACGTGCCTCTACTTGCACAAAGGGGTCAGATCTAAAAGGTCCAAATCTGTTAATGTCTCTTAGTACTTCACACACACACAGTCGCTGACACAGATGTGCATGTGTGTGTGTGTGTGTGTGTGTGTGTGTGTGTGTGTGTGTGTGTGTGTGTGTGTGTGTGTGTGTGTGTGTGTGCATGTGTGCCTGAGCTCTTAAAGGAGCAGGTTCTCCTGCTGCAGAGTTGGGCTTTGTTTAGAAGGGGGCATTCACTTTAAGGAGGACGAAGGTAAGTGCGGCAAACAAAGGACCTCATTGATGAAAGAGAGTGAGAGGGACAGAGAGAGAGAGAGAGAGAGAGAGAGAGAGAGAGAGAGAGAGAGAGAGAGAAAACCAGTTGTGAAATTGCATTTCCCAGTCTCTGGCACGGGGACAAAGGTAGCCCCTCTGGGACCCCTTAACCCCTCTGTCTCACACACATACAAACACACACACACACACACACACACACACACACACACACACACACACACACACACACATGCACACACCTCCCTCACAAAGGAGCTGGTTCCACAGCTGCCCCATCCCACCCCACTTCCATTATTTTTAATCCCCCAGTGAAAGCTCCCCCAGCCCCCTCCCCACCTTTTCCCAACACCCACGCCCCTGTATAGACTCTGTCTCCCTCCCCTCAATACATATACACCCCCACTGCCCACCCCCCCATAACACCATCGCCCCCCTTCACCTCCCCTCCATGATTAATCCCCCTCCCCTCTCTGAAGTCCCACAAAGCTGTCAGCTGTCGTATCGTCTCTCTGACACACCGGCTGGACTCTCACTTTAATTATGAAGCTCTGAGCCCGATTACTCTATGTGCAAGTGTGTGTGTGTGTGCGTGTGTGTGTGTGCTTGTGTGTGTGTGTGATTGCATGTTAGCCTACATGTGCCCCATCCAGAGTCCACACTGTGTAGTTACATGCACTGCACAGATGCTATGATTTGTGTGTGCGTGTGTGTGCACGTTTGCATTGAGTTGGTCACATGATCAGTGGGTCCTGCTGAGAAAGTTGCTGATTGGCTGATGGAGTTCATGACCTTTGACTCAAGTGGGAGCAGGTTAATATTTACGTAGCTCCCGTCGACCATCTGACGGACCGTTTTTCTTTTTTTTTTTCTTCCTCCTTTTCGTCGCTCTTTCAGTCTCTTTCTTCTTGGCATATGCGTTTGTTACTTTTGTTTTTCATTTGTTAGGAATCTGTCTCCTTCTTTCGGTTCAGAAAGAAATAATAAAAAAAAAGCTTTATTGGCACGACTGTTGACAGATTGAGAGCTCCCTCAAAGGAAAACAGAAATAATTAGGCTTCAAGCTGTTTTATAGGAACGTATAGCTTGTGACACACAACAATAATCACTCAGGCAACCCAACGTATCTTTTTTTTTTACACTCCTTTTGAAAAGATTTTTTTTACCACAAACTTCCAAACGCTGTTCCAACCGTTAATCCTGCAACTCAGCATGTGTGAGTCAACACGTCGGTGTGTTTATTTTCTCACTTTTTTTTTGTTTTTTTAATCCCTTCGACACGTCCAAACAAGTGTGTGGCGTGGAGCAAAACCTCAACAGGTCAGCAGATGATACACCAGTCCAGTGCTGATCGGACAAAGGAGAAGAGAAGAGTAGGAGATGAAAGTTGGGAGTGAGCTCGGATCAAAGCGATTTGTCAGAAAGTTTTTGAGCTTGTTTGAGGAGTGGAAGCTGCAGCTTGAGGTGTGAAAGTTTCATCCGAGCCGATGTAAAGCATGAAATCGACGCCCTCGGAGCGACTCTGGCTCTGTCGCGTTGTGTTTCTGTGTGAGCGCCTCCACAGATCGCCTCCTTTCATGTGTGTCACCTCATCAATAAAGCGGAGCCACGTTTGCCGAAGCCGCACTTTCATCTCCCTCCAGCCCCTCCGATGTTTTTGACGTCGCGCAGTAAATCATACAATCGTGTTCCATATGGTTGTCATTAATAAAGATGAGGTCACACTTCCAGTCAGGCCACGCCCCCTCCCACACTCACATGCGTGTCCTCACGCACACACGCACACTACATGATGGTGAGGAGGCACACATGTGCACGCAGCAGACACATCCTGCAGGGAGATTGTGCAGAGAGTGTATAGATAGAGTAAGAGAGAGGGGAGAGGGATCTAATTAGTGTTTTAGCTGATTGCTAATTGCCACTTTCTTCCGCCTACTTACACACAACACACACACACTCTAACAGAGAGAGAGAGAGAGAGCAGGAGAGACGTCTTCTCCTCCCGTTTCTACCAAACTCTTGTCACTTACTTCTAATTACAGACATGTCCATCATGTTTTTATCAAGTCGACAGGCCCTCTCACACACGCCCGTGTCAGGGGCCTGACCTCCCGTCTTTCTTCCTCCTCCATCCGATCCAGCTCGTCTGTGGTGAAACTTGGCCAAACTGTGGCAGCGATACCGCCCTGTAGCCTGGATCTACTCCCCTCTCATTCACTCTGAGCCTGGAGTCGAAGTTTGTGAGGTTTTTATGATTCTCTCAGCTCTCGGAGGGCGAACGCTGCGACATGCCAGTGCACAGTTGGTTTTAGAGAGATTCTGAGAGAAGTTGCATCTGCTGTTTGCTTTCATTGCTTGATTCAGGTTTATATAAGATATTAAAATCGAGTTTTTCTTCTTCAAAAATTGTGAAACCACCCTATTGTGCTCTTCAAGAAAAAACATTTAAGATGACTTTAAAAAAAGTTTTTGAATCATATGCTCAAATGATTTTGGAAACACACAAACATCCGACTTATCGGTCCGATCAACATTTACAATTAAATAAATCCAGAAGAAAACAATTTGGTTCAGTTCAGCTTTGTTTAAAGTGCCAGTTCATAAGATCTGCTTTGCACCAAACTAACACTGTGATGTGTCTTCCACCCAGCGTTGCACTCGTGTCATCGGATCGTTTAGAAACCAGCAGACGTATCTGTCAGCGCTGCGAGACTTCTGCTGCAAAACTGGGAGAAGATCAATCTGGAAATTAAGAAAAAAAAAAAAAAAGTTTGTCTCCCTGAAGCTTCGCTCTGCTCGGCAGACTGGAGAGACCTGATCTGACTCCTGCTGCATCGTTAATCAAGTTTCTCACAGCGTAAAAGTTGGGTCAGAGTTACAGCACGGAGTTTTATTTGCTTTTCCAAAGTGGATTTATGTCGTGCTGGAAGAGACGTGTGCGTTTGACTGAATTCTTGGGCGGTTTTACCAGCAGTGCATGAAGCAAAAAGCAAAACGCCGAGTTCAAGTGCAGTTGAGGATGTTTTGGTCTGTGTGCATGTGTGTGTGTGTGTGTGTGTGAGTGTGTGTATGTGTGTGTGTGTGGAGCTCTGCACAGCTTTTACTTGCAGCTACGTGTCCTCAGTGCAGAGCCAAGTCCCAGCTCACACACTGACATAAACACACACATGGGCATACATGATCTCAGCCACACAGAACATGCACACTCCCTCTCTCTTTCTTTCTTTCTCTCTCTCTCTCTCTCTCTCTCTCTCTCTCTCACACACACACACACACACTCTGTAATCCAGCTGTAACAAATGGGGACCAGATTGTGTATGATGATGATGATGTAAAAGAACAGGCATGCTGGTCTCCATGGTTGACAAGCTTTGTTGAATAAACGTTGAGTGTGTGTGTGTGTGTGTGTGTGTGTGTGTGTGTGTGTGTGTGTGTGTGTGTGTGTATCCAGAAGGGTCAAACCCTGATCCACGTGCCGTGAGCTATTAAACAGCTCTCTTCTGGTTCCCTGTAGAATTCATCATATGGTGCTGCAGCCAATCGCAGGAAAGCATGTGAAGGCGAGAGAATGTGTTTCCTTAATGGCTCTCTGCATATGTGTTCCTGTGATTGTTTGAATTATACGATTACGCAACTTTGGGAAGAAGTGATCCTGATCTGATCTGCGTGTTATGAAAGGATGACGTGCAGAAGTTAGACGGCGGTTGAACTACAGCTTTATATTTCGTATCTCAGGTTTAGAAGTTTAACATCTCATCACTATGTGGTCATTCAAGTCCTTCAGTCCAGGGCCGAGAACACACAGAGGAGAGGACTGTGTGCAACGCTGCACTCTGCAAAGTTGTGAAAACGCTGATAAAGTCGGAGTGGTATTCTCATAAAGCGGCAGCTCCGCTCCACCAATACACTGACAGCTACAGACTGTATCTGTGCATGTGCGTGCGAGTGTGCATGCGTGCGTGTGTGGCTGTGAGTGTGTGAGTTTCCGAGCATGAGTCAGAAGACAAAGGGTGTGTTCAGTTGAGAAAGAGACAGAAAGGAAGGAAAGTGAGAGGAAGTGAGAGGAATGTGGAAGGATAGAACGGCAGAGAGGTATAGAATAGTGACTATTTTCATGCGTTTGCTACATCACAAGTGCCGATGTTTTTTTCTTTTATCCTCTTTGACTTAAAAAGATCATGCAAGGCCAGAAGTAAACAATGCAAAGTATAACAGTGATGCACATTGGCTCCACCCACTGGGCTCTGTACCTGAAAAGAACGCCTGAAAATGATCCTTACACTTAGAACCAGAGGTCTCAGGGGGACAAAGACATGATGAAGGAAGGAAGGTGTGTGTCTGTGTCTGTGTGTCTGTGTGCGTGTGTGTGTGTGTGTGATAGAGAGAGAGACTGACAGCAGTGTTGGGGCAGCTGACGGAGTAAAGGGGCAGTTGTAGTCACATGGGCAGCAGAGATGGATTTGGGGGATTTGAGGCTATAAGAGGGTGGGGACGGGGAGGCTTAGACCAGCTGACACTGTCCACATTTCACTCACACACACACACACACACACATATGCATGCACGCACACACACACACACAAGCCAAAGATAGACAGATATATCCATATTAATAACATACAAAATTACAAAAAGGAGTGCTCTGCTTGGCCTTAAGCCTTGAAACAACACATGCAGCACACACACAGAGACAAATGACGACACAGACAGAAATGAACACATATTTTCACACCTAACACAGACAGACACACAGAGCAGAGGTTGGATTGGAATGTTTAGATAACTTTAAGGCTTTGGACTCTGTATGTGTGTGTGTGCGTGTGTGTGTGTGTGTGTGTGTGTGTGTGTGTGTGTGTGTGTGTATGTATGTGTGTGTGATAGAGAGGGAGAGAGGCAGGAAGACAGGTGGGGCTCCATCAAGGCAGTTGTGCGACACCAGATACCATCAGGGAAGATAACGCTCAACAAGTTGAAGACAGAGAGCATCAGAGCTGGAGTGTGTGTATCTGTGTGTGTGTGTGAGAGAGAGAGAGAGAGAGAGAGAGAGAGAGAGAGAGAGACCACATACACGATGCCACAAAAGCTGAACACACGTTTGCAGTGAAGCCCGAGCCTTGTCATTAGCCGACCTCCTCAGTCACTGATGGGACGCAGCTCAAATCAAACTTCATGTGAAGCAACTGTGGAGTGACACGCCTTCCACGCTGTCCTCAGAAACAGGACTGAT
Source organism: Karalla daura (assembly GCA_029224185.1). Classification (NCBI taxonomy): domain Eukaryota; kingdom Metazoa; phylum Chordata; class Actinopteri; order Chaetodontiformes; family Leiognathidae; genus Karalla; species Karalla daura. The sequence goes on along the minus strand of CM055198.1, from coordinate 13,491,782 downwards.
GACCAATATTGATTATCACTTATCAGAATGCTCCTCATGGTCAGCATTTTGAAGCCCCTTGGGATTCATTAAAAAGAAAAAACTCTCCCAGGGTTGTTATTTCCGAGTAAAGTTCATCGATTGGATGAAAACAAACCTTGGACTTTCTGTCACACTCACACTGACTCCAGTGATTGGTTGTCACAGTAATTAATATTATGACCACAAATATTGTTTTATTGATGTCCGAAGTGCAGACAGTTCCAGATTAAACTGCATCAAGGCTTGCAAGGTTTCTGCTGTGTAGCACAAATGCTCTCAAACACAATGTATTGTGGGTCCTGAAGACACAATGGAAACACATGTGCTCTGAAAGACAGAAAGAGAGAGAGAGAGGGAGAAAGAAAGCAAGAAAGAAAGACAAAAGGAGGTCAGAAAAAAGGAGTGGAAAACAAGAAATTCTCTCTGTCCCTCTGTCACGTCATTATTCAGTGACGGTCACCATGTGTGTGCATGTGTGTGTGTTTGAGAGAAATGTCTGTGTTTGCGCTTATGTGTCTTCATCTGTATGTGTGTGTGTGTGTGTGTGTGTGTGTGTGTGTGTGTGTGTGTGTGTGTGAGAGAGGGTGTGAGTAAAGTCAGAACAGTGGTGAACTCGTTTGGGTCGACCAAGAATTCACACGAGGTCCAGTTTCCTCAGGCCCTCCGAGGACACAAACGAGCTCTGTGCATCTGTGTATGTGTGTATGCGTGTGTGTGAGTGTGTGTGTGTGCGCATGCACGACGAGGACAGACAAGTATGTGGGTGATTAGGTGTGTATATATAGTTGTCTGTGGATACACAGTTAGATGTGTGACTTTAGAGGGAGTTTGGCTGAGCAAGTGTGAGCTGCATTCTTTCCATAAGTGTGTGTGTGTGTCGTCATCTACTGACATGAAAGAAGAATCTGTGCATTTGTGTCTGTCTCTGTGTGTGTGTGTGTGTGTGTGTGTGTGTGTGTGTGTGTGGAGGAGGACCCAGTTATTCCAGCTGTCTGCTCCCATCACTGCAGCCTGTCCGCAGCATCTGCGACACCTGAACGTGGCGCGTTCACCTGACTTCTCCACGTCTTCCAGATGACACGGCCGCATCACATCCACGCCCTCCGCGTGTTTGTGGTCGCGTTCGCACCATGTGATGTTATTTCTCCGAGCTCAGCGAGCGGCGTCTCGGAGATCGGAGGTGCTGCGGCTAATTGTGGAGCCGTTGATTGCGCCAATCAGCTTCTATTGTTTTTCCCGAGATCCGTGCAGAGATCAGAAGGAGCAGTCGCTATTCATCCCACACGTCGGATGACGTATACGTTAGAAATCTGTGCGCTGATGATGAAACACTTGAGAGGAACCATACAGTACTTCCTGCACTGGGAGAAGCGATATTTCTTAACAGTTGCACATCAAACACTTTTTTTTTGCATTGTGTCACCATCACGCTTCAAAATGCTTTTGATTTGATTTGACTGACAGAGTTTGGGAGGCTGAGAGTTTTTCTGCCGTTGCCGAGAAGCTTCATCAGGAGGCAAAACTATGCAAACTGTTCGTCCCGGGCTCGCTTTGTTTCTCCCTCCGCTTTGTTTCCCTCTCGGTTTTCAGCTCGTTGCCGAGGGCCAGGCTGGCAGCGACCAGACGGGGGTGACGGCAGGTAGAGAGCGCAGAGATGGAAAGAGAGAGACAGCAAAAAAAAAGAAAAACAGTGGAGGGGAAAGGGGGAAAGAGGTGGAAGTGATGGGAGATTGAAAGGGTAAATGAAGGTGTAGAAGGAGGAAGAGGAGAGGAGAGGAGAGCGGTCGTGGCATCTTTTCAGCTGTTTGCTCGGCATGGGTCGGGTCACTTGGGCAACACCAATCCTGCTTCCAAAGAAAGAAAGAAAGAAAGAAAGAAAGACGAGAAAAGAAAAGAGAGGGAGCAGGGTGGGAGTGAAGGAGGGGGAGAAGGAAGAGGAGGAGGGGGGATGATGGGAAACAGGGGAGGAGAGCCGCAGACAAGTGGTGAGAAAAGCCTGTTTCTGTCACAGAGAGAGGAGCGGGCCCTGCAGGCCTCGGTATCAGCAGCTTTCCATTCGCACTTTGTGAGTTTTGAGATGCGAAACAGCTGAGGAGCGGTCAGAGGAGAGACACCCACCTGTCCACGCACGTCACAGAGGCCGAAATCAAAGCCGCGAGCAGGAACTTAATGAAGACCAACGCAGTCTGTTAAAACCCGAGTGAAGGGAACAAAGGAAACCCGGACAAAAACCAACACAGTCAGAGCTTTTAAAAGGTGTGATAATAGCGGGGAAAACTGCAACGTGCTGCATGTAACACCTCGTCTCGAGTGGACTTTTCAACAGGAACGCGGCCGTTAGCCTGCGAAGTAAAGAATGTTTCTTGTAAAAATAAAGAAATAAATAAAATGCTGCAAGTTGAGATCCCTGCAGCAGCCAATGTGTGGAGCTGCTCCTGATTCAAAACCATCCTGGCCGAACTGTTTACGATAAGCGACGCGCTCTGAGCTCTGATTAATCCCCTCTCGTGCTGCGACTGGAAACATTTTATTTATGCCGCTTTGTGTTTGCAGAAAGTTAAAAGCCTCAGGTTGAAACTCTTTGTGTTTCGTGTGGAGCGAGCAGATGCCCGGTCATGGGACTGCATGGGTTGGAGAAGTGAAGGACATGGAGGTGGAGACTGGACGGACTCTGAGAGTGAAAAAAAAAGAGAAAAAAGAAACGTTACATCAGGGGAGAGGAATTCCTTCCTTTTCTTCCAGCTTCTTTTGTTATTCTTTAGAGAGAGTTGCCTTATTCTTCTCACCGAGTGCTCTGTCACTGCCGGACATCAGGACAGATAAAGGAGGAGAGGGTGGGAGGGAGAGGAGGAGGAGGAGGGGGGAGGAGGAAGAGAAGGGGGAGGTAAGGGAGGGAGGGGGGGGTCAAGCAGACACACTGAGGGGGGGTCTGACAGGAAACCATGTTCTTACAGTTCCTGCCGCTGTTTAAACAGAATTAAAAAGGTCGCTCGGGGAGCAGGAAAAAACGGTCAGAAAGAGTGAAAAAAAAGCCAAAATGACGTATACAAAAACCAGAAATAATCAAGTATGACGTCTTTACGCTCTTTTTCAGTTTCTGTCGCGATGATTTTTGTCCAGTTTGGACGATTCGCTTTCGTGCTTTTGGTGTGCGAGTGAACAGAAATATCAGAACGTGCAGCGTTTGTGTTTTATTGGGCACGTGCTGCTCTGTCTTGGCCTCGGCGTACGTATTCTGGAGACTCCTTTCTCTAAGGAATGTCTCGCAGGGTTTTTTTGGGGGGGGGGTGGGAGGTATTTTAGGGGTTACAACAATCGCGTACAGTGCTGAGAGGCAAGTTTTCTTACCTCTTAAAGTGTTTTATCACGCTGTGAAAAGTGCGATACGATGGCTGACCGCGTGAACGATTCTCCGTCCTTATCGTACGATAACGCCCCCCCCCCCCCCCCCCCCCCCACCCCCAAAAGATGGAGTCGGGCTCTGGAAACACCCTCGCTGGTCTTCTCCGGGCCTCAGACACACGTCGCTCACTCGGTGTCGAGCCGAAGACCAGTAAAAGCAGCGCCGCGGGCCGTCTGACCACGCTCGCTTCCCAAGATTTAATGTTTTTCCTAATTGACCATGATTTTGTCTGGTGTGAGAGCTGCCGAGGCCGGTGGGAGAGTGTGCGTTATGGGCCTGTAGGAGCTCAGGGGGAGGCGAGCAGCGGCAGACCCTGCCAGGAAGTTACGGAGCAGCCGTCACAGTTTCATCCACTCAGGCCGCGGCGTTGAGAGGAAGGGAGCGCGCCCCCATTTCTTTTTCTGGTCCGTCTACACGCGCTTGTTCTGTTTCTGCCGTATATCGAAGTTTCTTCCCTATATTTTTTTACATTTCTTTCGTAAAGGGTTCCCGTCTTGGATTCCCCCATATTTTCTTCCATGCTTCCTTTTTCCAACTGTCCTTCACTCTTCCCTCCCTCCCTCCCTCCCTCCCTCCCTCTCTGCCCTCCTATCTCTGTGTCCTGTTCCCTCTGTGATGAAGACTTGGTCGACTGCAACAGAGAACAGATCCAAGTTTCCTTACTGCTCTTGATTACATCAGCACATGCAGTCATGCTTTCTCTCTTTCTCTCTCTCTCTCTCTCCTTCTCTCTCTCTCTCCCTCTCTCTCTCTCTCCTTTTGGAATAACATCTCATGACATCACCAACAGCTGCCTGGTTCCATGAGGGAGTGTGTGTTTGGGGTTCGTCCACAACAGTGTGTGAGGGTGTGTGATTATTTGGGGATGGGAGGGGGGAGTTCTGTGTGTGTGTGTGTGTGTGTGTGTGTGTGTGGTGGGGGGGGTAAGAGTGTCAGTTGCCACGGTAACCGAGCTGGCTCTGTCAAGGACTGGTTTGTAGTTGCAGGGAAAAACTTTACAGCAGCAGTTACGCAACAAGTATCTATCTATCTATCTATGTATCTATGTATCTATGTATCTATGTATCTATCTATCTATCTATCTATCTATCTATCTATCTATGATTATGAGTCAGTGCTATATGGACAAAAGCACATAGACAGATTCAGACTTCTTGTACAGAGTGTTTGTCCACATACTTCTGGCCCTATTCTCCATGGGATCCGACTGCTTTTTTGTGATTCCTGATTGTAGCCTCAGAGTCCATCGATCAATCACGTTATATTCCTCTTTTTGTCTGTCTATCTTCTGTTTTTGGCCCCACACTCGTGCCTGCTTTTCATATTATAAAACTGTCCGCCCGGGCAGGGGTCTCTCCCCTCTCCTTGGCCTCACTGATGTGTCACTCAGTGAATCCATCCATCTCACTCTCTCTGACAGCATCCTACGTGGTGTTATTGTGGTCTTAAAAACAGCAGGATGAGCTCTTTCCACGGTGGCAGAAGGTGACTTTAGGCAGTGATTTGTGTGTTGTTTGTGCACTGAAACGTCAATAAACCATTAGCATTTTTAAAGTTGACCTAGGAAGGTTGACTTGACCATTAATCCTTGTTCTACAGAAGCTATGAAACATTGGCTTCTCCAATGTTATATTACAAACCCATTTACAATACATGTTATGTATTATGGCCTGTTTCCGGCGAGATCTGGCATCCCTTCATGCTAATCTGGCAACCGCATGTAGGCTTTATCTTGAATGATCACGTGACAGTCGAGCTCAGCATCTTTACTCCTGAGTGAAGTGGTAACTGGAGGGCGATATGTTTGGCACCTCACTCTTATGTTGTCTCGTTCTGTCTCTGTCGAGATTCGCCCGTTTTTAAACCGTCAATTTATGCCAAACGAGGACGTGTTGCTGTTTCAGAGCCCGCTGCTCATCCCTTCCAGGAATAGACTGTCACTGTTCAATAAAAAGCCTGAGAAAGATTTCATTCTAGGTCTCCTTTAAGTCAATGTGCGAGAGAGGAGAGGGGGGCTCATTTTCTTCTTCTGGAATCTTAACGAGCCTGTGATGAACCCACACCGGGACCTCCAGCCGACCTTCATCTCTCTGACCGTCTCCTCCTCTCTTCCCTTTTTTTTTTTTTTCCGGTGCTCTTTAACCCTGCGGAACAACAAGGTGTCGAGCTGCGCCTCTAACAGCCGGCTAATCCAGCAGATCTGATCAAAGGTAGCCAGTTAACCTGAGCTTATCCGCAGCCCGAGGAGATCTGTTTAATGAGCTTACATTAAACCAGCTGCCACGTCTCGCTGTGCAACCGCTCGGCTCAGACGGAGCCTGCAGGTTATTTTGGACGACGAGATGGATATGTTTTTTTTTTTTTTTCCCACTTTATCTTTGTCATGGTTTTTTTGTCTCTTTCTCTCCGTCTGTGCCGGAGATTAATCTTCATTAACATAATGTTTTCTGTATCTCCATCTATCCCTCTGTCTTTATCGCTTTATAATCGCATCTCTCTGCATAAGTTACATCAATATGAGTCATAGCAGAGGCTCGGAATAGCTCGGTAGAGAGAGGGAAGGAGGAAAAAACAATGAGTGTTTAAAACAAATGGAATATAACAGTGAAAATAGAATAACGAGAAAATCTGTAATGATACACACACAGGATGTGGTGCGTGTTTTTGCACATTAAGATGAGAGCATCATATGCAAAAAGCTATTTATCTATCTATCCATCTACTATCTATCGATCTATCTACTAGCTATCTGTTTGCCTGTCTAGCTCTTCTGCTACAGATACAGATAGAATATATTCACATTTAAGAAGCTGAGATGCAGCTCTATAATCATATAAATCACCAACAATCATAATTTTTGATACTTTGTGAAGGTCTGATCAAGCTTCTTCTCTCTACTCGATGAAAACGTCTTCTACATACTCAGTCCAACATTTTCCGCTGAAGATTAAAAAGACAGCTAACGTCTCCTCGACCTATAGGCGTAGAGGATGCAGACGCGGATAGACATAGATCTGTGTCTTCCAGATTCCAGTATCTGCGTTCCTGCACAAACCGCACAGCACGCGCTCGTCTTTTTGTCTCGTTCTCTCTGTTTCTCCTGACGCTAGGTTGTTGTGACAGGTTTCACAAAGGTTCGTCTCCGAGCCGCCCGGCCCGCCCGTCTCACTCTGCTCGTCTCTGTTTGTCTCCCTCTTTCTCTGGTGTCACTCCATTTTGACATCCCTGCCTCTCTCCTCAGCTTCTGTCCATTTACCTCCCTCCCTCTCTCTCTTTCTCTCTCTCTCTCTCTCTCTCTCTCTCTATTCCCTGCTCCTCCACCCCCAGCTTGATGTTTTAGGGATGTGACAGAAGTCGTGTGAACCTCTGTCTCGCTTTGTATCGGTCGACTTTCCCTCTCCCGCTGCTGTTTCCGTCAGAGCGGGGCTGGAAGTGAAGAAGCTGTACGTCTCGGCATAGCAGGGGATGGACATCGTGTACCTGTGAACACGAGACCTCTGGCGATGCTGTCACATCGCGTCTCCTCCTTTTCTCTTCCCCTTTTTCTTTTCTGTTTCCGTCCTCGCTATTTCTCTGCTGATGTTTCTCAAATATTAAAAAAAAGAAAAAGTTTGAGAAACTTGTTGCAGACAGACGGACAGAGAGACAGACAGACAGACAGGCAGCCAACTTCAGGGATCTTTAAAGGACCCTCAGGGGAAAATCTCAAGACTTTTTTTTTATTATTATTTTGGGTTTGATTCTTTCTTTTCTTTTTTTTTACAAATGGGTCACCCTGCTGGAATTTACCAGAATCCGTTTGACAAACTGCTTCACACGATCCTCTTCACACAAGCTGGCGTTTTTTTGTTTTTTTTAAGCCCAACTGTAGTGAAAAACCAGACTGTTTATGCCTTTAGTGGTTGACTGAGCTGAAAAACAACATTAATAAATCAAGAGGAAATACACTTTTTCTTTTTCAGGTCATGGAAGCGCTCTGACTTAGTTGGTGAAAGTCACTGAATCTTTAGATCACAGCCTGTAATTTTTTCTTGTTTTCGTCATTTAATACTCCTTTATGGCCGAGTTTGGATCCTGGATCGGGACATTTTCCCACCCAGCAAACAGAACTCGCACTAATATACAAAGGATAGTATTACGTTTCACTCGTTCTGTTGTTTTACTCATTAGAGATACAAAATGAAAAACAGCTGAAATTCTTCAGCTGCACGAGGCTAAAGGGATTCAGCTTGTGCATAGGTTCAACTTTAGAGCGTTTTTCCGATTCTTAATCAATATTGGGTTGAATAACTAACAGTAAATGAACAGCTGAAGGTTATTATATTGTTTTCTTTGCTTTTGAGCTTGAGACGTATAGAATAAGGTAAATATGGAAGCAGGATATGTTATGATTTTCACTCCAAGACGAACATAAAGGTGCTGTAATTGTGCACACGCTCTGTTCACATAAATTTTTGCTCGTTTTCCTGCTTTTAAGAGCTCCCTCTGCAGCCACAGGAAGAGCTCAGAGCTCTAGTTTTCACAGGCTCGTCTCACCATGACCAACAGATCGAACTTGGTGTGTAAAATCTGCGTAGAGCCTCTTTAATTCCTGCAATTTAGGGTTTAATTCCAGGCTGTGAAAACTACATCCTGGCCGTCGTTTGACCTCCGAAGCCGCATAAACCCAGTGGGACTTCTCAGCCACAGCCGTATCTTTAACGTCCATCTCATTCCACGCCCGCCTGGAACGCTCTGCGGCAATTAGCAGAGAGCGAGGAGGTTTCTTTACGGCCAGGACACTGTAGCTACAGCTCTGCAGCGGCGTGGTCAGTGTGAGGTCTCACACATGCGGCACTCTCCTCTTTCTCACCGCAGCACAGTTTCTCCAACTCTGCTGGTGTGAGATCTCTGACCTGCGGTGCACCAAAAAAAACAGCTTTTCCACTTTTCTGTCCCTTTGTTGAACTCTTATTTCTAGCAAAGCACAAATCATAATTCTCAAAATACACCTAATATGATAAGATTAGATAAGATAGGATTAGGTTAGATTAAACTTTAATGTCAGTCAAGGGCAATAACATTCAGTTTGGCATCTAATCAGACGTGCAAGATGTAGAAAGTGCAAAATGCACGATATAAATGAGGGAAAAGTTTATTGAGGAAATATATGTATGCACTGTGTGAATGTATGTGCATTAAAGATGGGATATACATGTTATCAAGAGAATCTCTATGTAGTACAATGGTAAACGTGCAGTGTTTGGATGAGGAGGCTTGCCAGGAGTGAGGGAATGAAGGAGGGAGAGGACTGGGGAGCGGTTCGCTAGTATGATGCATCTTCTGGCTCCTCTCTGAGGTGCTTCGTGTCTCTGGCAGCAGAGGGCGGGTTCGGGTTCGGGTGCGGGTCTCCTCCCCTCTGCAGGATCCAGTCACTTTGATCCCTCACATGTTATCACATCTCTCTCTCTCTCTTTCTCTCTCTCTCTCCCTCTTTCTCTCTCTCTGTTTGTTCAATCCCTCTGTCGCTCGCCCTGGAGCCGCTCCAGCCACATCCGTGTGCGTCGCCACACTGAGCGTGCATATGTTGCAGCGTGTTGCTGCGAGTGTGAAAGCAGAGGAGAGGCAGCTCGCTGAGCTCTCTGTCTGCTGCCTCCGGTGCCTCTTTGGTCATCAGGGAGAGGAGGAGGAGGAGGAGGAGGAGGAGGAGGAGGAGGAGGAGGAGAGGAGGAAGGAGTGAGTCACACTAGTTAGACTGTAACAAAAACAACTGCCTGGGTCCACAGCCTGGATACTGATGATGATGATGATGATGATGGTTGTTTTGTTGCTGATGAAGTGGCCTCGGATCGTGGCAGTCAAACCCCTGGACACATCCAGAAGTTGGTGCAGTTAGATGGATGGACCTCTTTTCAATTTCCTTTGTGAAACCTTGTAAATAAATTTCATGGTCCAAACATTGGAATGGTTGGATATTGGAGTACTTATCCTTGTCCTCTTGGCCTGGTATAGAGGCCATGGAATGTTTGTTTCATCAGAAATGCCTCAGATGTTATTTTGCAAGGCTGGACGCTAATTGGAATTCTTGCCTCGCATTCACATATACAATCACAAGTCTTTACCTTCCTTGTAAGCAGGATTGCTTCTCAGCTTGATTTCCTTTTCTAAGTGGTAACTGGAGCTTTCCTGCAACTCGAGAGTGATGCGTCCACATCCAGCCTTATATGTTGGAGCCAGAATCAGAGACTGAGGAAGAACCAGGAGAAACTGAGAACCAAACTGCTGCAGACTCACAGTCCTGTCCTTCATGTCCTCACCTACCTGAACTGATGCAGGTTCACATGTTCATATGGTTTATGTCACACTTTACATCACATTGTGTCTCTAGGGATACTCACCTGTTCTTCCTATATTGTTGGCCTCATTTGCTTGACCAATTGGGATGGACAGCACCTGGAAACCACCCTTGTTCCATCTTCAGATCAGAGCTACTATTTCAACAAGAAATCTAGAGGTTAAGCAAAAATAAGCCAAGCAAGTCACTGCTTTGTGTTCCCTCTGTGGACAAAGAGCACGTGTTTTACTGCGTCCGTGTGCATCTAGAATAGCAGCGTTAAATATGTTTTTTATGGTTGTTCCTCCTGTTGCCAGCATGAAGAAAACCTCTCTGATAAACATGTTAAACAATACTGAACAGATATCGCTTCAGCAGCTGCAGCGCATCGAGCCTGAAAACATCTTCCATCCATTAAAATGTCAAATGACGAGGTTCGTTTTACAAGGGGAAATGCAGAAGTCACATACTGTACAACCACACACACACACACACACACACATGCGGACACAGAGTGATGTCTTACACCAGGGGGAACAGCCCTGGACTCGCTGCCAGAGCAGCCCGCTCTCCATCACTGGGGGATGTGTAAATTCTATTGTGTCGCCACCAGTTTGTACTGTTCCTACATCTGTGCCTGCGAGTCCGCCTCCTGATAAACAACAACACATGGGGACGTGTGCATGCACAAATATGAAATAAAACATAATTACAGAGGAGTCAAAACTACTGCTGCAAACATCAGCAGTTCGTATTTCCTCCTCAATCTGCTTCTCGTTCTGCATCCAGCAGGATTTTTTTTGAGTTGTTCTTTGGACAGAAGAGAGGAGAGACCTCTACGTCACTCCTCAGATCAACTAACTGTGTTGTGTAGGATATATATTGGCTCTCAGTTCTTACAGCATTGGATACATATGAGCTCTGAAGTTTTCAATCCAGTTTGCTCTAATATTTTCCTACAAACTAGAAGAAAATAGACAAGGCAAAAGTGATTAAATAAACCCATTAACTTGTACTTGTACTCAGGCTTTATGCTGCGGGGATCAACGTCTGACTCACCTGTGTGACTTTTACAACAGATCAAAGTTGAGTTGCATAATTTAGCTGTGAATATTAATTCAGCGATCTTCAACAAAGTCTGTAATGACATTAAACACACAAATCTGCGGAGCTGCGGCGGCACAGCTGTTCACAGCAGCTCCGGTATGATCTCCACCGACAGAATGGCCTTTTCTGCTGCAATTACATCCACCACATACACACACATGCACACACATACACACACACACAGACACACGCACACACACAATCACAACACATAAATATGACAGCCACACACTCATGCCAAGACAATGGCCTGCTAATCCTTGCTTCTGATTGGACGGGTCCAGATTACCCAGAGGGCACCAGCTGTCAGGGAGAGTCGAAGCCCAGTTTTCTCAGTGTCTCATACACACACACACACACACACACACACACACACACACACATGCACACATGCACACACTCACACACTCCCAAGTCATGTCACATAATGTCACTGATGCTGATTTAAAAGCAGAATGAGGTTGAGATTTTCACAAAGGAAATGGTGTTGAGTGTCTGTGTGTGTGTGTGTGTGTGTATGTGTGGAGCACATTTATTAGATTTCAACAAAATTTGTAAAATTTCTACTCTACAACTTTGAAACATTGGCAGTAAAATTACATTCTATGGTTTTTAAAGAAAGTTAAGAGATGTTCAGTGTTATAAAACAATAAAACTTTAAACAGCATGAAATACAAACAGCATTGGTATGAACATATTGTAAATTGTGCAAGTGTTTTTTTTCCTAATAATAAATGCTAAATTTAATCCACCTTCACTTTACATTTGTGGAATCAGACAAAAGCAAAATGTACAGAAATGTTAAAGTGGGACTTCCTTGGATTCGACTCCTCCTCATTTTCATTCCCACTCAGATTCCAGGTCATGAATTGAACAGAACCTATTTGTGTGTGTGTGTGTGTGTGTGTGTGTGTGTGTGTGTGTGTGTGTGTGTGTGTGTGTGAGTGATTTGTTAGCCTGTAGCCACTTAGCCACAGTGAAGCGTTCAGCTGCTGTCAGCAGAGACTGTTGTCGCCACGTTGTAAAAATAGGAATGGGAATTATTGTCACTCTAATGCAAACAGGCCAGGTAGCCAAGTGCAGTAAATACCGGAACGCCCTGTGTGTGTTTTATATTTAGCCCTCTGTTGTTTGGGAGCCCTCTGCTCTTAACCTATCCAGTGATCCTCAGGTGCGCGTTTCAGGCCGTTAAAGCACACATGCGCTTGTAAAACTGGTCTAATTTACTTCTCTTCGATTACAGACATTATTTTATATTGTTACCCTAATACGTGATTATTATACGCCTTTGTCCCCCCCACCATCCCCCTGCTCCTGGTGGAGAGGGGGCCGAGCCTGGCCAACAATGCCGGGCAGAGAGAGGAGGCAGGAAAAGTCGTCCGACACGCTGCCGAGCAGAGATAAGAGCAGATCCCGCTGAAACATGGCAGACCAGAGAGAGACAGAGAGAGAGAGAGAGAGAGAGACAGAGAGAGAGAGTGGAGGGGTTAGAGGAGGAGAGGGGGAGGAAACGGGGGCAACAACAGGGAGATAAAGTGCAAAGAGAAAGAGGGAAGAAAGCGAAAGGAGAGACAGAGAGAGAGAGAGAGAGAGAGAGAGGAAGTGAAGTGGACAGGAGGGGAAGAGAGGGAGAATAAATGCTAAAAGGGTTAGAGAGAGATTTACTTCCAGTGTGTTGTTGAGATACAGCTGGACCGAGAGGCTTTGCATTGGCCTAGATTCTAAGTCTGTCTATCTCTGTCTGTCTCTGTCTGTCTCTATTTATTTATTTATTTATTTATCTCACAGGCCTCAATGTGCAACATGTTCATAAAGCATTAGTACATAAAGTATTCGCAGTCGGTCACCGTTTTGGCTCGAAACTCTCCAGGCTGTGATTTAAAGCCGTCGAGGGCGTTTCATACGTTTACCTTCTTTTACTACCAGTGGCATGGACTTTAGAGACGAAGCATTTCATTTCACGTGACTTGTTTCAGAATCGAGGCTTCGGACCTCAGACTGCATGTTATTAGTGTTTGATTAAAACTAAAACACATACAGGGGTTTGAATAAATAAGAGGAAATCAGACTGAAAACACTGCAGTGTGTGTTTATGCAAATGTAAAGTCAAACTGGAAGCGCAGAAGCTGTAACATCATGGATGCGCCCACACATGATGTAAACACATGGTTTTTCTTTCACGTGTTTCTTAGATTTTCTGCAAATATCCGACTTTGTTTTGACTTTCTCGCCGAGCGTAAATCCACGTTTCTCCGGCTGAGGAAGCGGAGCGTGACTCCTCTGAAGCTCCAGCGCTTTACGGTTTATTTAATAGAGTTTAGTCAGTTTATTTTTGTATAAATACATAAATCTCAAACCTACAGTTGTTAACGTTGACACTCACACACACACACACACACACAGACAGCCCAGAACGGAGCAGATGTTTGGAAATCACAGCTGCGCGTTTTATTGTTCATGTGACCAGGGAACTAATTTCCTGATTGGACAAAGTCCTGCAGACAGACATAAAGTGAAAATGTCTGATATGTTTCGGGGGAGAGAACGTGGAGGAAATGAGAGCCCAAAGTGTGTAAGCTCTCATTTACATTTTATCTGGGTTTTTCCCAGTGACACTCCTTCAGTGTAATCTAATAGCTGTGAGTTTCTAATTAGTTTTCCTGGGGAATTATCACTTACCATACTAAATGATAATTCATGATAGTACAGCGTAGTGTTTTTTTTATCTCTGTTTCTATTCTATTTGTTTCTATGCGTTCCTATTTGCTGCATCAGTGTAATTTCCCAGTGGGGATCGTTACAGCCTCTTGGTCTGTGTACTCATCTTAGTTCAGATTTTGTTGGAAAACATCACTAGCCTTTGTCAGTCTCATCTTCATTGAGTTGCTACATAAGAAAGGAAGAAGAACGAGAAAGTTATCTATTTATTTTTTCTGTTTAGAACGAACACATGAACCGTTACCTGCCCTCTGAGCTGCCGCCCACATGTCGAAAAACTTTTGAGTGCGCTTGAGAAACAATGAGCGGAATAAGAAGAGAAAGTTTTAGGAGGAAGCTCTTCATCTGATTGTTTTTCGTGGGTGTTGTAACTTGTACAGACGCAGAAAATGCAATTATTCATGTAACGAGACCTTGAGTGAAAAGAAAAACAAACATTTTCGGCTTTGTTAAATAACGACTCTATTCCAAAGATGTATGACAGATCCTAAAACATCATCACGTCCCCAGATGGAAAATCTGAACAGAGACAGACGAAATATGACATGTTTGTCGCGATACATTTCTAACAAACGCACCTCACAGGATCCTGTTTGATCTGCGTTTTATCTCTTTCTATTGAAACTCTCACACTGACCTGTGTGTTTTGTGTGTGTGTGTTTGCAGGCACGACAGAGCGCGTGTGTCTGATCCAGGGGACGGTGGAGGCCCTGAACGGCGTCCATGACTTCATCGCAGAGAAGGTGAGGGAGATGCCTCAGAGCACCCAGAAGACAGAGCCCGTCAGCATCCTGCAGCCGCAGACCACCGTCAACCCCGACCGCGTCAAACAGGTCCGTCCCAGCCCTCCATCTCTACCTGTGTGTGTGTGTGTGTGTGTGTGTGTGTGTGTGTGTGTTTGCCTGCACTGCTGTGGCTGAGAGAGGTGAGTGTTTGCCTTTCTAATGACAAATTGCTCATTTCCGTGCTGGAGTTGTGATTTTCTGTGTGAGTGGAGCTGAATGAGGTAGATGGGGAGGGGGGGGGTGGGGGGGGGGGGGGGGGATTAAAAGAAGGATGGACGACAACAAGTCCAGCCTGAAGATTCAGTGTCTATGGTGTGAAGATGTAACGAGGAAGCTTCACGTGTTAGAGGAAGTGTAGGCTCACACACTTTTGTGCAAGAAATGTGAGAATGAAAAAGACGGATCTTCAGCCCTTTTTCATCTTCTCCTCTTCCTCCAACTCACCTTCTTTGTCCCTCTCACTGTCTGAGAGCTGCAGGATGATGTGTCACTGACACACAGGTAGTTGCCGTATCAAATCAACAATCACAAATTAGCCTCTAAACATTTACATTCAGTCACGGTAGATTTTTATTCATAATAAATAGAGCTCTGAACAATGAGACAGATTGCAGTTTGCTCAATATTTCAATTACAGTATATTACAGTACGTTATATGCTACTTAGCCACTGATTAAAAAACATTTTTACATTAAATTTCCTGAATTTCCCTGATGAGAACCTCCCAGAACCTCCCTATTGATCCGTCTGTCTATCTGGCATGTGGAGGCAAGTTCACGGCATCATCACTAAATCTTCAGCGGAGAAAGTTCCAGATGAAGCTTTGAAGGAGGCGTTAGATCAATCAGTGGTGAATGAATTGATTTTGACGGCTGGTATGGAGCTTGTTCCTGCGCCGATGGAACAGCGACGCGTCGGGGGCAAACACCAGCTGCCTGCTGGAAGACAATTAGCCCGGCCATTGATTATGATCCCGATCTGTTTAAGTCATTATCATCGTTCTCTCTTCATGATTGCTTTCTATTGATTAGTCAGGCCTGGCATCGGTTCTGTCTATTGACTGTTCAGGCCTGCATAGCCCGTGGGCGTGTGGTACATGCATCCATTCACACACACGTACAAACACTGATTTAAACTACTTTGATGAAAAAACACCATTAATACTAACAGTAATCACTGCAGCAGAATGAAAAATTAAATCTATTTTTTTTAAAAAAAGGTCCCTGGATGTTTTTCTGCTCTTCCTCCTCCTCATCTCCAGGCTCCGGTGTTGCATTCGGGTTGCGTTACATTTTCCCCCCATGCTGCAATTCCTCATCCCCTGTCAGAAGCAGGATTTGGGAGCAGGGGTGGGGTGGCGCTACGCCTTTATAGTTTTGAATAATTATAGCTATCAGGCTTATGTACACACACACACACACACACACACACAGATATGCATGCACACACACAGGCACACAGGGCTCAGAGATAGAATAGTTTTTGCAGAGCTAACATTTCCAAGGTGCAGCTATGAGGAGAGTTTTATGCATAATTAACCAATACTGGTAAACACACACATATTCAGACATAACTCACCCACACTTCATCCTTTAGCCCACACACACACACACAAAACAACTCTGCAGTACTGAGCTCAAATGGCCTTATGCAGAAAACAGTATTGAACTGTTCTGGAACATATGGCATCTCGCTCTAATTTCAACACAGTTGAGTCTCCTTAAATGATAAAATATATAAATAAGATAGATAGATAGATAGATAGATAGATAGATAGATAGATAGATAGATAGATAGATAGATAGATAGATAGATAGATAGATAGATAGATAGATAGATAGATAGATAGATAGATAGATAGATAGATAGATAGATAGATAGATAGATAGATAGATAGATAGATAGACAGTCTTGTATATATATAGAGAGAGTGAGAGAGATAAGATCAAATGAGATAAGATAGGATACGTACTTATTTCACATTACTACATTACATTCATTTAGAAAGAGAGCACGTTTTGATGGAAGGGGGCGGGGCTAACAAGGCTGTATGTACTGTATGTGTGTGTGTGTGTAGGTCGGGGGGGTACATTACTGCTACTGTGTGCTATGTAAATGCTAAACCAGATGTAGAGCCAGCGACAGTGGCGTCAGCCTACGTCTCGGGCTCGATGTGACTAACGTGCAGATCTGGGCCGAGCGGCGAGCCCCTCACAGTCACAGTCACACTGTGGGTGCTGGGTGTTTTTCACTGTGTCTTTGCGTCCGCGGCGTCAGACGCTGACTGACAGCTGAGTAATGGTGTTTTGGAGGAGGCGCGCAGCCGCCGGGAGACAGGCAGGCTAATAGCTGCTGATATTAAGACACTTATAATAGCGAGCGAATCCCCTGTTGCTCTTTAGGCTATTTATACCATGTCGGAGAGGCCACTCAATGGATTTGATGACACACGTCACACACACACACACACAGAAAGACCCCCATCCCCTGCACTAAAATAAGCTCCTGAGCCCTGATGGATGCACAGAGGCCGCCTCCTTCCACAGTCGGCGCCGTCGAACCAACGGTTTAGACTCAGACGAGCGTTTTGTTGAGACGTCGAGTTAAAGCGATGTCAGATGAGTATTTTCACATCACTGCGAGGTCATGATGCGATGCTAAATGTGTTTGCCATCGCAGAGAGGAAAACCATTGCCATCCCACGTTAAAATTCTGAGATTTTCTTGTGAAATACTTCCAAAGCAAGAAAATATAAAGGGAACAATAAAAAGGACATTTTTATGACTCTCGTCATGAAAACCGTGGAAACCCCCACACACAACACACACAAACAATCTCGCTTTGAATGGAGGACATATGACAACACACACACACACACAGATACACTGTCACATACACCGTGGTGCACATGTGAGGGCCTGAAAGACGAATTGCCGTCCGGAGTGTTGCATCGTCTACTATTTCAGTTTGTGGGTAAAACGTCTTCTTCTGGTTGTCAAGAGTGCGGCTGTCGCGGCACATGGTGTCGCCCCCCCGGGACCCAGCCAGAGGGCGACCGAGAGGGCAGCAACATCATGGAGGGGTTTCCGTTCGTTACGGAAGCCGAGAGCGGACACGTGAAAAAGTCAAATTGGATAGTGATCATCTCAGTGATTGCTGCTCGTTCGGTCTGGTGCGGGCCTGGGTCTGGGTCTGAGCCTGGGTCTGAGTCTGAATCTGGGCCTGGGCCTGGGTCTGAGCCTGGCCTAGGCTTGGGTCTGAGCCTGGACCTGGGCCTGGGCCTGGGCCTGGGCCTCTGCCTGGGTCTGAGCCTGGGCCTAGGCCTAGGCCTAGGCTTGGGTCTGAGCCTGGGTCTGGACCTGGACCTGGGTCAGGGCCTGGGCCTGGGCCTGGGTCTGAGCCTGGGTCTGGGCCTGGGCCTGGGCCTGGGCCTGGGCCTGGGCCTGGGCCTGGGTCTAGGCTTAGGCTTGGATCTGACCCTGGGCCTAGGCCTAGGCTTGGGTCTGAGCCTGGGCCTGGGCCTGGGCCTGGGTCTGAGCCTGGGCCTGGGCCTGGGCCTGGGTCTAGGCTTAGGCTTGGATCTGACCCTGGGCCTAGGCCTAGGCTTGGGTCTGAGCCTGGGTCTGGACCTGGGTCTGGACCTGGGCCTGGGTCAGGGCCTGGGCCTGGGCTTGGGCCTGGGCCTGGGCCTGGCTGCGAGCTGGAAGCAGACCTGAACTCTCGTTAGTGGACAGCTGCAGAGTGACAGAGCGGGGCAGGACGAAGCAGCTGCTGAAAGAAAGAAAAACAGACGCTGACAGACGACGCACCGCGCTTCAAGGCCACATAACTGGACCCGGAGATGATTTACGAGCTGAATAAATTCTTTCCCCGGCTCTAATGAGCTCTGACATGACATGCGGATGAGGAGAATTTATTGAGGGGGTTTTATTGCCATTATTATTCCATGTTTGTTTCTTTCCCCACCCCCTGAAGTGCACCTCTGTAAAAGCTCTGGGCAGCACTTTTCAGTGTTGACGCCGCTCTTATGTTTCACCACCTGTCCGTGCTCAGTCTGGACGACATCGTTTGATAGGACGGATAAAATGTTAACAATGGGATTTCTCACACTTTAAAACCACATGAGGTGTCAAATTGTATTTCCTGTAATAAATACCCAAAGTTTGGAATGGGAAATATGGCGTTGGCTTTTATATTAGTCTATTACATATTTGCCACATTTGTTGCAAGAAGTTTATTGACAAGGTTTTATTATTAATGTAATATTCTATAGATCTTCTATAGATCTTCTCCTCATAGACAAATTCGATGCACCTTGTGAAGTTGGTAGTTTGTATATGATATATTTTAGTATGCACATGTATATATAATGTTTATAAAGTTGTAAATAATTGTATTCAACTACAGTAGTCTAAATACAGTACATACAGTATCCAACTATATCTACATATCTAAGATATGTAGATGTACAAATGAAAAATATTTGAGAGGAGAGACTTTTGTCCCACAACAGGCTTTAAATTCAGTTAAATTCCAGTTTAAAGTTTGTCATAATATTGATTATTCTTCTTTTATAACATGTATGCAACTGTACCGTGGAGGTATACCAAAAAATCCTCCAAGACTAGTAGTAAGAGTAGTAGTATTGACTCAGTGGCATCAAATACGTTTTAAATGAGTGAGTTGAGTACTAAAAATACATAAAATCGCGTTGCATATACTCGTGCTTTGCTTGTATTTGTCAGCCATTTCCTCCCTTCCTCGGCTGTGTTTATCCACTGTTTGTGCCTCGCTCGTCGTTCAGCCTTTGAAGAATCACAGCACGTCAACGTCTGCGTTTGTAGCTTAAGAGCTCGAGCGCTCTGGAGGTTTCCTTCGCTGTGTTTATGTGCAATGTAGCGAAGCTTCACCTACTTACTGCATCGATATTATTTTCATATTGGCAGTAAAACACGTCCGTGCCTCTGTTATTGTTGCATTACGGTGTTTTGGAGCCGGGGCTGCGTCCCCGGTGAGATCAGCTGTAAAAGGCCTGTGGTTTTGTTGTGGTATTATTCTGGAGCTATTTTTGGAGCGGGCCGGCCCACGTCGGCCTCTGTTCAGTCTAAAACCTGCTGCCGCACTTTGTTCGACAGCGCTGGACGCTGAAAACACACGCCTGAGCCGCAGTCTGCCGCTTTTCCTGTCCGCTCCTTTTTCCTGTGACCTTTCACCCCCTGCTCCAGCACCTGTTTCCTACTTCCTGTTATTGCCTCCTCGCACAGGAAGTGCAGCCCATAAAAGCTGGGAAAGCGTCTGGCTCCCTCTGTGTGGGATGATGAAGTGTGTAAGACATCGCTGGCAGAGGAGGAATAATTCATCAAAAGCCAAAAAAGAAAAAAAAAGAAAGAAGAGTCCAGAATCTGTTGTTGTCACTGAACAAAGAATGAATGAAGGAATAGAGAGAGAGAGAGAGAGAGAGAGAGAGAGAGAGAGAGAGAGAACAGGTCTGAAAGAGTTGAATCGTTTCCCATCTCTGATCAAATCCACCCGAGGTCCAGCTCTGATCGTTGTTTTGTTTTTATCTCTGAGGAGTTTCCTTCCCAACCGGAAATGACGCTCCGGGAGTGAAGTTGAGAGCGAATCGTGATACACAAATTGAACAAAGCTGCAGAAAGTCTGGTATCTCTCTCTCTCTCTCGTTGAATATTTACACACATTTTCTCATCTATTCCGTCCTCTAACGCTCCAGACTGAGGCGTCCTCTTACAGCCCGCTCTTTTCTTACCTTCTTACGTAATGTTTGATCTATTTTTTCTTGTGATCTGCAGACTCTTCCTGGCTGCTGAGTCAGCAGAATAACACACATGCACTCTCTCTCTCTCTCTTTCTCTCTCTCTCTCTCTCTCCATCTCTTATCTCCTCCAAACTCAGCATAATTCATGCTGCACAGTTTCACGCAGGTGGAGTGCAGACATGATGGATGTCTCTCTCTCTCTCTCTCTCTCTCTTTCTCTCTCACTCTCTTTCTCTTTGCCTTTCCTCCTTGGATCTTTCCTTGATAGATCGTCGTGGAGGTAAAAGTGAAGAGGAAAAGCGTAGCTGTTGTGACGCACATGTGAAAGGGATTTCTGCCACGCGGATTAGAAAGCAGAGAGTGACGGAGGTTTCTTTGGTGTTTTTGATGAGGGGAGAGGAGGTAAAGAGGATGCTGAGGGAAGTTCAAGTCGTGAGAACAATATAAACACATAGTTAAATATATCAGACGAAGCTTGAAACACATCCGGTTTTGTTTTCCATTATAGCCGAGAACGTAAAGGAAAAACGACGAGGAAGCAGATTGTCATAGTTCATTACACAAGCTCATTTTGCTTTCTTCTGAAATATTTTTTTACATTATGTTTAAGTTCCGGGCTGCACCGTGCGCTCCACAGATTCATCTTTTTAATGCTTTTATTTTGACACACCATGCAGGGAGCTAATGACAAACCTCCGCAAAGTTTCTGTGCTTTGGCTGCTGTTGCCAGGAAACTGCTGTCGTTCGCGGTCCTCCAGCCCAGCGGCAGCTCACGTATCAGGGCTGGCTGCACTTTTTGTTGCGTGGAGGATTTAAAAACTGATCATCAGATATGAGCTTCGGGTTTTAATCCCGTCCTGCAGGATCATCGCACTTTACTTTCATTCAGGAGAGCAAAACGTGAAAGGAGTAGGCAAAGAGCTGATTGATTATAAAACACATGGAAAACACATGCTATTTGTTTCTTTTGTATGCACGCATGCAATATGTGTGTGTGTGTGTGTGTGTGTGTGTGTGTGTGTGTGTGTGTGTGGGTCCCCCCGGCCGTCTGTTATTGTACCCCAGCTCTCCTGTCCTGCATTTATTTTTACCCAGCCAGGGGTTAGCGGGAGAATGAAAGGTGAAAGATGACGAGAGAGACGGAAAGAGAAGGATGGCTCCGGCAGAGTGTGATGAGGACAGGAAAAGAGAGAGAGGAGAGAGAGAGAGGGCGAGAGAGGGAGAGGGATGAGGGCTCAGAGAGAGGTGACTAAGCCTGTGGATCAGGTGGAGGCAGATTAAGCGAAGGTCTCTGCTTAAGACTTCAAAGTTCAAACTCATGCAGCCTCAACAGTTGTTCACTGTCCTACGCTAGCTGTGTGTGTGTGTGTGTGTGTGTGTGTGTGTGTGTGTGTGTGTGTGTGTGTGTGTGTGTGTGTGTGTGTGTGTTGGCATGAAAGTGTACATGTGAACGTCCATCTGTGTGAGTTGCGTGTGTATATTTGTATGTTTTGTGTGCGCCCGATTTTTCCATGAATACAAATGAAAACATTAATTCCAGTATGTCTGTGTGTGTGTGTGCGCGCCTGTGTGCACACGCATACGTCTCCAATGTCTACACTGACAAATGTGACCCATATGGAACGTAACACAGACTTAGGAAGAGACATCTCATCATTACCAGCCCGACAGCTCCGACAGAGGGATGAAGGAGCGAGGAGAGATGACGGATTAGATAGACGAGAAAGAAAGGAAAATACGTTTTGCCTATCACAAGTTTATTCACGTAGAAGAGAAATGAATGCAAACATGAGTCATACAGAGAGACGTCACACTAAAATGTGTAAAATAAGTAAAAAATGCCAACAGTAGGTTGATATGAATTATAAAGGACGAAAAGAAGTTTGCTCGTGGCTAATAGACACAGATGTTTTATACAACGAGAAAACTTTGAGCCTGCACAATTGAATATAGAACAACATGAATTTTGTTAACAGTCTCTAAAGTTTCCAGCTTTGAGTGAAGGGGAAAAAAACCTTCACTCGGGCTTTTGCTCTTTGCTCACATTTGTGTTTCATATCATCTGAGAAAAAAAGAGAGAGAGAGAGAGAGAGAGCGAGAGAGAGAGAGAGAGAGAGAGAGAGAGAGAGAGAGGGAGGGCGAGAGGAAGCGAGCTTAAACAGTGTTAATGCATCTGCTTGTCAAGGTTAAAGCCTTGAAAACAAGGGCAACTGTGTGTATGTGTGTGTGTTTGTGTATATGTGTGTGTGTGTGTGTGTGTGTGTGTGTGTGTGTGTGTGTGTGTGTGTATGTGGACCCGGTTTTTTTCTCGGCTTTCCTGACCTCATTGCCGTTTCTTGTCTATGCAAGCGCATGTGAAGCGTACACACACATTCACATGCACACGTACGCATATTTACACACACAAAATAACTTGCAAATGATGTTTGGCCCCTGGACCAGTGAACAAAATATTCAAAGAGTCTTTAATCAGCCTGTGTGCCTCGGTCGCTCGCTGATCTCGTTCCAAATGGCTCCTGATAAGATCCCATCACCCAGCGCTGCCATTTACATTGATTTGGGTTTATCTGCTTAAGCCGCCGACCGTGCTGAAGTCAACACTTCCCACTGCCCTCTATATTCATGAGCGGGAGATTGGCTTTGACCCTTGACCTCGACCCAGCAGCTGCAGCAACAGGACGTCCCCGTCAGCAGCTGGACGCGGGCCAGACTCCGACTCCTGTGATCTGTGGAAAAGTTTTCTCATTGCAGATGCTGAAGCTCTGCACCGAGGACAGAAAATTTTCTACAAAACATAGAAAAATCACGAGTGAGACACACATAATAATCTTCTTTGTTGTGGCGAGCAGAAAGGTGCCGGGAGCGGAGGATTGTGGGTAGGGAGGAGGCAGCGGGGCTGAGTCGGCCATTAGAGCCGAGGCGTCAGCTCCATAAAAGCAGGACGAAGATGATGATTTCACATTAAAACGCCCTTCAGACTGGATGGAGCGGACTGGATGTGCATGTATGTGTGTGTGCGTGCATGCTCCTGTGTTTGCCCGCGTGTGTGTTTGACCTTGTCAGACGTGTTTTTTTGCTTTATTGAAGGAAGAGAAGGGAAATGCATTGGAGGACTGCGGCATATGGAACGACAGGTGTAACACCAATTTTTGTCGGTGCGGGAAAAGATGACAGTGTGGGAAGGGAGGGATGAGCGGAGAGCCTCATTAGCAGAGAATCAGTCGGATATAAAGATGGGAGATGTGATCATTAAGGTTGGGTGGGGGGGTGGGGGGGGTTCATACGGCGCTGCACACCACTGTTTATCCTCCCACTTCCACACCAACACTCTGAGCGTGTGTGGATGTGTTTTCAGTGCAGTGTGCAGAGGATGAAAGGGTTCATGGGTAAAATCTTTTTCGGCTCCCTCCCTCCCTCCCTCCCTCCCTCCCTCTCTCTCTCTCGCTCTCGTCACTCGCTCTGCTTGTCACTTATTTCTTTTATCCCTCGTCTCCATTTTTACCCCCCGTCGCACGCTCATCTCCATCCTCGCTGCAAAAAATAGAAGAAGAAGTAGAACAAGAAGAAGGAGAAGAGGCGAGCTCCCCCCTGAAAATGTACTTGAGCAGAGAGGTGCTGGAATAATTCCAGACGTAAAATTAGACTTAGGATAGAAGAATATAAAGCCGTGACGAGCGCGAGGAAACAGGATTTTCGATGGCGAACACTCCGCTGCTAAAACCGTCGTCACAGAATGGGAACAGAAGGAGGAGAAGAGGAGTCTTTACAGATGTTTCCATCTGTCGAGCCCCGAAACTCAGATCATCAGTTTATGTATTTTTACCAAATTTCAAAATCAGATTTACTGAAAAGACACCAAATCATTTTAGCATGTGTAAAGTATATTACCTCCAGCAAGGTTTACCAAACAGCTGAAGTCATAACAAAGGAGTTAATAATGCACAGAGCTGCTATCGACCATAAAGGAACATAAACTGTCCTTCTACGTACATGCTCAAAAGGGAAAGCTGTTACATACATATATGTAGAGAAACACATTGTGTTGATTATCAAAGCCGTCTTCCATCTTTTCCCACTCGTACATGACGTACCCTCCAAACCCCAGATGTAGATCACGCCATACGTGTGATATATTGCTCTAATACTTGAAAAACTTCCATTTTCACATACACATTTTATGGCAACCA
Organism: Karalla daura; assembly: GCA_029224185.1. Classification (NCBI taxonomy): domain Eukaryota; kingdom Metazoa; phylum Chordata; class Actinopteri; order Chaetodontiformes; family Leiognathidae; genus Karalla; species Karalla daura. Next base: position 13,467,472 of record CM055198.1, on the reverse strand, counting down.
TATCATGTTTTATACAATAAAGTCAATACATTTCATAACTACTTGGTTTATTGTCATCACATCACTGTTATAATAATCCCAGAAAAGGATTCTAAACAATAGTGTGATAGTCGGATTGTAGTCTAACTTGGTCCTCGGAGCTCGGCAGACACTAACCCCAGCAGTCCTCACACTTTGTTAGCACTTTGCTCTTCTCATTAAACTGCAGCTCGCAGCCGAGGCTTTCACAGCGGCAGGACGGAGAAACACTAACGACTCGAATGCTCGATGGATCCGTGAGGACGATGGGCTTCCTGTCATTCTGGGAGAAAAGATGAATGACGAGGCGGAGGAGGAGGAGGAAGAGAGTGACACCTGTTAGTCGCCACAGACAGAGAGAGAGAGAGAGAGAGAGAGAGAGAGAGAGAGAGAGAGACAGAGAGAGAGAGAGAGAGAGAGGGGAAACGCCTCGCTAACAAACAAACAAGACGAGTTCTGTAATATTTGGCTGGCGGCGTTGACGAGCGGAGGTTTTGAAGTCGGCCGTATCCCTTCATGCCTCTCGCTAATTTTTC
>CM055198.1:13399418-13464418 GCA_029224185.1 Karalla daura | reverse complement strand
TCCCAGCCCGCATTATAAATTCCTGAGCGCAGATTCAATGAGATGTCTGACTTAACATCTTCTCCATCTCCCTTCAGGCCAAGCTGATCGTCCCCAACAGCACAGCCGGCCTGATCATCGGTAAAGGCGGAGCCACGGTCAAGGCGGTGATGGAGCAGTCCGGAGCGTGGGTGCAGCTTTCCCAGAAGCCCGAGGGCATCAACCTGCAGGAGCGCGTGGTCACCATCAGCGGGGAACCCGAGCAGAACCGCAAAGCCGTGGAGATCATCGTCCAGAAGATCCAGGAGGACCCTCAGAGCTCCTCCTGCCTCAACATCTCCTACTCCAACATCACAGGCCCCGTCGCCAACTCCAACCCCACCGGCTCCCCGTACGCCAACTCCACCGAGGTGATGCCGGCGGCGGCGGCGGCTGCGGCCGCCACGGCGTCCTCCCTGCTGGGCCAGGCCAGCCTGGCCGGCGTGGGGGCCTTCCCCACCACCATGTCCAGCCTGTCGGGCAACGACCTGCTCGCCATCACCTCCGCGCTCAACACCCTGGCGAGCTACGGCTACAACACCAACTCCCTGGGGCTGGGGCTCAACCCCGCCGCCGCCTCGGGCGTGTTAGCCGCCGTGGCCGCTAACGCTAACCCCGCAGCGGCCGCCGCCGCTAATTTGTTAGCGTCCTACGCTAGCGACGCGTCCACCAGCGCGGCGCACCCGGCAGCAGGGTTGGGGGGCTTCTCCCTGGGGTCCCTGGCGGCCGCCACGGGCGCCACCAACGGGTACCTGAGCGCCGCATCGCCCCTGGTGGCGTCGTCTCTGCTCGCCACCGAGAAGCTGGCGGAAGGAACGAAGGAAGTGGTGGAAATCGCCGTGCCGGAGAACCTGGTGGGAGCCATCTTGGGGAAAGGAGGGAAGACGCTAGTGGAGTACCAGGAGCTGACCGGAGCCAGGATCCAAATCTCCAAGAAAGGCGAGTTCATCCCCGGAACCCGGAACAGGAAGGTGACCATCACGGGTTCCCAGGCCGCCACGCAGGCCGCACAGTACCTGATCAGCCAGCGAATCACCTACGAGCAGGGGGTACGTGCCACCAACCCACAGAAGGTGGGCTAAACCTGACAGCCAATGAGAATCGAGGAGGAAAAGAGGAAAAAAAAAAAGAGTGGGGGCTTGGGGGAGGAGTATAAAAAGTGAGAGTGAGAATGGAAAAAAAAGGAGAGGAGAGCAAGAATGTCAGAAGGGATCGTCCGCGACGTTTTCTTCTGCTGTGTTTTCAGTATTCTCTATTAAAAAAAATTTTTTTGACGCCGCGAAAGCAAAAATGTGCTGAGAAGACGAGGAGAGAGAGAGAGGAGAGCGAGTTATCAACGCTGAAAAACCAAGAAAAAAATGTGTAACATGTAAATAAGGTTTTATTACTTAACGTCTTGACCTTTTCGGGATTTTTTATTGTTTTTGTTTTATTGTTTTTGTTCTTGGTTTTTAGTAAATTAAGCTGTCTGTTTGTTCGTTTGTGTATTGTGTGGACAGAGCTGAATGCCATGCCATGTAGACAGGCTGCAGGAGGTGGGAGGGGGGAGGGAGGGGGAGGGCCTGGGCGCAGGGTGCGGGGTGAGGAGGGGGCAGGGGGGGGGGGGGCCCACACCCGACACCCACCCACAGGGTTTTTCTTTTTCTTTTTAGTTCTGGTTTGCCCCTCAGCCCCTCGCCCTCCTCCCAGAGCCCCCTCTCACCCCAGCCTCACCCCCGTCTCCCTCCCCACCCCGATTCTAAGGGTTTTATAATTAGCCGGACTGCAAACTACAAACCCGGTGTGTAAGAGAAGAAACGTCCTCCGCTCGCTCACCCCGACACCTTCTCCTCCCTCCTCTCGGCATATGATCGCACCTCTCCACACCACCCACCCCCCCCTCCTTCCCTCCCTCCTTCCCTCCTTCCTCCTCTTCCCCTCTATCTTGGAGACGAAGGAAGGGTGAGGTGGAATAAGGGGGGGGAGGAGGAGTGTGTCGGGGCAGAGAGAGCGAATCAGCAGGGCGTTTCTTCATTTGCACACCCCCCCCCCCCCCACCCCCACCCCCCTACCCCCCCCACCCACACCCCCTACACCCTCTCCCTTATACCTTGTGATGTATCACACAAGCAGTGCGGCGCCGCAGGGGTGTTACAGCATGTAGCGCCCCGACCCAGCCCCACCCGCTCTCTCCCGCTCCCCCACCCCCACTCCCCCTTCCCCAAAATATACGCAGCTCCAGTGTTTGAGACAGAAAGCCGAGGCGCACGCTGATGACCTCACGTAGTGCGAAAACCTAGAAACGACGAGAGTGATACTGTGCACGCTGCGGCAAAACACACAGGATCTCTGGCATTTGTTGCAGTCTGCTGTGATAATTCTGTTCATGACTCTTTCATGATTTATTGCGATAGGAAGTCATCAACCATCGTCATTATTTATTAATGAGTTCACCCTTAAAAAAAGAAAAGCTCAGTTGTTTATTTTTTTTATCTGTGAATTCAGGTTGACATGAATGTAAATGAGACTATTTTTTGATTTGAATCTTTTTGTTTTTTTGATTTTTTTTAATTTAAGTGGAATTGAAGATGAATAGTAAATGTCACATAGTGTAATATATGTCTTATTTAAGTCCAGTAAGAAAGCCGCCCCAGGCATTCAGATCATTACAGTGAAGGATAACCTTATATATCCAGTCAAAGAGCAGAACAGGGAACACACACACACACACACACATGCACACACACACACACTAAAACAAAAACACTATGATGCCATATTTGGTGCTAGAAAAGGGAATTCACCATATCTAATGTGCAGACTGCAGTGAGACTTCTAGAGTAGCAAGAAACGTGTGTAAACCACTGAAGCCACAGGCTGCAGTGCAGCGTCTTAGCAGCTATATTAACCTTAAACGCCTGGATATCATGCCTGGTTATCCTAGCTCATGCTCCCAAACACCCCTGCTGTTATATAACTGTAGTAAAAATAAAAATAAAAAAAAGGCCCCAATGCATTTTGCCAACAATGTAAAATTTAGTCAAAGTGAAACTAGCTCTCAGATGAACTGCCACTCCTCAGCCTGTGGTCCTTCCCTAAACCTTCAGATGAACCCGAACCGCAGCCGAAACAAAGTCAGAGAGCACTTAGGACTCACACTGTACTACTGAGAAATGCACGCGTCCAGTCAGAGGAGACACTGAAACGTGACGAGGTGGGGACGTCGTTCGTGGGGTGGGGGGGGGGGTGTCCCCTGGGGGGGGGTTTCGTCCTCTGCTTTAAATCTGCGAGCCTCGTTATAGCAGACGGGTTTTTTTTTTGTTATTTTTTTTTACTTTTTGTTTTTTAAAGGCAGGGCGCATATCAGAAAAAAAAAGAAGATGATTTATAGCCTCACCGGTCTTTGCCCTTATCAAGCAAACCGTCCAACCACCAGTGAGGTAAAGGGCAGACGAGAATGAGAGGTTTCCAGCAAACGTCCAGGGAGTCGAGCTCATTTGTGCCCCTGGCAAACGTCAGGTCTCCCATGGCAACGGGTTTACTGCCCACTGTGGACCCGGGAGGCTGCTCAAGACGCTGTGGTTTCCTTTTGTTGTCTTTTTTTTTTGTTTTTTTTTCCTGTTTTGTGTCGTGTTATGATTATCTTTTTTTCTTTTTTTCTTTTTTTTTGTTTTTTTTTACAATCGGAGTACACTGAATTTTTTTTTTGTCTTAATGCACTGTGAAGCAAGGGAGTGGTTCTCTGGGCCTATGAGGTCAGGGGATGTTTGCTGTAGACAGCATTTGTGATTGGATGGCTTTTGTATGGCAGGGAAAACTAAAAAAAAAACAAAGCAAAACAACAACAACAACGCATATATGAAATATATGTAGAATGCATATGAAGAACTTCACGTCATATCTGGAATACTGAAAGAGGAGAAAGAGACCAGGTCGATGAAGAGAATTAATCATTTGAGGTCAAGAGTTGAGATCGGTCGGATTCTGCTTTTCTTACCTGTTGTCCTGGAAAAGTGCTTTGTAATTAATTAAGAGGGTGGGATGCTTTTGGGGGGAGTGGGCGGGGGTGGGTGGGGGTGGGGGGGAGTGCTAGGTGTCCAGTAGCAGATTAAAGAGACTGGAACAAATTCTAAATTCTACTTTTCTATCGCAGCTGTGTCTTTTTCATAAAAGCAAAAAAAAAAATAACCTGACTTATCCAAATCATGGGCAAGACATCGAGTCCAGGAGGAGTTGCAGTGTGACGGAATGTAAAATGCCAAAAGAAAAAACAAGGAGGGGGGTTGATTCATTTGATTCCTTGATCCAAACAGCCTGGTGAGGGGAGGGAACTCCTCTTAAGATTACACAAAAAAAAAGAAAAAGAAAAACTTGACCTGATTCGTTTTTTACCACACCAATCTGACTCCAAATCCTCCACTGGGCTTATCGAATGTGTCACTCTGTGTTGGAGCGCCAGTGAGGGTTTATCTCTACAGCTTGGTAAGGAGGCTTCTTTACTCCCATCTAACACCATCCACACTCTCCTCACCCTCCCTCCCACCCGTCCTCAGTCCCTCAGTGCACTCCCATCCTGACACTCCCTCTCCTCCTACCACATTGCTCCATGGGTGACTATGTCTGGTGTAACGATCAATGCATGTCTGCTGCTTGCCCCTCGACAAAACGCCACAGATCGAGTCTCTTTCTCTCTTCTCTTTCTCTCTGCCACCCCCTGCAGGGTGGGGGAGGCGGGGGTAGCGGGGAGGGGAGGGGAGGGTGCTCGGAGACACCCTGATGCACCTACCACACCTCTAGAGGAAGTCGTAGCTGAGGCTTTACACTCTTTATCCGTAGCGTGCGTGCTCTTCTCAACACTGACAGGGAAGTGGTTAGTTTGGTTAACACTCTGCTGCACATAAACATAAAACACACACACATTGTGAGGGAATCCTCTCTCTGTGATTTAAAGGGGTTTGACTGGATTTATGTTTGATATTTTGTGGCTAATACCTCATAAGACCATAGGAAGATAGTTTGTTTTGTTTTGTTTTCCACTGTAAAACATTATTGTGCGATTTCTTTTTTCCTTTCTAATTACACTTTAGGTTTGAGCCGAGAAGACTGCTGCTTAATTTATCATTTGTTAAGCGAAAACAAAACCAAAACGACTGCGTTTTCTGCTTTCACTCACCTTATATCAGCGTTGGTCAGACAAAACGAACAATCCATAGATGGCGTTGTTCTGTTCTGCATTTTCCGACATTTTATACGAGGAACAAATTTGTTTTATCAAAGTGAAGAGTCTGAGGGTTAGCGAAGGATCCCGAGTGTTAAACCTTCACTCTGTGAGTTCCTCTCTTCCTCTGCACGCAGCACGGGGTGTTTACAGTGGAAAAAGTTTGTTGTTGTAGTCGTCGGCTGAGTTGATTAATACGGGACAGATTTCTTTTTACATCTCATTATGTTAAACCTTAGACAGATCCTTTTTGGCTTGTTGTTTACATGGCGGCCAATCTCTATAGTTGATCTTTAATGTTAAGGGGATCGAGATAAAATGTGATGAGTACTGGAAGCAATACATGTAGTGGCATGTTGTCTTGTCCTGTTCCTTATCCTCTGTCTGCCGTAGAAGCTTTTGGATTTACCGATAGATGTTGAATAGGTTTACATGAGTAACTTTTTTTTTTAATTTGTGGAAAATGCTGCTATTTAATAATAACTGATGTACTAAAAATACAAAGTTAAAACATATCGAAATCTGTCCTTTAGCTGGGAAAGGCTAGTCTCAAGTGGCAGTGTAATACACGCTCTGTTATAAGCTCACAATAAGTTAATAATAGCGTAATTCTAACCTGAACAAGTTAAACCTGTGCCAAAATAGGTCTTTACAGAGTGAAACTGTAAATGTGTTGATTTAAACCACATTAGATAAGAGGAGACATACTTTTATATTAAGAAAAATGTGAAAAGTGCCAAATGAACCATATTTATAATTGACACAGGACAGGAGTAGTCCGCGCGACGACGGTTTGTACGACGTAGGAAGACGTAGACTGACGGAGGAAGCGCCTCAGCACTGCAGTTTGTTTCAGCCCTCTCTGCTCCTGCCACAAGAGGAGGCTCTGCCATGTTAGCCAAGTTTTAGCCAGTCCTCGGGGAAACTACACGTCCCAGGATGCAACAGCACTACGACTCTGGGGCTAGACAAATCAATACAGCGATAGGTTAGCATAACGATGCTGAAAAAAAATGTGACTTGATAGCATTCTTAAATACAGCCTTTTATAGTTACAATGAAAATGTATTTTGTGGAAATAGATGTTATCTTTTTTGCACGTCTATATTGCATGATATTAAAGTGAAGCGTGGACATTTAAAAAAAAAGGAAAAAAAACACAGAAACAAAGAAGAAGTGGGGGGAAAAAAAAATTAGGCACTGTGTTTCATTAATTTTTCTTTTTTTTTTTTTGGAGATAAATCTTTGCATGCCGATAAGGGTAGAGCATTTTGATATTGTTTTACACGCGTTCCGATGTTCGTTGTTTTTTGAAGCGGCCGCAAAAGCTGAACAAATTGTTTGATTTTAACGTCACACGACACACAACCTGCAGTGCGAAGTTTGTCATTAAGTTGTCTATCACCATCCTCAAAGGGTTACAAATAAATCTCTCGAACAAACCTAAGACTATTTTGCTACTTGCCGAGCGAGCTTGTACTAAAAAAAGAAAAGTAAACATAAAAATTCTCAGTTGCTGCCTAACGATAGAAAAACGACAAAAAAAAAACAAAATCAGGATTTAATTTCCAATAATAAAGACTGAGATTGTCCATGAATGTACTCACCTCTGCATAAGTTTGCATATCACTCCTCTGACCATGACGTGCAGTAGAGGCTTTTGTGTGTTTTCCGTGTGTTTTTGTACCCTAACATTACTAACCCTCGACTATAACTCTGTCGTCTGTCCTTTTTACTCCCCCATTACTCCCCCCCCTCCTCCTCCTCCTCCCCACGCTCTGACCTCTGGCTTGTCTTGTCATTGAGATGCACCTTAAACGACCTCAAATATGACACGGAGCACGTCCGGCCCTGCCCAGCGTGTTGCACTGGGGCTGGAGGGGAGAGATGATGTGCAGAGGGAGAGTGTGTGAGAAAGAGAGGTGAGAACTGAAATCCACCAACCCCCCTTTCCTTTGAAAACACACACACACACATGCACGCATGCACTTGTCTGCTTCCCTCCCCCCCTGTGGGCCTCGCTGCAGAGTTTGGGACAGATTGTGTTTTCACTCCCTGAACATGCAGTCGCAGTCCAAGGCTCGGATCTCGGGGAGAGAAACAACACGGTGCCGTGCCAGTGTATTCATGTTTGGAATCAGGATCCCACCCTCTCTCTCTCTCCTTCTCTCCTTCTCTCCTTCTCTCTCCTTCTAGTTTGTTTCGATTAAACACTTTATAAGCCCCAGTGTCGAACTGGAGGAAGGAAATATATAAATATATATTTTTGCCTCCCTCTCTCATACCCTCATCCCTTCTTGTATTATGCAACCACATGAGGCCACAGTATTTTCGGTGCGGTCATGTTTTATATCCTGACAGATGTTGTCATGGGAAATGGCTCGCTTCCTAAAAAGAAAACAAAACAAAGAAAAGAAAAAAAAAAGACAGAAAAGAATAAGTCCCAAATTTTTCCCCCCTACATTTGTGCTCCTGGAGACGTGTTTGCACTAAACTGTCTGCTGTTGTTGTGCATGGCAGGCCGAGCTGGGCTGAGCTGGGGTCAGTGTGCGAGACTACTGTAGATGTGTAGCCTTACTGTAGATGTGTCTGCGTGTTGTAACTTTCGATGTGCATGCTCCTCTCTTCTCTCTCTCTCTCTCTTTTCTCTCTCTCCCTCTCCCTCTGAGTTTGTCTGCTTTAGGCCCGCTCCGTTGCCGTGGTGTCTGTGTTGCGACGTAGCCGGCTCGTCATCTCGTTTAGTTTTGTTTTGATTTGTTTTTTTTTCTGCTCCCACTCCCCCTGCACCCCCATCCCTTCCTGATGTGGAGAGGAGTGCAAACTTACCCCTTCGCCTGCTCGCCAGGTGACCTCATTGCTTCTCCGTGGGTGTGGCTCTCTTCGACATAGTCCTCAGATCTTGTTTTGTTCGGTTTTGTTTTGTTTTGTTTTACTCTGGCACCGCCCCGCCCACCCCCCCCACCCCACACAACCACCTCTCACCCACACCCACCAACCCACCTGACCCCTCCCACCTCGTCACACACCTTCTATGACATATTTTGGGACCCCGCCCCCCCACACACACACCCCACACCCTCCCTTCCTCCCCCAACTTGGGCCCCATCGAAGCACCAGCAACTGTAGACTGCACTTGTCATATCACTGTTTTTCTGTTCCTTCTTCTCGTTCTGTTTTTTTTTTCCCTGGTTTTGATTTGTACTGTATGCTCTGTCTAACCTAGACCAGTTTTAACAAAATGCCATTTCTGTGTGTAGCCTGTTTACCCCCTCCGCACACACACACACACACACACACACTCTCCCTCTCTCTCTCTTTCTCTCTCTCCCATGCCCTCTTTTTTGCACTTTTTCACTGCCCACACCTCCTCCTCCTCCTCCTCCTCCTCGCCCAGAACATACACACACTCCTTTCCTCCTCCGCCTCCCACGACTCTCTTCTCTCGAGTGCCAAAATAGAAACAGAGAGGAAAAAACAAAAACAAAAAAAATGACAACAACAAACATCAACTACTACTACTACAACAACAACAACAACTACTACAACAACTACCATTCCAAGCGTTTCTTTGAGTTGTTCTGTGTGTCGGACATCCATCCTGGAAGCACCCATGAAGCCAGCATGCTCCGCCCTCATAACATGATGTCGCTCATGATGCCTCAACTGAACAGCACCTTTTGCCCCCCACCACCACCACTCCTCCTCCTCCTCCTCCTCCTCCTCCTCCTCCTCCTCACCACCCCCCACAGAGCTAAACCCGACAAGGATTAACCCCTCTGCAGGTTGGCTACCTACCTACTGTCCTGCCTCTCAACCTACCTTAAAAAGCCCTACCGCTCATGCCAGCTGCTTTCCTAATTCTGTCATCTCTTCAGCCTGTGGGACTTCATTGATTGTGTGCCATAGTGTTGGGGGCACCTTTCACTCTCCTCACCCCTCGCCCCCTTCTTTCTACCCTCACCTTTTCTCTCTCTCTCTCTCTCTATCTCCTCTCCCTCCCTCCCTCCCTCCCTCTCTCTCGCTCTCGCTCCATTTGATTTTTCTCGATGGGAAAGATTCAAAAAAACTCCATTTTTTTTAATGATGATTTTTTTTGTTGTCCTTTAACATCCAAACCACGCACGCCGACACACGCACCGCCCCCGCGCGGTGGTGTGGGGAGTGTTTACGCACCGTCAGCTGCGCAGCCATCCTCTGTCTTCTTGAACTTTTTGAACTTTCACCCCCTCATGAACTTTATTGACCTTCTTCCTCCTCCTCCTCCTCCCCCCTTCTGTGTTCATCCAACTGTTTGGACGATAACTCTCCATTCCATCCCCAAAACCTCTCTGAGACTGTGCAATGCTAGCTGATATGATTGGATTTTTTTGTTTGTTTGTTTGTTGCTCATCATTGGGGACAATTCTCTGAGATATAAGTCGGAAAAAAAAAGAACAAAAAAAAAAAAATCATATGAAAGGAAGAAAAAAAAAAAAACATCAAAAAAAAAAAGAAATGCAGACAAACAAAAAAAAAAACACTAAACAACTGTTTCTCCACAATTTCATTTTTTTTCTCTCTCATTGTAAATATTTTTGTCAGATTTTTTGTCGAGCTGTAAAGAGAGAAGTGTTGAGCAGAAAGGGGCCGGCAGCATAAAGAGCCACTAGTGGACGCAGTAGACGATCATTACACTCTCCATCCTCTGTCTCCGATAGTTAGACCTGCCTGTATAATCGGCTACACTAGTTCTGCTGTGTTAACCTGTGCTGTTGTTGTTCGTGTTGATTTACCTACTGTATTCGCTGTTTAGCTTCCACCTAGTCGCCTGTGCTCATCGAATAACGATACTAACCTTGAGAAGTAGTCCGAGCCATTCTCGACAAGAGACTTGTTTTTGTGCATTCGTTGATGTTTTCCAAACAGTGAGTTGTAGTGGCGCTAGTAGCTTCTTTATCATCAAGCCATAGTTATTAAATAAATGCTTGGTCGTGTTAGAGACATATCATCGTCGTGGAAAACGGCTCGACTCGGCTCCTCCTGGTTGGACAGAAACCCCGGGGAGGGGGAGACAAAACAGAAGAAACTAACAAAAATAAAAGGAAAAAAAAACAAGAAAATGAAAAAGGAATTGAGCTCCTCCCGGGCCACAAAAGGAGGAAGCTGAGCTGCTAACTTTTGTGCAATACAGTCCTAGTTTACATGACATAGCTGGATAGTTTAGAGACGATTGACCTCTCAGCGTGTGGCACATCCCCACATCTCGCCCGGACGTCACAGACCTTCTGAAAGTATTAATGCGTCTGCGTGAGATTAGACTCTCCACCATTTCATCGCATTGCTCTGAGCTCCACTCTTGATTTATGCTGCCTGCCCCATTGCCCTGAGAACAGCACATGAGCTATTTATTTCTCAGACTATTATTATTATTATACTATTAATAAATAACAAGGCAACAAGAAAAAGGGAATGACTGGAAAAAGGTGAATTAATACTAGTATTGTTTTGTTTTTATTTTTAGTATTTTAGTGGTTGCTTTAACAACATTCATTAACTGACTTAAAGAGTATTGAATATTTAATGTAATTGTAGCATTGTGTTTGTAAAGAGAAAAAAAAACCTAGTGAGTTGTGTTTCTTGACTTGTGGATTTCCAGTGAAGTGGGCAATCTAGTGCTAATATATATGAGGTCTTTTTTTAAGGATTCTTATTTTGCAACAGCAACAGCAGTCATTATAAATGTTCATTTTAGCATCACCTGTCTTCCGTTGTCTTATTCTTCACCTTCCACCACACTCTGCATCATCACAGTAACACATCGCAAGTCTGGGGGTGGGCAAGAGAGAAAGAGCGCGAACGTGTGTGAATGTGAGTCCAAGTTAACCAACCTGTGTTTATTCATGTGTGTCTATGCAACATATGTTAAATGTGGATTAAATGTGCGCGTGCATGTGTGTCCGTCTGCTCGGGCGTGCGTGAGTATGTCTCTGTTTTTCAGTGTGTGTGTGTGTGTGTGTGTGTGTGTGTGTGTGTGTGTGTGTGTGTGCGTGCGTGACTGGCTCTGTGAGGGTGGGGTTCAGGGTGGGTGTTCTGTCCAGTGTCCACCCAAAAGCTAAAACCTGTCAGGCTTCCATGGCTCCCGATGGAACCTCCTGACGTTATAGCTGCAAACCCTCATCATGTGATCTGACTCAGCTCGACTGTCCATAACCCTCTCAGTCACCTGACCAACCAAATCAGCCAATCACTGTCCACCACTACCGCCTTCCCCTGCGCCATCCTTTTGCTGCACACCACGTCAGCCCCATGTGATGTTCTCCATCGATAACATACTACTGTCACGATCTACTGTTGCATACTGACAGATCTGGGGATCAATACTCCAAAGAATGGGCGAACGAGAGCCCGGACTTGAGGTTGACTTGGTTTTTAATTTTCTATTTTTTCTCTTCTGCTTCATTAATTCAGTGGCTGTTTTTTTTCCACCTCGGAGATCAAAGTGTGCAAACGAAAACAAAGTGCTCCTTAAGGCGCTCCCAAAAACCAAGTATACCTCAAGCTGTTGGATTGATAAAGGGTCAGTGCACCCAAAAATACAAAGTTTTTTCTGTCTCAGTCTCTGCTATCTCTGCCTCCAGCCAAAAACGGAAAAGGTAAATTTAGTCAGGCATTTGTATTCACAGGATCAACTACTTTGTAACTCTGCATAAGCCACAGATGGCACAGAGTTTGAACAGGTTTGTGCAACAGATGCAAAATGGAGCGATGGATATGGACTTTTTACCGTCAGGAATCTCAAAAACAATCTGCATAGTTAAGTATCTCCTATTTGAGTGAACTGACCTTTTAATCTTCTGTTTTTTCTCCTCGTCATCGTCATTATGAACCATTTTTAAACTCTCAAAAGTGTTTTTCCCCAGAGCTGCGTATTACATTCTATTGTTCATACTACTGTACATGCTGCATACTACCTTACCAGGTCAGATTCCACCTTAACCTGTCTCCATGCCAACCACCAAGGAGCCAGTTGCATGGCAACTGGCTGCCGCCACAACAAACCAACCTACCAACCAACCAACCAACCAACCAACCATCTTACTCAACCACCGAGGCCACGCCCACCTGACTATGATGGTTGCATAGAAGAAGAGGTAGAGGGAGAGAGAGAGAGAGAGAGAGGATAGGAAAGGGAAGGAAAGGAAAGGAGGGATGACAGAGGAAAGAGATGTAGTTGTGATTCTCAGGGTGTCTTATATTAATCTACTGTTCAGTCTGCTCTCCGGTCTCTCACTGGTGTCCTGTCGCCCCCGAACTGAGCCCAAAGACGATCAATGTCCTTTCTATGACAAAAAAAAAAAAATCCTTGTACAATTGATTGACTTTACTGACCAATTCCTCTCGATCAAGTTGATTGATAGTATTGATTGACCAATTCTCTTGAGAGAAACGCTACACAGCCAGTCAGTCAGGTGAATGAAGCTCGGCACTGTAACTAATGTTTACAACCCAAATGAGACCAACAACGCTGTTGAAAGAATGTCTAGGACTTAAAAAAAAAAAAAAAAAAGAAGAGACGAATCTCTGAAGAGTACTTATTTCTAAATGATGGAACTTTTCGCTTACTTTCTATGTGACATGAGGTAATGTAATTTTTCAATCATTGCATGTGACTATTTTGATTTGCAATGAAACTGTTAGAATGGATGGTACATTTGTGACGTCAGTGCAACGTTGAGACGCCGATGCTAGAAATCAATGTCGGTGTCTTATAACAGTGTTTTCATGTCGCCGTGAGGAGTGCTTATGGACCAATGAATGCTAAATGTGTGATCATACAAAGCTGTAAAGGTTTTGTTTATTTGTACATGGTTATGGGTAAAATAAACCATTGAAGCAAATTAACATCTTTAGTCTTAAGGAGTAAGCCCTCACACGTTTTGTTGTGCGAAAGCTTCGTAGGTTCACTGTTATGAGGTAAGTTCAACAAGATGGCGCCCGAGGTAGCTGAGCCAACCTGTTAGGGAGGGCGAAGAGTGAATCAGGGTCTGATCCTGTCACACATCACCGCCCACCCTATGACAGGCATCACTCTTTAAGAAGGGGTGGGGTCCAACTCTCTGACATATCCATCTACCCACAATCCTCCTCTGCACCAGAGTCATCCGATCAACAAACACCTGCACCCTGCATCCGCCATGATTTCCACAAACCAGCCAATCAGCTCCTGTGACCTCTGGCCAAATCGTCTCCACGCCCTCTCCATGCCATCGGCTAAGCGGCTAGTGGCTTTTGAGCTGTTGTTGCAAAGCCCCCTGGGAAATGGAGTCACAATTCACCAAGCATGGTCCGACCAACCTCTTGTCACTCTCCTCCCACACACACACCTTTCTCCATAAGCCACTAAAGAAGTTCCTCCGGCTTCCAGCAAGAAGGTCGCAGCGTTCCTTGGCGTTATTCCTAGTCTGCTCTCATAGTTTTTACAGTGTAACACACCTGCTGTTGAAGTTCAGTCTCTGTAAACAACAAGCAGATGCCGTACACGGGTCCTGCGGGCAGCGGAAAGTGAATTAATTTTTAAAACATATTTTACAGTGTGCACTTATAAGGTTGTCATAACAAAAACCCAAACACAGATTTACACGTTGTACTGAGACTGTAACAATGTTGTGTGAAGATGAGATTTCATGTCTCTAGAGTCGAGTAGATCGGACCATTTTCACTTCTTTTCCTTTCTTTTGTTTTCCTCAGAGGCTGAAACACGATGGGGGCAGAAATAATCTCACTGGTCGACTCTGACGAGCAGATCGGTCTGACGTAGACTGCACAACGTACGATACTATAGTAAATCCTTCATTGTTATGTGCAGTGCGGGGCCACAGGCCAGAGGCAGCGCGTTGCAGCTGAAATTCACTCTGACATCTGCCAGATTCCCGAGGACGACCTGGGAATTCTTGTGGCCCAGGAACGGCAGCACCTGCAAAAACAGAAAACAGATCCAGGTCTTAGAAACACACAGCGGAGGGAGGCGAGATTACTGAGAGACTTAGAGAGAGAGAAAGAAAAAAAAAAGACGTAAAACAAGTTGTATGTCGTAAACCAGGGGAACCAGGGAGTCAGGACAAAGGGAAATATCCTGAAAGAGCAGCAACTTGTCCGACTTTATATACAAAGAGAAGGAAACGTGATTAAAACATGAATTCACCACTATGTGCCTCTCCTGCTCCAGCGTTGGTCCTGTCTTCACACAATGTCAATGAATAAAATCCAAATGTGAAAATCCACTAGCAGCAGCACGTAATTGCAACTGAATGCCGATCCAGACAGTTAGCAAAAGGAGAAAATAAATGACGGCTCTTGAATCGTGTGTACTTTTCAGCTAAACTTCACAATGGTGTTTTTCTTCCCTATTTAGTTTTAATGGAACCAATTAGATTATTTCTGCCTCCGGGGAACATTTCTCTGTCAAAGCTTGTCTCAGTGTGTTATTGTGTGGAAATGTCTTCGTGGAGGTGAACAAACTTTGCACAATCTTCTCTCCTCATCTGAACAATGAACTCCAAAAATTGCCCATTTACTCCTGTGCTGTGATGAATATTAATAACGTGCCTTAGATCAGCTCCCAAAGGTGTTGTAGGCTGTGTCAGAACCACAGAGGCCTCTGAGGACATGGGAGGTAAGTCGCTCCAAGTGCTTTACGATCCACAGTGAGACGGGTTAAAAACGCTGTCGTGTGGAGGATGTGTGTCTGTCACGGTTTTGTCTTTTTGTCTTTTGAGCTCGATCCTGTGCTCAGTGAAAGCAGGTCAGATCAGCCAAACAATAAACACAGAATTAAGTTAAGAAACGGAAGGAGGTCCTGCAACTCGGTTAGTCCTTTAGGCTAACAAACAAAATCTTTCATGTCCACGGTCTTAAATTACCGTAAGGGTACAGTTTAGCCCTGGATGCATGAGTTAAATGAGGGATTAACACAAATTAAAGACTTTAATCACATTTATAAACATCAATTATTCAGCAGTTTGAATCGTTTACGGCCACATCAGTTATCTGCATCCTTACTCGAACTTGTAATTAGAGGTGTATCTTTAATGTGTGCGTTTCCATAGCGCACAGTATTTGCCACATAATTATCCCCGGAGCTGTTTTATTTTAAGGTGCCTGGAGTAGTCCAGACGCCGTTGCCCTACTTGTGTGCAGTCGGCGAAGGTCTGCACAAGATTCAGCAGCTGTTTGAGCCGCAGAGGAGCTTCAGTGCTAGCCACCATGAGAAACCAGCTCCTGTAGGACACGTGCGAATACGTAGATCACAGACCGAATCTGGGGCGCTCGCTCGAGCTGCGACTGTCGTTGCCCCAAGAAACTTGAAACATTCGTCAGAGTAATTCGACGCGTCATAAAAGTGAGCGTTTTGGCCAGGAAACGTCTTAACTTGCTCAGTAAATCCCACAAAAGTGTCCGTCTGTGCCAGCCCTAACGAAGCGCACGCCGTGGCCTCGGCTCTCGGGGGCTGAGAATCGATCCAACTCGCTCCACATCTGCTCTCTGCACTTTTTTATAACGCGTTCCCTCGTTCATCCGAGCTCTCGGAATAGATCCCAGCGAAGCCCCCAGAGGAGATGCTCCCAGGAGCTCCCAGGTTGCGCTTGTGATGTCAGGCAGGAGTGGGAATGAAGATAAATTGGAAAGGTTCGCTTCTTCTTCCCCTTCTTCTTCTTCTTCTTCTACTTCTGCACAAGCACGCTGGGCCTGCTGTGCCACATTTTCCTGGTTTCCCCACTGGAACGTCGAGCCGCGGCCTTGTTTCTCAGGATTTATGTGGTCGGTCGCGGCGGCACCTTTTGCAAGTAGGCCAGTCTGAGACGTCCGCCGGCAGGTTTAGAGGGCGTCCGAAGCCAACCTGAGGCCGCGGCAAACAAAGAAAATTGGATGTTACAGGCATGAAGAGAGGATTAGAGCCTTATTATTTATACAGTGGGAGTGGGAATAACACGCCATGAACTCCCTCCTATTCCTCGTCCCTGGAGATGACTCTGTTTACAGCCGTCATGTTCGGGTTTCTGAGGGTCACTGTAACATTAGCAGGAGGAATCTTGCAGTCCAAAGGTTTATTAGGTAATCGTTATGAATTTGCAAGAGTAATGAATCCCACAGTGCATCCACGGTTCCACTTGGAGGAGCGGGAAAACCAGCGTGGATAATAATGTGTGTTTTTAATGGCTCGGCCGAGGCCAGGGGAGGTTTTCCTGCTCCGATGTGAGAACATTGTGACGTGCGGCTAGAGTAGCAGGAAGGAACCGTCCTCCTGGCGCATCTCAACTTAATATCCAGCACACGCCGTCGGGGCGTGTTTCATAATGTGGAGGAGAAGTCGTGGTGCCGCTTCCAGCACTCCGGCAAATGAGCCGAGGCCGCGTGAGAGCAGATCGATAGACTAAAAGGAAAATCAGTGCGAGGGCCTGGCAGGTCAAAGTCAGCAACGGTAACGTGGAGATATTTCACGGCTAATGGGACGGAGGAAAACATATACGTCAAATTAGAGAGTTCCATCTTAAAGGGCCAGACCGGAGGAGTCAGAGATCTGCTTCTCATTCTCGACATCTGTCGTAATCATTTGAGGAATATTATCACCCGGATGAGTCCGATCCTGTGCGAAAACGAAGGAAAAGGGGATAGACGCTTTTTTTCTCCACTTTTTCGAAGCTCCGTTATAGCTGACACAGACGAGGACACACCTGAGTTTACGTCTCTGAAAACTTGAGATTTGAGACTTGAGACTCCGACTCTCTCTCCCTCTCTCTCTCTCTCTCTCTCTCTCTCTCTCTCTCTCTCCCTCTCTCTCTCTCCGCTTTACATCCCGGTACGAGAATCGTGGAGGCTTTCGCCAGCGTAAACAGCAGCTGCTTTGAATCGAAGCGACACTCAATCACTTAATCCTTGGCAATTCACATGGTGAACAAACGCAGCCTTAATGAGCCTGCGGAAAGAAGGGGGAGGCCGGCTTGAGGGTTTTCTCTACCCAAATGCTTTGATTGTAATTTTCAAGGGGGCAAAAAGAAAAAAAGAAATTATTTTAAAAAAAGAAAAGCTAAATTTAGCAACAAATCACAGAAATTGTTTTGTTATATCACCTGGAGTCTAATGTGCGGCTTTTGAGGAGCGAATGTGCCTCAGTTTGTGAGAAATGATTAATTTTATTCCTTCCCTTATTAAAAGACGAAGAAGCCGAGAGATTTGACTAAATATTTATCGAGATGCAGCTTCTCAAGTGTGTATCTGAGTATAAAATGCAGGATGTTTTCCTCATTTTTGTTTTCCATGTGGGAGAGAGATCAAACCAGCAGAAACTAACGGAAGACACAACACAAGTGCTCGTTTAGCATTTTAGAATAAAACCCTTCAAGTGCAATGCAGAGGATGTGAAAGAAACCGAAACGCAGATGTTTTGTAATAATTCTCAATATATTTTGTATGAAAATGTTAAAATGTTCTCTCTCAGTCTTTGCAAAGATATTGGCTTTTAAGACATATGTGGTATTTGTAAATGAATACAGTTTTAAATCCAAACGACTATTTTTGGCAGCTAAAATGACTATTTGTATTTGAGCCGGATCTCTGATCTTAACACCTGAGACGTGTGTGTTCGTCCACATTTTAGACACTCTCACTGAAAGTCACGTCAGGATGGTTTATTACATTAAAAAAAAACAGAAAAAGATCCAATCTTAGTGCAGTTTTCTCCCAACACACACAACCTCAAAATATTCCAAGTGACCTCAGAAGTGAAACACACATTCATCACACACCTGGTTCCACTCACGAGATCAGAGTAGCTACTCTAAGAGAGATCCTTGAATCGTTGGATCCTAATGTTAATTTATTTCAAAACGCTCATCATCTTTCATCCCATAATTCTGATTTCTTAGACGCAGCCAGCTGAGCTAATTCCTGAACAATGATTGTACTTTTTATTCTGTTTTTTTTTGTTTTTGTCTGCGTTTTATAACACTTCTAACTCAAACTCACAGACATACATTCAATCTAATCCCCCGAAAGAGGAGCTACAGTTTGAGATATATTAAATGTTTATTGTAAAGGAGAACATATATATATATATGTATATATGTTTATATATATATACACACATATACATATATAACAGACCATACAGTTCTATTAACTGCATTGCAAACGCTGTGATTTTACAAAGCACTGTAGCGTGTACAGTGATTTCTTTATCAATTTTATGGTACAGAGTATGTTCTGCAATCTTGCAGCTTTTGTTCCTGCTCTTTTCTTTTTTTTTTTTTCATTCTGGAGCCTATGCTTTAATAAATACATTTTCTACGGTACAAAAGGGAAACCTACGCAGTGCTTGATGTGTCTCGCTGGCGTTGCCGTGGGTGGCGGCAAAACCAGAACGCAATTAAGTTCTGCTCCCTTCTCCTCTGGTGTCTCCTTCTTCTTTGTTTACAACATAAAAAAAATACAGTTTATCCACATTTTCTCTCCGTGTCTCTTATTTCATCACGCACATTTCCAGTTTGTCCTCGACCGTGGATTTCTGCCTTCCCCGATGTGTTTTTTTTTTCTTCATTTTTCAGGGAAAAAGAAAATGGAGCAGGTGAAGGTAAGACACGTCAGGCTGCTCAAAACAACATCGGTATTTATGACACACAGAGAACAATCAGCCAACTCTGAGCTGAGCAGTTTGGACTCTTTCTGCTCTTTTGTTTTGGTTTTGCAGTTTATTTACTTTAATCTCTCACTTTGTGCTCACGCATCCACAGGCCGTGAAATCCTCCACAGCTTTGGAGGACTTCAGGTCTCAAACAGCCATCGCTTAAACATCTATAATAACATCTGTTATTAAATTACCAGGATCCTTCCACTTCTCAGCTGCGTAATAAAAGACCTCAACGCCGGAGCACGGTGGGATAATCCGAGCGGCTCGGCGAGAGAGTCGGGCAGCGTTTTGCAGTGGAGTTTGAGATGTGACGTTAATGGGAACAAGGAGCGGTGGATGTGCCGCAGCCAGAGCTGCTGTGTGGGCTGACAAGCACAGATTAGCATAATGAGGCTACAGGCAGCTGCTACAGGTAATAAACATGAGGAAGAGGGAAAAAATCACCAACGCAGCCTCAATTTGCATGTGAGCTTTCAAACAACAAAGATTGCGCCTCTGTTTTTCTGAAACCCACCTCTCCTCTCTGAGCTGCAGCATTTTAGCAGTATTATTAAGACAAGAGGCTCTACACATCATAACTTTACAGTATTATTCTGTTTTATGGAAGAATATAGAAGTTAGTCACTGATTCTGGTTCTCGATTTACTGGGGGAACCAAAGGTGTGGCAACATGTGTTACTTCCTTAGAAAGCCACAGAAATTAACTTCATGTTGCAGGTTTATGTGTCGCACATCACTCACACTCACACTGACGTGTCACAGGCTGTTTTAAAACACCTCAATGACAGTATTTATGAACGATAAACAATCAGTGAGAACAATGGAAGTTACAGGTAAAGGGACGAATCTCAGGCAAAGAGATGTTTGATAGTCGCTGCATTTGATTATTGTATATGATTATAATTCTTCCAGTGAAATCTTAATTTTGGAACTAATTGATTAAGCTGACCGGACACTTCATTATTACTAAATATCACTATCACACAATATCACTAAATATTAACTGATTTACCCTGCAATCAACAAAAAGTATATCACAAGACGTCCCTCCATTTTCATGGTGAGTAGTGATTGTTCAGTCTTGTTTTTCCGCACTTATTTGCTATTTCTCCTTTATTTTTCCAAGATGGCTGAACATTCATAATCTTAATCTGCTACATTGTTTTAAATATAATGAGAGGGAGTTAACTGCTGATACCTGTGCAAAGGTAGAAAGGTAAGAAGTGTCTATTGAACTGTACATTGCAGCCAAAGAATGAAATGCTGTCAATGGTGCTCAATTGTTCAGGAAAACTGCAAAAAAGCTGCTTTTCTGCAGGTCCAAATAACACTAACCACTGAACACTAGGCCAAGAGAAGTAATGATAAGAAGAAAATGAAAAAGAAGTGAATTTAATGCCATCCATCCATCATCTTATCTGCTTAGCACCCAATGGCTGTTGGGGCCCATCTCCAGCCCACATTGAAGGCAGGTAAAACACAGGGACAGGTCACCAATCCACCAATGAATACACACACACACACACACACACACACACACACACACACACACACACACACACACACACACACACGTGTACCAGCATAGCCTTCACTTTCATGCTGGCACTATAGACTCCATTTTCGGTCTAAATTGATCCGAAAATGAGTGTTGTTGGACTGTTTTCGAAAGTGGAGAAAACACCAAACACCATGTTCTCCAAATGTTTTGGAGAACATGAAACTACACAGGAAGTCTTTTAGTCCGACTACAATCGAATCTTGCGATGCTAACCACGCAGCTACCGTGTAGCCAGAGTAGGATAGGCAAGAATGCTCAAAGTTGGCGCCCTCTAGTGGCAAAGCTAAAAACACAGGTTGTAGTTGTAACAAAACAAAGAGTGTGAAAGACATGAATGGTTAATTCAAGACTCTGTCACCTCAATTACCTGAAGTTTAGAGATTTATAGCTCGTAACCTCATGGTCCCCATGGAAGCAGTTTGCGGAGTAACTTTTAATCACAGCGCAGCCTGTACGCCTCTGGACCCGTTGGGCTCTGCCCAGCAGGGTGGACCACGCACACACCTGTCTCTGAGACCCCCGAAACACCACGGCACACTTTCTGTGATGTGTGGAAATCAGCCAGAGAACAGAGAGAGGGAGCGTTCAGCTGATAATGTGACAGCCTCAGGCGCCACAGCCACAGAGGAACAACAACAACACGCACACAGTCATTTCTTTTGTCTTTCAAGATCAGCACCTAAAACAGGTGCGGTCATACATCTGAAGTCAAATCGACCTCTCCTTGTGTTTTTCCGCCTAAATTTAGCCTGGAAATGCATCCAAACATCCATCCCAGGGTCACACCTTTTCTGTTCCTGCTTCATCAGTGTGTCTAAATCCGGGACCTCAAGATTTAGGGATAAAAGGGTCAAAAAGCAGGTGACAAATTTGTTTGGCTCACATTGAGCCTGCCTGGCTCCTCCTGGAGGGTGACGCCGTGCACCAGCAGCCAAAGACAAAACTATTCTGTCAAGTCTCATCTGGCAGCTCTGCTCCCAAAGAGAAAGCGACATTTTCTCGGCAAAGCGAGTTCAGACACATTTAGGTCAGGAAGCGGAGGTTTCCTGGCTATGGTTTTTCAGGCCAAAACTGCTGCCGTGTGTGAGGAAGCAGGAATGTCAACAAAGGATCATAACAAGGTGGCGCTTAATATACAGGACGGAAATCTAAAACTTCTAGAAGTAAAAACTTCGGAAGTGACAACCTCCAACTTATTTATCAAACAACTGATGATTTCACTGATTGTTTCAGATCTGGAATGGACGAAAGCAGGTGATGATGCTCCAATAATGGCTTAACCATTCAATTACTTTGTTTTAGTTTATTAGTTAGCTAGTTTAACATAAAGCCTTACACTCCTTACACCTTATTTCCTTTTCTCCAGTCCTCCATCTTGAATCTGTTGTCCTTACGTGTTCTTTGTATCTGTCCTCCTCCTCCTCCTCCTTCTCTTTCCAGTCTGTCTCATCCTCACCCCCCTTGTCTCTATACTCGTCTGTTCCATTTCCTACTCTCTCTCTCTCTCTCTCTCTCTCTCTGTCTTTCACCATCGAAACGGATTTTGGCAGACGGCTGAAGAAAGAGAATAAACGTCAGGACGGAGTGGGATTCAAAACAGATTTAGTGATTTGGTGAACTTGCAGTAACCTTGAATCACCGCATTCCTCTGTTCTACTTTTATGTTATTATGGTCCTGGGTCATTTAATAACTGAATGATAATCTGATCAGCCTAAGTGCTCGGAAATAAAGAGGATGAAATGAAGCTTTCTTTATTCCCCTCGACCAGACAGACAAGATTTAAGGGTTTCAACCCGAAATGCAATGAAGCAAATTTCATCTGGGGAAGATTCATTCATCGCTCGTTAGACGGAGAAATAAAACCATGCCGTCACCAACAGTGTGTGAGATCTTATAACAGCTTATAACTTAAAATATCCTTTAATACGCTCGGCGAGAGATGTATTCGAGCCACTTGTGTGAACCATCCAAAGCCGAAACAAAGCTCTCGTGCGTGACGAACGCCATCTGCACGTAAATGTTCTCACATTTTCTTTCAGTTCTGGTTTATTTGAAATCAACACAAACAAATAAAACCAAATGTGTGACAAACCGCAACTTTTGGGTGGGACCAGGGAGCGTAACATGTGAGACTCAGGGAGTGGCAGGATCGGAACAAAGGCACACGTGTCGGTAGGAATGCATTCACATCACATCGCATTCAGTCATTTTACTTTTATCCAAAGCGATGGGCAAAATATTCGAGATATATTGCTTCACAAGTCTTATAGTGAAGCAACAGGATTGAAATATTTGTAAATTTCAGAATGAGAAATAGATTTATCCTAGGGGGACCATAACAGTGTTGAACATGTCATAAATTAGAAGATATAAAAAAGATTTTGATTTATGCAAAAAACGACAGATATAGATATTTGTACATATAGAATTTTTATGGTGTTTTGTTAAGGACACTGTTAATGACAACAATGTGACAATTCAGGTGACTGTGAAGTAATATGGGGTCTTTGTTTTAGATATCAAAATTATTTAAAAAAAAAAGCCAAATATCAAAACAAAAAACATAACCACCAAACAATACAGTTTAGGAGATTGGAAGGCAGAATAATAAAGGCCGTCGGCCGGAGCAGTTGGATCTTCGAGAGAATAGAAACTGATGATGTGGAACTTTTGTAGTTTGCGTCTGTGTCTATTTGCATTTGCAACATCTTGTTGCAATTATTGCGTCAAGTTCCCTGATCTGGACCCAGGTTTCAGATTTTATTCCCAAACAATGCAGCATTGTTAGTCCAGTGGGTGGACATTGGGGGAAGAAGGATAAAACTTAAAAAGGACAGACGCAAAAGAAAAAAAATCAAGCTAGGATGACAATTCTTGTCTAAAATAATGCTCAGTTACTTTGCCAGAGCAACCCCCGCCCCACTGTGACCCCTCCAGTCATCTCATTAAAAACACACAATCCTCTGCAGCAACCGAAGCCAGGACAACATGTTTCTGGGTCGTGAACTCGGCAATCTTTTAAACACCTTGTCAGACGTCTGGTCAAAGCCCACGTTTTTTGTTTTTTTTGTTGTTGTTGTGTTTTTTTTTTACATCTCAAGGCTTCCACCGCTCCCTTTGTTCTGGTTTGGACCCCTGCCTCTGTAAAAATGCCCCTTGCCAGGTCCTGGAACATGGACAGCTGGCGGGATGGGGAGAAGAGATGAAACCGTGTACGTTCAGACTAGAGACACTTGTTGTGGAGGGGTCGAGACGCACATTAGCGTAGTTTTCTCCGGGTAGTCGGAAGCAGCGGTGGAGTTTTGTGGGCGAGCAGTTGGAGTACAAAGGGAGTATTTATACAGCACACTCAGAGATGGTTAATCCCCCTTTACATAAATCAGCTTATGCCGTAACAAACCGTCTCAAAACGGGAGCTTCAGTCAACAAATATGAGTGGAATACTCCACGGCAAAGAAGAGGGAGGAGGGGAAGACGTCGACTCTCTCTGAAATAGCAAAGATCAGTTGTACTTCATCACCGTGTCGCATTTTCCTTTGAGATAAAGAGAAGGGACACTATCACTGTCTGTGCGAGAGGGAGCAGCGCTATGACTTTTTCGCTGACCTATTTCTGAGAGTTACGTAATATATGGAGCACAGTCGCTTTCTAGACCGCTGCAAACAGCGAGCGCAGGATTGGTTTCATCAGCGTGTGAAGATAGATGGAGGTCAGGACGTGTAGAAATCACAAACACAATCCAGTCACCTAATAAACTCGTTTTGAGATAAACACTGAGGTCGTGTCGATGCTTCGTTGTCATACAGGACAGATCGGTGTCATTAAACCAGCTTTTTCTTCACTTATCTGAAAAGGAGCCAATATGTAGAATAACAGAGCGAGGGAGCCCTGAGAGACTCTCCACCATGGCTGCAGATGGTTTGTGCGTTTGGCAGAGAGACGTGACAAACCAGGGAAGAGCCCTCCGTGACGAGTGAGTACTCACTGCCGTGGAGGGGAAAAGTGGGTGATGGTCGGATCCTCCGACTGTAATCTCCTCTCCGAGCGATGACGCGGAGCCTGCTGGCCTCAAAGAGCTGCAGCTCGGCTCTGGATCGCGAAGCGGCTGCCGTGGCAGGATCCTGGAGAACAGATGAGCGTCAGGCTCGATGCGTATTCCAGATACGGCTTCCAACACCTGGAATCTCCGTACAAGTTTGAGAGTCCCGAGGGGAGAGGGATAAGAGTGAGTCCTTGCCGCTCATCGACAAGGCCTGGGGGAGTCTTCTGTGGGCGAGTTGGAGCAAACGCTGCGTGATTCCCCCTGGAGAAAACCTGTTTTCCACCTGTGATGAAACACAGGACTGGGGCTGTAATGTGGGAGAACAGGCCAGGATCTGGGGGTTTGGAGCCTGACTGCAGCCAAGGAACAAAATCTCACTGCAGTTTTCTGTAACATTAACCCGATCTGTGCAGTAATGCTACCATCTACGATGCAATACAGGTTAGTTATGACTCGCTAAACTGTTAGCAAGTATATTGTCTGTGACACGTGCTGCATAAATGACTTTAAGAACCTAACAGTCAAACACTGAAATAAATACAGAAATGAAGTCAAAAACACACAAAAATACAAAGCGCATCAGAAAACAACTTTGAAATCCCATAAATGATGCAAAACCAAAAACATAAAAATCCACAAAGAAATGGGGATGTATATATAAAGACAGTCTGGTCTGGTCCCGGGGCACTTGTTGGTCCCCTAGATCAGCTCTAGAGGCTGTTTTAAAGCATCTTCTTTCGCAGTTTCGTGGGTTTGTATATTTTTGACTAATTCCTGTGATTTGCAGAGGCATATTGCTGGCAGAAAAAAAAGTCCACAATAACAAGTAAATGTGTGAAAAACCTGGAAATATGCCTGGAAATAATGGGATAATTTCAAGATGTAACATGAAAAATATATTGTTATGAGATAAATTAAACCCGATAACTGTATGTGATACTGTGCCCTTTCTTAAGTACACTTCCCCAGTGATTTCAGTGTTTCTGATTCATAGCATTTTTCCGTTGTATTTGTTTTATGTGTTTGTGTGTTTTTCCTGGTGCAACATTTCTAGATTGGCAGCGTCGTGGCACATGTTCCTCTGACTGTATGTTTGCCATGCAAACACTAAAAGTGTAGCATTATAATGCTTGGATTGCTGATGCATGGTCACACCAAACAAAACCTCGGTGGAAAGAAAAGATTCAACTTTCAGTTCAAATCAACTTTATCTAAAGTGGCAATTCATGTTTGCTTGTCTGCACCGAACTCTTTATTAAACATAAGCAGAGCCCAACAAATCCCACTTGAGCAAGCACTCAGGGAGGAACTGCAAGGAGACACTGTCTATTTCTTTTTAATCTTATTTACAGATCTTTCTACCTCAGAAGCTTTGGCATTAATCTTGCTGGTGCATTCACATTCTCTTCACTTTATATCTAATGGAAAATTGCACCTTGTGTGTATTTCATTTACTTTTGCCTCAACCTTCCAAGATATCTCATCCTCACTGTTTATTGTTTAAAATTCTTCAATGACTTGAGATCTCTTGTGTGAGGGTGCTGCATGTGTGTGTGTGTGTGTGTGTGTGTGTGTGTGTGCTAATGTGTCGGTTTGTGGAGGTGTGGAGGGTGTGGTTCAGCAGTTGGAAAAGGTGACAGCAGTTGGTTTATCAGACCAGGATCAATGCAAACAGCTGCCGGCTGCAGCTGGAAGCTCAACGTCAGATTAAGAGGAGACTTCAAAGTCCACTGCACAGAGGGGCCGAATGATTAGTCTCCATGGGTTTGACTTTACAAATGGTACTGATCGCATTCCAGCAGGTCATCCGATCTCCTTGTCAGCATATTGATTACAAACTGCCTTGGTGAAGTAAACAGGTTCAGGTGATGACTGAAAACTGAAATGTAACGGACCAATAAAGGTTTGCTTTACTTCTCAATATATTTTATATTTTTATATTTTATGAGGAAAATCAACCATCCTAGGTCCTAGGTAAGTTTTCAGGTTGGCATGCAAGATACCAAGATACACAAATTTAACAAGTCACAGAAGTGCAAGAGAAGAAAGAAAGAAAAATTGGGAAGAAAGAAATGAATCAAGGACTAGATATATATAAATATAAATAAATATAATTTATAAATATAAAATGTCTGCAGCCAGCCAAATGTATATATACATATACAAATATACATACATATACATAAATGTGCATACAGATATATATAATGTAGTGTAATATACTGCATACACACACACGCACACACATACACATATATATATGTGTATATATATATATATATATATATATATATATATATATATATATATATATATATATATTTCCAATGCTCCAATAGTCCTCCGAGAGGAATGGATGCCAAATTCTCCCAAAGGTTATTTTGTTGTCAAACTAGTGTAGGATTCGTAAGGAGAGAGAAGGCAAACAGCAGAAATTGCAGGAGCTGCTGACAGAATTATGTTTTTAGTGCACTGCCGACCCCATTTTTGGGAAAATTCATTTTCGGGCTCTTGCGTTATAGCTTGTCTGGGATCACACCCAGGACAGCGGCTATAAAGGTTGTGTAAGTTCTTCTCAACCGGAGCTAATTGCTGCAGCACGTCTCCAGGAGGCGATAGTGTTATTATTAAGCCACTTTTCCTGCCATAAGAGTTTCCAGTGAACAATCGGCTGAAGCCAAAGCCTCCGTCTCTGTGTCTCCTCATCTCCAGGACTCAGGGGCAGGAGGACGCGTCCGCCTCGGCCCGCGGACAGATGGCGGCCCAGCGGGGCGTCGGGCCGAGCCATGGTGCTCCTCTGACGGCCAATTCATCTCGGATCCAGCAGTCTGAACTCTGACCCCGAGTCTAAATGAGGGCTCGCACACACGAGGCACTCTGGGAAGGCAGCCCCACGAGTCATCGGGAGACGTGAGAGGCGAGGAGGAGGAAATGGAAACACATGGCGAGGACCCTCCAATAAACTGGAGACACATCCAGGAAAAGACCTGACTTTATTACAAGTCAAGACTCCAACTGTGATACTGTCAGAGCACTTTTAGATCACGTTTTTACATATACTGTACATACTGTACATCAATAAAGCAGAATATGACTATACAAAACATATCACCAGTGTAATACTATGTAATAATACATACATTTATAGTGTTTACATGGTTCATTGTTCCTGTAAAGTTTCATGTACAAATGTTGTTTTCCACCATTTCTGACGTCTTTATCAGTGCAAAAGTGCAAATTTATTCACTCTTCAGCTTTATTTTATCTTAAAATATAACGATTTGCTAGTTTTTATGGGAATGAATAATACCAAACCACAGCAACCGATAGTAATAGTAATCTCACAGTTCAATCGGAAAACTACATTGTGTTTTTGGCTTTTTAATACAATAAATACAAATAAAGTAAAAACCCTTCCTCTGGTGTCTCAGTGGGTGTCGGGCCAGACCAGTCACCAGCTGATTTAATAGTAAAAATAAACAGAAAACTGATCCAACTGAGCCGACAGTACCAACTTCTGTCATTTCATGGTAAATAGCTGCTCATATCTACGTGGATTGAACAGCTGCTTTTCATAAATTCAGCGTTCATAACAAAAGGAGAGTGATTGACCAGGGGATTTCAAATATTAACCAAACTGAGATCCAGTAAAACATTCGCAACACACACGTGGCAAAAGAGCACGTGCAGGATTTTTAACGTGTCAAACCACAAGGGGAAAATAGGCTTTTATCGTATTAGGTGTCGGTTCTGGAGAAGATTTAAGGATTAAAAGACAGCCACAACAAAGGAGGAAATAAATAATCTTTCCATTTTTTTCTATTAATGTAATGTCTTGTTTTTCGTACATCTGGAAACAGAAAAGCATCGCACACTCAGCCCAATGTCTGCATCTGCTGTGAAGGTCAAATCAAGGACCTCTTCCTTTGTCACAGGCTCTGACTGATCCTGTTCTCTCTCTCTCTCTCTCTCTCTCTCTCTTTCACACACACACGCACACACACACAGGTGTGCATCCTTAAGTATGTCTCCACATGCAACCACAAAGTCAGACACTTATTTACTCTGACACTTGCACCCACACATACGCACACACAGACATAAATACGTAAGCATGTCTCTGCTTACACACACACACACATATATATATATACATACATATATATACATATATATATATGTAAACAAACTGCACAAAGCCAGCTCTCATTGTCGGTCTTCCAGGCTTTAATAAAGCAGGACTCTGTAAAAAGCTTTCAGGATATCGAGCGATCCAAACAATGGGGGGAAATGGCATTGGGGTTTCCATGGCAACTGCAGCAAGCTGCTAAGAGGGCTGCTTTTGAAAACATATGTCAGACTTGACTGGTCTGTTCGCGGCGAGCCTAGCAACAGATTCTGTGCGCAGCCTATCACACTGTCTCGCACAGCGCTCGCTGCCCCAACATTTGACTTGCTGCCTGTCAGCGGCTCCGAAACGATTCAGCCGGAGACAAACCACCGCCGCTGAAAGAGGACAAACGCAGAGAAAGGCAACCCCGGGCTCCCTGACTGTGAGACTGAGAGTGTGGCCAAAATAAGGAGCTGCAAGGATCATGTTGTTCTTTTTTTTTCTCTCTCTCTCTCTCCAAGTGTGCTCTTTCACAAATGTTACTGCAGCAAAGGAGCAATGAACCTGTAAATCCCAAAATCCATCACCTCACTCCCTCACGATAATCCCACTTCCTGGCACAGGCGCTTCAGTCAGGCTCTCACCTGCCTGCTCTTCCATTTTCCATGAGAATATAGGAGAATGTAAGAACATAAGATTATCCCTTATTATCTATTTACATAGTTATCAATCTTAACAGGAATTCATCTAATTCACAATCATTGGTTGTTTGTCTCATGCTACATGGCTGGTGGAGGACATAATTCATTTAAACCACTTGGGGGAGCCGAGCTGTAAACATCCCAACATTGATATGAAATCTGTGATTGCATATGATTGCCTGATGACATGTTCAGCAGAATAGACATAGTTATTATTCATCAGGAGGCGTGTCCCTACTCAAATGATACCTGCATGTTAAACGATCTCTCTCCTTTTAGGTCTGCTTTGGTCTCCACCACCGACTCAACATGAAATCAATGCGAAATCCGTGTTTGCAAATAAGCAGCGTTGACACAGATGTGATTAATTTGGATGGGTGTTCCTACATGCTAAATACAGTCAGTTCAAACAAAGTGTAATCTATGGAGCATTTTTCACATGGAATAGACCAAAAGAGATGTACACAATAGGGAAAATGCAAATAAATTTCTTTACTTTCAAACATTCAGACATAGACAAATAGAAATAAAAACACGGAGAAAATGTTATGTTACGCACAGCAATTTGTAGTAAGGATCCACCAGACAACAGATGATGATAGTATAAAACTATGAAACTGATAATAAAAACAAAATAGCTATGAACCAATTCAGAAAACATATTAGAAAAAAGAAATTAGATATAAAGTAAAATAAATAGAAATAAAGTAGATACTAGAGAGCAGTAAATTAAGTTCAGAAGCAATATGAGTAACTATATAAAAATCTAAATATAAAACTATACAACTATAAAATGATACAACTCTCCTAGCTGAACTCTCAACTCTCCACCAGCAAGGATCAGATTATATTTAGGTTTAAGTCCTTTGAATTCATAAAAAATCAGTAAGATAATCAATCATAAAAATCATGTGTTAGATCCACTGGTTGCCATCAGTCATTATATTTCTGAGCTTCACACCTGTATAACGCCTAATGTTTTCCCTCTTTAAGTCCTTTGGGGCTGAATTTATTTATTTTCTGTTTGCTTTTGCCGTTGCAGAGGTGGTGGGTGGGATGTGCCGGCAGTCACTGTGTATCAGCGCCACACAATGTGAAGAACAAGGTGGGAGTGAGAGAGAGAGACAGACAGACAGAGAGAGAGACATATGAAAATAGATGAGGGGGGAGGGAGACAGGGTTCGGAAATATGGGAAGATGGAGGAATTGGAAAACAGGGAAGAGGGGGGTTTGATTAGGAGGGAGGAAGAGGAGAGAGAGAGAGAGATGCGTCATAGCAAAACATTAGTATGCAATCAAGTTGCTGGTGCAGTAAGGAACGAAGCTGTCTGTCTACGGCTGCCGCAGCCTTTCACAACCACACTGCAATGTCACACACACACGCACACACACACACACACACGCACATACAGGCACACATGCACGCCGGCAGTTGATCAGTGACACCGCACAAACAAGCGCACTTCTACTCCCTCCCATTGTCTGAGAGAAAATAAAAGGAAAGAATACAATTACAATTTTCATGTCAGTTTGTGCAGAAGAGCTTCATATATCCAGTTATTGATCCATGTCACACTTTCAGTTCCAGCGGAGGGGCTTATTAGAGGGCTGGAGCTGGAAGTGAGCCAGGGCTGCGCACACAGACACACACACATACACACATACACACATAGACACACACACACACAGTAAATAGAAGTGGAGACTCTCATCAGTATGGCTTCTGTGTTCTCCCACAATATAATTATTTAATTAGCAAAGAGGGACAAGAAATAGAAAGAGAGGTTATGTAAAGGAATGAAGGAAAGACGTACATACATAGATAGACAGACAGACAGACAGACAGACACAGAAGGACAGACAGACAGGCAGACAGATATGCAGAACTGTTTTTTATAGTGAATTCAGTTGTTGCTGGCTTTGTTTTTCAACAGAGGAAAAGTAAAGAGCAAAGCAGCAGTTTCGCTCTCTCTTTCTGCAGCAGATTTTAGGCTCCAGCTCTTTGTGATGTTTGTTCTCTCAACAGCATGCATGGGGAGCGTGTGTGTGTGTGTTTGTGTGTGTGTGTGTAGGTTTGGATGGGGGAAGGGGTGCGGGGTGCGGGTGGGGGACTGTAAGACATTGATGAGCTGCACCCGTCCTCTCTCTCCTTCTCTCTCTCCCTTCCTCCCTCCATTGCCTTGGTCCTTGGCAGGTCCACGTTGCCATGGCAACGCTCACATTGCCGCAGGCCGGCTGGAGCGAGGCGCGCTGGTTGAAAAAGAAATGGAGAGAGAGAGAGAGAGAGAAAGAGAGAGAAAGAGAGGGAGAGGGAGAGAGAGAAATGACTGCAGAGAGAGAGGAGGGGAGGCGAGAATTGGTTCCCCAATTCATTACCCCTACAACACCTCCACACACACACACACACACACACATACAGAGAGCTACCCCCCCCCCCGCCCCCCCCCCCACCCCCCCACACCAGCACACTCCCACCTCCCCCCTCACTCCATCCCTCCATTCCTCCCTCCCCCCCAAATCTGATCACTGGCATCGGCTGTAGAGAGGCCTCAGCTCTGCTCAGTAGTCTGAACACGTTGGATCCAAACTTAAGACTGCATTTATTATTCATCCTCCTGCTCGGCAGACAGATCCGCAGCCTAACTCCCAGCAACACACACACACACACGCACACACACACACACACACATAGAGCTGCTCTGGGACCAGACAGTAAGAGGCTAATACACACCATGTTACACAGAGCGGTGGGTTGCATCATTTCCGTGCGTGTTGGGATGCAGCCACAGCATCACAGCGATGTCAAGACGCCTTAACGCCTAATCTGACATTTGACCCCTGTGACCTTCCGGCTGAGGTGGCGTTCCAGTCAAATGTTGCTCCTGGATGTCAGCATCAGACAGACGGACAGAGTTCCCATAGGGAGGTGGAGGTGGAGGTGGAGGTGGAGGTGGAGGTGGAAGTGTAGGTGTAGGTGGAGGTGGAGGTGGAGGTGGGGGCGGACACGCGTGTTTTAAATATTGAGGAGGACGTGTCCCCTGTGACTTGAAATGTACGCCTGAGCTTTGATCCATGACAGCTCTGAATATTCATTATCCAATAGCAAGAAAAGGAAGGAGAACAATAAAGGAAGAAAAAAAACACTAAATTGGCTAATTATGTGCACTTCCTCTTAGCAATAAAAGAAATGTGTTTCCACCAGGGTGTTTTATCATCAGATTTTCCCCCAGAACATAATACTATTGAGTATTTTAATTAATGATTAGAACTGATTGCCTCTTTAACAGAGGACAGAAGTAGAGAAGTAAATTATATCTCTAGACGTACTTCAACTCTGACCTCCGGGCTCAAGAAACGTCTTGAACTCTAACAATCTCTGTCTGACTTAGCAGCACCTCCATTAAAAATGCAAAGACGAGTGGATGCACCCGCCGGATGGTGATGCGTAAGTATTCACAGAGATGTTGTTGTTCCCTGATCAGAGCCGTTGATCGGTTAAGTGTCTCCTCCTCAGAGGAGACATGTGACTGCACCTGTAGAACAACATCGTTATCCGGTGTCCAGAAGACACATCCGGAATAATTATTTCCCTCGCAGCTCCACCGGGAGCCGCACGGAGCATTTAGCAGGTCACATAATGACTGATGATGGGAATTATTGCGTTTTATTTTTGGATCTTAACACCAGCTTTCATTACAGCGCATTAGTGGAGGGAAAAAAAAATAGCCAGACCTTGACATCTATTCACATGTATTTATTAAAAAGAGACAAATAAGTATTAAATATTAATATCAAATACTCAGTTTCACTAAAAGCTCGTCTGTGTTACAAGGTCTCAAAATAATTGTTGGTTCATTTAATTTGATGGATGTTTTACGTACACATGACGAGACACATGATGAAATATTTGCTTCTGGTTTTTAACAGGTTCAAATATGTGTTTTCCGAGTGTCACGAAACATTTAACTCGAGTCGAGCTCTTCCATCACCTTCTCGCAAACTGACGCCGCAGTTTCTCGTGTGGTTGGAGCAGAAAACAGCTGCCGAAACGCGGCCATTATTACAGTCTCACTGGCTGCACTTCATTTCCTCTTTACTCGTTCAGTCATTCACTCACCCACTCACCCACACTCCCTGTGTGGTCACAGTCCTACGTGACCGCAGAGCTTCTTTCACAGACTTCGTCTGAACTTTGGGTCAGGGTCTTAGAGAGAGATCCGGCGCACATAACGAGGCAGAGATGCGATTACGCTATTCACACCATATTCTCCTGGAGAAGTGGGGATCAACGGCTCCGCTCGAGTGCACTCCAGCAGACACTGATCAGGAATAAGGTAAAAACAACCATTGTTGCACCCCCCTCTCTCCAGCTTCTCCTAGCAGCTGTCAGAAACTGACCTGCAGCTCTTGCTTCTTCTACAAAGAGGGACTTTTTTTTCCTTTTTTTTTTTACAACCCCTTTGAAACAGCTGCAGTGAAGAAGGTTGTAAATGATGACCCAGTCTGAGCTTTCGTGTGTGGAGCAAAGAGAGGGACTGCAAGAGCAGGCAGTAATGGCCGAGAGATGGAGAGAGAGAGAGAGAGAGAGAGAGAGAGAGAGAGAGAGAGAGAGAGAGAGAGAGAGAGGAGATAATGAAAGAGTCTCGAACCCTGGTTTTCATTTCGGTGGAACTTTGCTGAGAGGTGAAGAACATCCTCCTGACCACACTGATGCAAACACACATGTGCACACACACACACACACACACACACACACATACAGAAACTACTGATGCAACCACAATGAAAGAGTCAGAAAAGTGTCATAAACTGCAAAACAAGGCATAAATATTACTGAGCCACAGTCCAGGCCAAACAGCTCATGCTTTATTCAGCTTGAGCTTTATTATTTTGCTGGAGTAGCGACTGCGTCTGTGCGCGTGTGTGTGTGTGTGCGTCACCGCCTCACACAGTGAAATAACAGCTGTTATATACTTTGCATGATAAATGTGATGACGGACACCACTTTCTTCAGTGACTACATACAGCAGCAGGTGTTCGCATTTCTTGCTTTGAGAGGTTGAAAGTGTGTTTCCACAGCAACGCCGCCACAAATTGATAAGGTAATTATCGCTGAAGAGTAAATCGTATTAATAAAGCCTCTTACGTGGTGATGTACAATTACAGAAACACCGGAGAGGCAAAAGAAACACATGTTGTGTGGCACAGGCTTAACTTGAGCTCTCATCTTTTAGAAGTCTGAACAACGTAGAGCAGCATTTAAGGTTTTCCTCTCTCTTATTTAGGTCACTTTGGATAAAAGCATCTGCTAAGTAACTAAATGTAAATGTAATGTCAGCCGTGGGTGTTTGATACACGTCAGCTCCACCTTTGTGCCCCAGGCAAGATTTTCTGGATCCCAGTTGAACGGGGACCGAAACACACACACACACACACACACATAAACTAATAGTATCACGTCCTTTTTGAGCTAGTAAACAGAATTCCTCTCCGCTCTGGCACTTTATATTTGTTAACATGAGACGACCACTATGATGCAGGGGAAAGAGATGTGTAAAGACACATTTGGCCAACAGACCAAAACAAATTTCATTTACCTCCAAGCTCCAAATAGTTACAAACGCACACACACAGTTGCACAGCATACACACTCCCTAGCCTGCAGACTCTGGCTCGGAAACACAGACACTCAACACACACACACACACACACACACACATTCAACATACCTGTGAGGATACACAGAAATCTGGCATTATGTCACTCGCGGGGAAACGCTTGATCCAACATCTGACATCTGTGGTTCGCTGCTGCAACGGCTGCCAGACAAACGTCTAAAAAACAAAAACTCAATGTGGAGATAGTGAGCAGGCTTCGACTCAGTGAGCAGAGAGCTTACTATTAAACACATAGACGCGATGTGCAAAATGCTGATATGTCCACGGTCAGTCATTAGTAATTGTTTATATATGCATTTAAGGTTTTTTTATGCACTCGATTAGATTCCATTTTTACTTTGTGAGGACATCAGCAGAGGGTGCACAGGTGAGACCGAGCCTTGCAGCGTGTGCTGGGGTTTACTACAGATGGCGTGAGGGTGATGGCACCAGAGGTGCCTGAGCTCATTAAGAAACAGGACCATACTCCGGTGCAGAGCAGGCAAAGAGGAAGGAAGGGGAGAGGAGGGTAGGGGAGGGGAGTGGGAGGGAGGGAGGGAGGGAGGGAGCTGGATGGAGGGATGCAGAGTCTGGTCTGAGATTTTTCACCTGAGTGTCACTGAGATCTGTTGGAAAATGGGAAAAGGAAAATTCTGAATGCTTCCTCTGTGTATGTGTCCATGTGTGTTTGCGTGTGTGTGCGTGTCTGGACAGGATCAGAAGATGTGTGTTACATTAGTGAGAATAAGTGGTTGCATGTCAATAATGAGCTCTGAGGTTGTTCTGAGGTTGCTCTGAGGCTGCTGGGCTCGGGAAACAGGCTGGAGTGTGGCGCCATCTCCCTGTCACCACGGCTTATATCTCTGTAGCTTTTAATTGATGGGAATTTCAGCTGGCAAAGAGTAGGCACAGATTTATAGAGCTGGGATTAACCACTACAGGCTGCTGATGCCAGAGTTTTGTGCCGACATGTAGCATTACTTAAATATGACTTGGAGCGTGCCAGCAGATTATAAAGCAGAGAGGGGTTTGCTGCACTTTAGAGGCAAAAGCCACAGAGGAAAGCACCATGAAGGTCGTGAAACTCTGATCCGTGGAAGAACAAAATACTTCACTTGCTTTTAAAAGAAACAGATCTTTCAGAAAAACAGATCTTTCAAACCATTGCTCTGTTTTAGAGACACGTCTCAATCAAGAATTAGACTGAAATTCACAAAAATTACGAAACACTCCACCTTTCCATCACAGAAATCCCTGAATGTCGCAGAGGGATCAAAGCTTCCCATCTAAATTAAGTTTATCTATCTATCCTGCACATTGATATATAGATATACATTGTCCTGGCATAATTGTGGGTGAATTATTAAGGAGATTTCAAAATGTTGACTATTGCTTTGATGACATAACTTGGACCAAAAACTCTGTCACATCATTAGAAATCTAACCTGTAAATGAGGCAATTTGTTATTGTTGCGCAATATTCGTCGTGGTTTGAGTTACAGCACAAATTCAAGAAGTTTCATTCCTCCTGGATGAAGTCACTGCTCTAACAAGGCATGAGAGGAAAATGTTGTGCTGTCCTGGGACACACATACACACAGACACACATACACACACAGCAGAAGACCAAAACACAAGCACGTTTTCTCATTTCCATTTCCTTTAATCAGGGTTTATTTTGTAAAATGATCTGCATCACATGGAGCCATGGGAACAAGTTCTTATTTAAGGCGTCCCAAGTCACATGGACGTGACTCACATCCTGAACATTGAAAACTAACACAAAGTGACAGTGAGCCATAAACCCCTGCCTCTTGATCCCCCTCTTCTCGTCTCAACCTGCTAACAAACAGTGACGTGACCAGACTAGTTGTGTATGTATTGAAACAAGGGGTGGGCGTCATCTCAAAAGCCTACCTCGACTTGACAGCTGCAGAAACTCTGCCTGCGTGTTACCCGCGTACACACAGATGCCTGCGGCTCCACACATAATTACTGTGTGTACAAATGTCACTGTTTTGAGCTGGAACACAGGGATTTATAAAATCTGGGATGAATCCATGTTATGATTGCTGTCAGTGCTCATTGATTCAGGATGTGTGTTTTTTTTTTCCCTCTCTGAATGCAATGTCCTGCCAACGCGAGCCTGGCTTCATGCAACTTAATGATAAACTGGAGTAAACTGGTTGTAAACTGTCGCAGAATTATCCACGAGATCAAAAATAAACACAACTAAACAACAAATGACGACAGGTTAGTCGTCATCGGCTCTGCTTCTCTTCTTTTTCTTCTTCTTTCCAGAACCTTCCCCCGCATCACCGTACGGAGAGTCTGTGGATTCAGATTTTATTTTGACTCCTTCCACCTTCACGATGGCATTGGGTTCCACAACCTCCATCCTCTCTTCTTTCTCTCTGTCCTTCTTTTTCTTCTTCTTCTTCCCAGAAACCTCGGCTGCGTCACCAGACAAAGAGTCTGAGGGTTCACACTTTACTTCGACATCTTCCACCGTCAAGATCACTCTGGGCTCCGTGACTTCCTCCTCCATCATCTGTTCTCTCTCTCTCTCCCTATCCCTTTTCTTCTTCTTCTTCTTTCCAGAACCGTCACCCGAGTCACTGTACAAAACATCTATTGGTTCGCATTTTACTTTGACCCCTTCCACCTTCACGATCACAGTGCGCTCCTCACCCTCCGGCTCCTCCTCTTCTCGCTCTCTGTCCTTCTTTTTCTTCTTTTTCTTCCTTTTCTCCTCCACAACGCTGCTGTCCATCATCTCTTCATCCTGAGTTTTGCCTTCAGGCTCCTTCTTCACCACCACCATCTCTTCCTCCTCCTCCTCTCCTTCTTCTTCTCCTCTACCTCCTCCTCCTCTTCTCTCAGTTTTTACAATGATTTCTTTCTTTTTCTTCTTTTTGGCTTCTCTCAGCTCTCCTTCCTCTGGACACGTTTCCTCCACAGATCGTTTGGGAGCTCCCAGGGGGCTGAAAGCCTCAAACGAGGGCACTGCCGCCCCGTCTGTCTGACTCCCTGCCAGGCAGGGGGTCTTGCTGCCGAAGGGTTGGAAGCGCTGCTTCAGTCCGGGCGGGATGGAGGGAGCCGGAGCGGCAGGGACCACCTGCGGGGCCTGGTTGGCATTGCTGCCTCCATAGTTCTCACACACATTCAACAGGCCTGAAAACTTGGGGCTAAACGCCACAGGGTTGGACGACGGCTTGTCACTGGTGAGCAGGTGCAGCTCTGAGGGACAGTGGGAGGACGCCAGGATGCTGTAGATCTGCTGACCTCTCCTCGCTGCACCTTCAGCTGCAGGAACCTTCAGGGTCTTGAGGCCTGAGAGCGGAACCTTGAGTCCACTGAGGCTGCATGAGGGAGGAGAGACAGGGTTGTTTTTACGTGTTACACCAAACCCTACTTCAGCACAAAGTCTCCAGCTCCACCTGCTGGAACATTTTGACTCTAGCATTTATTGACGATGCCATTCAGCCTTAGTGATCACTTTTTTTGAGAAACAAGAATATGAAATGGGTTTACCTTGGCTTTGTTGGATATAAATAGTCTATGACTGGCCAAAGATGTACAGCAGGTCCAAAAGCATCATCACGTGTTAATTTGAAATGTGATTTAAAAAACATATGAATCTTAACAGAGATCAAATGTAATGGAAACCATGCTGTATTTACCTCCTATACATGACATAGAACCTGACCTGTGCATGAAATGGACTGTAATAGCTCCACACTTCAGAATAGCATCACAAGTGGCCTGTAAAATGGCATCTGAGGCAAATCAGTGTGCCATAATGTTAGAGAAAGTAATATCATACTGTCTGCTGTCGTGTGGCCTGTATGACCTTGTGTGAACTTGCAGTTATGAATCCACACTTAAAGACTATGGTCTTCATATTAGTTAATTATCATGGTCTTTATCATTTGGTTTTCACCATTTCCCCACTGCAACTACTCATTGTGTGTGGTTAATTGCTAACACACTAGAGACAATTTTCAGTTTAAAATAAACCTCCCGCACAGCTATAAGTGATCTTAAGCAGTAATAGTACCCACCATTTTGGGTCAAAGCTGACAGGCGCTTTAATGAGCCAGAACTCCTTCTTCTTCAGATTGTCTGTGAGAGTGCTGCGGCAGGGTTTTGGGCAGAATGTGGCAAAGTCTGCAGGACACTGGAACCTGGGTGTCTTCTCACCTGTGAACACAAGCAGTGCGGCTTTAAAGGGTTTCCATTAAAATACCATTACAAATACAAGACCTGTACATTGCATACTGCTTCGATACTGTACTTTTACAACAAGTAGAAAGATATATGGACAAGGTAAATCAAAGAACTGGTGCATGGCTCACACAACCACTACCTAATGTAGATATTGTCGTTGTTAATCACTCTATTAACACATTTACGCTGTCTTTGAGATCCATTCGCGTTAACTCACCGG
Organism: Karalla daura; assembly: GCA_029224185.1. NCBI lineage: Eukaryota > Metazoa > Chordata > Actinopteri > Chaetodontiformes > Leiognathidae > Karalla > Karalla daura. The sequence continues at coordinate 13,425,017 of CM055198.1, read as the reverse complement.
TATTTGTTTGCCCTGAAGTCGATGTCGCAACAGTTGCATTATCTCCGCTCGATGAAGTTGGAACACCGTTCGGCATTTTTCTCTAAATTATGAAACAACGACAAAATGCATAAAAACTAAAAGTTTTCCACCTCAAAACACATGGCTACCGCGGACGCACATGTGATGACAACAAGCGAACTCTGACCTCTACTAGATTAACTTCCGTGTCAACTCGAATTGTAGTTCCTAAAGCTAAAGCTGCGATGAAACCAAAAGGATAGTAGTAGTTGTAGAAAACCACAGCTCCCACAATGCACCCGGAAAGGTTACGTAACGTTCAGCGTCCGCCTGGGAAGCAGTTGACAGCAAGTAGGGAGCAGGCCGAAGTGGGTAAACAAAGCTAAAGATATGAAAAAAGAACGCGAACAATTCTTAAATCCTTACCCGATTTAGTATTTTTAGGATGTGTAACGATGTTCTAAAACGACTGGGAGCGCTTTAGAGGATAAAAGGTAGCAGCAGAGCGGGGCTGTGTCACCTGTTAGGAGATAACTAGGTTAAGTGGCTAACGTTGAGCGTGTTAGCCGTTAGCCGCCTCGCTGTTCCCGGGTCCGGACGCCTCCGCACCGACATGTCGTCCCCGTCCTCCTCCCGCAGACAGTGGTGCTACCTGTGCGACCTGCCGAAGATGCCATGGACCGTGGTGTGGGACTTCAGCGAGGTGGTTTGCCGGGGCTGCGTTAACTACGAGGGGGCGAACCAGATCGAGTTCCTGATCGCCAGCGCCCGGCAGCTGAAACGGAGCCATGGGATGCAGGACGGTACCGTCCGGTCCCCCGGTCCCTCCCCCAACAAGCACGGTTCCTCCGGCCGAGGAGGAGGCGGCGGAGGAGGTGGAGGAGAGGTGATGGAGGGAGGAGGAGGAGGAGGGAGGCCGCATACCGAGCGCTTCGAACGGGGAGGTAGAGGAGAAAGTACCGCGTCCGCTGTCCGCGTACCCCCCAACGGGCTGCACCGGGACGGGCCGCCGCCCCCGGAGGTGAACCGGCAGAGCCCCAGCGGCAGCCGGAGACACATGCTGGGGGCCGCCATCCCGCCCAGCCTGGTCACCCAGAGCATCGCAGGCATCCCCCACGGGCTGCTGGCGGGGATGCCCGCAGGTCTGACCGCCAGAACCGCCCCCATGAACAGCCCCATGATCTTCCCTGCTCCAGTGCTGGCGGAGATGAACCGGAGGCAGCAGCTGGGTCTGGGGATGGGCATCGCCCCCTTCATCACCCCCGAGCTGGAACGAGAGCTCAGCTCGGCCCAGAACCAGCCCAAGTCCCAGGTCCATGCAGCTGTCGGTGCAGGCAGCAGTGGAGGCAAAAGCACAGGTCTGCCCTCATCTTCCTCCTCCTCCTCCTCTGTGGCTGGAAGCGTGAGCCAGACCAGCCCCAAACCTGCCTCCTCCCCAGCCCGCCAGCCCCGACCCCTGGCTTCCAGGTCCGGGGCCGAGCCCCTGGGCTCCAGCTCCTCTGCAGAGGCGGCCACCACGGCTGCAGCTCTGCCCCACAGCGGAGCCTCCGAGCTGGGATCAGCATCTGCCAGCAACACCCACTCCACCGGAAACACTCTGTCCTGCACCCTGTGTCACGAGAGGCTGGAGGACACACACTTTGTCCAGTGTCCCTCAGTGCCAGGCCATAGGTTTGTCACCTTAGTTTAAGCTCACTTCATTTTTATTTCCACCATATAAACCTCATCAGAGGCAGCATCGAAAACATATTTACAAAAGATCTTTCTATCTTGGAGAAAACGAGAAGAAATAACAAAGAAAGAAATTAAAATTAAGAGACAAATTGTTGTTGAGATGAGGACCAAAATAAGGCATTTAAAGGCCTTATTTTGTCCTTTGTAACAGGTGTCAGCATTTTTTTCAGTTTTCGCATCATTTTGTAGCTTTTCTCCGTAACTATTCAAAATGCTAATTTTTTTGCGTTCTATCTATATAAGGTAAGATAAGAACTTTATTTATCCAAAAAAGGAAATTGTTCATATATATGAATTTCCAAGCTTCGAAATGCTTACAGTTTAAAGGCAATGTTATTTTGTTGTTTTGCTGGACTAACTAACTTGTCTTCTCTGCTCTTACCGCACTCAGGTTCTGCTTCCCCTGCACCAGAGTGTACATCCAGAGCCGGAGGGGCGATGGTGAGGTGTACTGCCCCAGCGGAGACCGCTGTCCGCTGGATAACTCCCCCAACAGCCCCCCGTGGGCCTTCATGCAGGGAGAGGTCTCCACCATCCTGGGCACTGCTGGACCTGCGGGACCCGCATCAGCCGCGGCATCTGGACCGGGGCCTGGACCCGGGCCCGGAGCTGCAGGTGCGTCTGTGTCTGGATCTGGGAGCGGATCTGCCGGTGGTGCCGGAGGAGCTGGAGGAGGAGGAGGGGGTGGAGGAGGAGGAGGAGACATCACCGTCAAGAAAGAGAGAGAGACGTGATGGTTATTTTTCATGGTAACCAGGACCCAACAGGCAGGTCCACATACATCTGACCACCTGTAGCAAGAAGCTTTATTATCAAGTGAATAATAATAGGGCTGCAACAAGTTAGTCTAATCCAGTTAGTTCAGTCGCTTAATCTGTCAGTTATTTTCTTGATTTAGTTTATAGTTTAGTTATAAAATGAGCTGTGAATGTATTTTGTTCTTGTAGAATCAAGTACACATATCAAACACAACACTATGTACACATTTGTTTTAAGCATTAATAGCAACAAATGATAATTCATTCATCCCCCCCCCCCATTAAAGTATACAACAAACAACACAAATCCAACTAATGTATATCCAAAAAGGTGTAGGCTGAAGCTTCAACTTATTTTGTCTACCCTTGACACAGCAACACAGAAACAGTGAGTTCATGAGTGAGTCCAGTATATGCAACTTAACTTTACTATGTACATATAGCTGATAAGAGCCAATTGTTCTAATTAAGTTGGATATACTCAACTCACTCATTTAAAACGACATGTTGCCTTTGTAACACTTAAGATATGGATTATCTTTGTAGTTAGTGAACACAGTGTGTGGAATCACTTGACATTAACATTGTCAAGTACTTCTGAGGATTTATCTTCTAAGTGTAGTAGTCGATTCTTTTCGATAGGTAGATTAGGTGTTGCAGCTCTAAACTACAATTTCCACAAGTAATCAAGCGAATAGATTGTCTTGTTTTTCACCATCCAGGCTCTTTTTTTTCAAAATTTCAAAATAAAACCTTTGATTAAACAAATTCACAGAAGATAGAGGTGGGATAATGAATCATCCTAGAGAGAGCCAGTGTAGTAATGAGTCGTGACTTTAGAGCATACGGTCGTATAGCAGGTTAATCTGTCACCACTTTGACATCATTCTGAGACCAGCGTGGCTCTGAGAAAGGGCGTGAGTTTCCTGCGTTGCTTCATGCTCTGTTTGCTTGTCGTTGCCCAGACTCGTATCACACCCCAGAGGGAGACGTCAGCACTGCACCGCTGAGAGAGCCGAGAGAGAAGCAGCACAGCGACACACAGTCCAGAGAGTCTCCACCACACAGGTCTTAACACCATCTACCCAGCAGCCAGGTTCCCCAACGTTACCAGACCTCCACCTGCACCTGCACCACCACCACCACTACCAGATATCTGACCTGTTGTTGTCACTAGCAGAATTCAAGTTCACGGTCCCACCTTTTGAGTTAATTCCTGTCACGATTCTGACGTAGAATGATGCGAATGTAAAACTGAATCGTCGTCACGTTGACTCGTTCACGTCCCATCTGCTGGCCGAACCCGCCAATGTTCCACCACATCTGACACCACGGTCCACACAACATGTTTCAGCAGAGTGCGGGATTTACTGTTGGGGTCAGACCTCCAGGACTAATCCACAGCTGGAATGAGAAAATACTAAAAGCTGAATCCCCCCCCCCCCCCCCCCCCCCCCGAGTTGTAATCGCACCCCCAAAGCGTATTCACACCCACACCTGATTTAAGCACCTTAAGATAAATCGAATGCCAACAGGACCCCTGAAATGTCTACGTATTTCCACATTTGTGGTGTTATTTTCTAAACAAACCTGATCTAGATCTCAGTTGATTGGAATGATCCCACAGAGAGGCCACGCTCTATGGTACACTCGATGTTATGTTTACCCATGCTTTTTCTTTTATAATGTGTGAGAATTGGTAAAAAAAAACAAAAAAACATGGCCGTGGTTGTTTTTAGCTCGTCCTTCGTTTTATGTTGATGAACAAACTGTTGGCCGGACAAATCGCCATCTTCTCTGCCAGCATTTGGGTCTGAGTGAAACATTTCTGCTCCTCCTAATTCAAGCCCCTGAATAACTGACAGTAAGTTGACAGCTTACGATGGCACGGTGTACCTTAAAATTTTAAAGTATTTCTGTTGTTTTGTGACTGAACCGTTGTCCTGCCGCACAATCAGTTTCTTTTTTCCTTTTTTTTAAACAAAAAGTCTACAGTGAAAGAAAACGCACCAAAAGACGAAACCGACCGGGGATGTGGACAGAGATGCCAGTAGCGACATTACTTTTGTGTGTAAGGGTGAAGTTGACTTTCAGGAGGATATGTGATGTGTAGCGTTGAGCAGAGAGAGACTCCGTGTTCGACCTTATCCAAACGTCTGCCTACGTATAGGATTCAGCCCAGCCTACGTTTAACCTCCCCCGAATGTATATGAAAAGATATCTATTGATAGGCCTAGTACTATATTTTATACTAGAATGTTAAATGTTCTATACGCTATGGATCTATAATAGTATGTACGTGCAATCCTTCATAGTAGTATATGCAACAGTTTGGAACGTGTAATTAAAAGCGGTTGCGTTTTTTTTTTTTTATCTTAAATCTCCCTCTTTTTTTTTTTTGCAAAATGAGAATCCACCTAAAAGCAGAAATGTTCGACAGTAAGATTTCTTTTTCCCCCCAATATTAAGTACTTAAATGTGAGGAAACAAATTAGATTTCACAGTGTTACATAGTTCAGTTTGTTTCAGACAGCACAGACATTTTTATAATTTTTTTTTTGATGGATTCTCTCTTTTTGTGCAGCATGTACTCGTCAGTACAGACGCACAGGCGAACCAAAGGTAATTTAATGCCCAAACAGATGTTTCTGGATGTAAATGTTTTGTAAAAAAGAAAAACAAACAAATAAATGAATAAAATAAATATACATTAGTATATTTCTTGGCCAGGTTCTAACCTGTTTTTCTTCATTAAGCCGTAATAGTTGGCAGACCCGAGTGGTCGACTGTACTCACGGGATGTTCTATAGAAAAGTCTTTAGTATTCAGCAAAGATATGAGGTATAGAAATATAGACCTTCTATATTGAGACAATATCCCACAGATCAGGTCTGTTGTAGAAACAAATGTCTTTTGAAGAAGGGGAATATGAGTTGAATATGCACTGATACACCATGCAATCTCTTGTCAAGTGCCTTGTTAAAATGTTTACCGTCTGTTTGCGTGTCTGGGAACCTCAGGGGAAGTAGGAGTGCAATGGCTTTTTTTTTTCTTTTATTGTCTCGTCAATTATTAACCTGGATCTGTTTCCCTTCGGTCGCCATCAGACGGCTTTTTGCTTTCATCCGAAGCCTTTGTAAAGTCAGCCGGCTGTTCATTGAGTATGCGCTCTTCCTCTCTATTTCTCTTTCTCTCGGTCTGTGTTGAGTTTCTTTTCATGCGTGTGTCATTTTTAGATTGCTCTTATCGCAGCTTCATGTACCATGTAGAAACCAGGAATAAATGGGATGGATACTTGTACCCGCTCCTCTGTCTCCTCTCATTTCAACCTCTTTATTGCAATTGCATCAAAAAGCTTTTTAGGAAATCCACACTATCAAAACTCTAGAAAATCCTACAAAATCCAGGTGTCCCTCAAACATCTTTGCTTGCTCATCTTTAGGTCTAGGTTACTTTTTGTTCCCACAGGGCTCTACCACCAATAGGGATGATGTAACAAACTATATCAAGCCCCAAAAACAGATAATAAGCAACTATAAAACTAAAATAAACCATACAATTAAGTATAATTAACAGTACTCCAGCAGTCTGTGCGCACGTTAGTATGCAGATATGACAATTATTCAGTGAGGATCATTATCTTTAATTAACAGTTTAGTTTAAGGAAAGTATTTCTCTCAAGGAAGTATGATAAAGACTGATACAATAAAAGCATAAAACATGGTGAGTTTACTGATACTTTTTGCTTTTTTTGGTACACGTCTTGTATCATACACTAAGTATTCTCCAGAGTGATACTGTGGCTAAGTGGATTCTGGATTACGCTCTGGATTGAGTGCCTTTTTCTGTGGAGTAAATGGCAGTTGAAGAAAATCTGAATATGTAAACATTTCAGAAACAGACACAGTAAAAGTCTAGAAATTGTGTTATTTTAAATGTGTGAGGTTTCGTCTCAACCCAGATTTCTACTGGTGTCAATTTAATGTGATTTAAAGTAAGAATCCAGGCTTCTCCCAAACAATCACATATTATTTAATCTTAATTTAGTTTATTATTTTTGGAAAATGTTTTTCCTTGTAACAGTATCCGGATGGCCACGGGGTGGCGCTGCTCACCCGGCGCAGTGGAAAGCTGCGGAGCTGGAACAGCTTTCTCATCACCTTCAGTCAGAGACAGATGCAAGAAATCATGAAGTTACAGCTGTGGAAGATGAGCAATGATGTCTTTTATTAGGAGGAAGAGGAGTGAGTGAGGAGGGAGGAGGGAGGAGGGGTCCCCCCCCCCCCCCCCCCCCCATCTGCATCCAGCAGAACTGTGGTTTCCTCCATTAGTGTCAGCTCATTACAGCCTTTGTTAAACCAATTACAGAGGTGTTAATGGACGATGCATGAGCCGCCGCAATGAAAAGCGACCCGCAGAGAAAAGGATGTGGCCAAATGTGAGTTAGGAATAAAAAAAGAGGGGCCATTTAAAAAGGAGCATTACACCAATCACAGATGCTTATTAAAGAGCTGCAATCCAGCGGTCAAGCGTGTGAAGCAAGGGACTGAGCTATTACCGGACACATCGACCGTTTAACAAACAACAGGCAGCATTTATTTGTTATCTGTTTGTTTTTATTTATCATCAGTGACGTAAATGCACTTAAAGGCATCAAATAGGTATTTGTCAAAAATGACTTAATGTGCGACTAAACTGTTCTTGGTTGCAAACCAGCGATCCATGTATAATCCTGTTTCTTGTATTAATGCTACGAGGATGTGTGTTTGTCTTCTGGATTAAAACACAAGACTTCGCTGGCGTCAGACAGGATGAACAAGTTCAGAATAAATTGTAGACCTGCAGCCCTCCCGGCCTGTTCTTATCACCTCATGTCCCAAGCCCCTGTCCTACTTACGATATATTCACATATTCTAAGTTAAAGTTTATCCTAATGGAGTCCTATATTCATATATGCATGTTTACCTTAGATATTTCCATACATGAGGCTGTTGCTCGGGGCTTTTCTGTCTGTTCAGTCGGGATGGAAAAGTTTGGTTTCCGTGACTCTGTCTGTATCTTAATTACATCATTACAGACAAAGAGGTGTCACCTCGGTGCGCGTGTTAATCGACTTCACCGCGTTTTGCAAACAGGCGATAATGACCGAGTCTTTGCAGGTGATGGATGGTCTGCAGAGTCTGACGAACCGTGTAATATACGCATAATATGGAGGACATTGATATAATACGCAGGGATAGATGTATTCGGAGAGTCAGAGAGAGAGATGGGTGAATAGTGTTATTTAAGGAGACCATCGCCTGCATATGTCCAATAATGATCAGATGTAACAATGGTGTCTGTCTTGAATAAATCTACACAACATTGCTTGTAAGATTCTTTATCTTTATACCCAGTTGTTGCATTTTCAGGACATACTCGGATCTCACTGCTGATGCGGGAATCTGCAGTGATCACACCTACCTGTTGCATTCACTGACTCAGAATAAACAGATTTTCACAGTGTTATTTATTGTCCCTCCTCATTAATTGATACCATATATAAAGCACTTTTGGTTAGATAGCAACCTGCATTTCGTCGGCCTTAATATGTGGACTATGTGCAATGGCAATGAAGATGAACATCTGCGATCAGAAGCCCGGACAGTGATGATAAATCTGCAGTGTCAGTGAAGGCAACACAGGAACCTCGCGCAGGTATCTACGGACTGATGATGATGATGACGCTCTGTCTGCATCTGCTGCTGCACCTTCCTGTTATTTCTGAGTTCCTCTTTTTTTTTCTCACAGTCTAATCCCGTCGACCTCCCGCCTGCGCCTCCATTACATGTCAGTGCGGGGCCATTAGGCGCGGCCATTGACATGCAGCGCAGATCCGTCTGCACCGAGGCCTGATGTGGATTCCAGCACACAGCATCGCACCGGGGCCGCTGCATTGACGGGGATCTCTCTATGCAGCAGGCTCACAAAGTAGAGCTTCCCACAATTCACACACACACACACACACACACACACACACACACACACACACACACTGTCATTATCAGTTTTGACATGATCTAAACAGATCTAAACAGATTATCTGGATGGAAAAATGTTAGCTGTTTGGTTAATTTGTGACGTGTCTAGTCTAGAACTTGTGTGTGTGAGAGACGGGTGTGACAGATAGATAGATAGATAGATAGATAGATAGATAGATAGATAGATAGATAGATAGATAGATAGATAGATAGATAGATAGATAGATAGATAGATAGATAGATAGATAGATAGATAGATAGATAGATAGATAGATAGATAGATAGATAGATAGATAGACAGACACAGTCAGTTTTTTGCTGTTTATTGAGAAAGGGCAGCTGAATTGTCTGTGAGTTGTGTGTGTGTGTGTGTGTGTGTGTGTGTGTGTGTGTGTGTGTGTGTGTGTGTGTGTGTGTGTGTGTGTGTGTGTGTGTGTGTGTGTAGCTACCTCGCTGGCCTCGCTGTACAAAGTATTCCACTCTGGTATATCATGCGCCTCCATCTTCACAGAGCTCAACATCCCCGACAGAGAGAGAGAGAGATTAATTAGGTTAGCTTTGTGGTTGGGCCATAATTCCTAGACGTAAACTGCAGATATATATTAATATATATTAATAAAAGTCTTTACAATACAAATAAGCCAAGATTACAGGCAGTTTTGATCTATTTCTGATGTGGACAGAAAGAAAAGCTCTGCTATGTGTGTGTGTGTGTGTGTGTTGTGTTGTTTGCTGTTGCATTAAGTGTCCCTGATGCTTCTGATAGATAAAGTTCGTTTGGTAGTCAAATAAATCCCTCGTCGTCGTGATTTCTGCCGCCTCGACCTGCGACCAGGGGCGTTTGACTATATCAGACCCCAGGATCTGGAGTCAGCCAGGCCGTTACTGGGTCCGAGCCCCTCGGAAGAGGTCTTTTCACAGTTTCACAGCCCCAGAGAAGTGATAGCCGAGGGAATTAACGACTCTCACGCCCCCAACACACACACACACACACACACACATACTCTCCTCACCCCGGTAAAGTACCTCCGTTATCTTTTTTCTTTTTTGACAATAAAACAAAATGTTATGTAGCTTTATTCACTCAATTAGTCGTTTTTTTAATATCTATCACTAAATGTCATCAAAAAGTTTTAGAGTTTGAGGACGTTGCTGTGGGAACCGACTCGCGACCTTTCAAAATAAGAACTCCCAACCCTGGCATACAGGCAGACAATAAATAACTTGTGCTCATCATCTCATTTATCAGTTCAAGTGTGTCGCAACTCTTGTTTATTCTTAATAAGATCTTACTTATTCATTGTGCACGACAGTGACCCACACACCCTCCTCGCCTAACGTGAAGTAGCATTTTTCTATTTCAAAATAAAATAAACTGTTCTGTTTGTATTATTTCACACAGTTATTAGGCTTTCTATGTATTTACAACTAAATGTCAATAAAAATATTGTTTGTTTTCAAAGCAAATGATCTGTTAATTGCATTAATGGCTTCCCTCATTCCCCAGTTCCTTTATATTAACCACTAAAGGGCAACAAAAATGTGCAACTTTTTTTTTTGCTTTTACAAAATAAAAGTGTTGGCCTGATAAAGATGCGTATTCTGCTAAATACGCATCTAAAATGTTTTTTTCTACACTTTAATAGAAATTAGACGTTGTTTTAAGCATAGTTGGATTTGAAGGTTGAATTTTAAGTTTTAGTACAAGGTTTTGTTGCGTTTTTGAGACAAATTATTTCTTCTGTGCATCATCCTCTTCATCATCTTCGGGGCCAGATCCAGCTTCAGGGACTCTGGGGTCAGCCCCCGTCGTCCGGGTGGGCCCCGGGGCCAATATACAGCACGCCAGGGGGCCACATAGGCCTTTTTGCGGGGCCCTTCCTGGATGCAGACGAGGTATTCAGATGTGCAGGGGGGCGGAGCAGCGAGTGCGCCGCGGCCGCAGTATAAGAGGCCGAGTCCCGGCGGCTGCTACGGTGTGTGCGCACTGAGTCCCGGCCGGAGGAGAACAGCAGGAGGAGAAGGAGAAGTCAACATCTGCTGAGCCATAACGTGATGAAGGTTATGAGACAATGGATGATTGACAAATAAGAAACTTCACTTCTCAGGCCGGAGCAGCAGCAGCATCATCACTCTCACATCTGAGACTTTATCAGCGACTTTTCCTTCTTCCCGTCCGGGTGGATTTTTTCCCCCCTCCTTCAAGACAAACTTGTGAAGGATCTTACGCTTTTTAATTTTTTTAATAGTGCTTCTTCCCTAACCCTCCCGTGTTAGAGCAGCGATTCTCCCGCAGAGACTTGCTGTCGGGGATGTTGAGCTCTGTGAAGATGGAGGCGCATGATTTACCAGAGTGGAATACTTTCTACAGCGAGGCCAGCGAGGTAGCCACACACACACACACACACACACACACACACACACACACACACGCGCGCGCGCGCACACACACGCACACACATACACACAGAGAGACGCACAGACACAAACACACAGACACTCGCACTTAGAATAAACTCATCACACTCCGCAACAAATGTAAACTGTAAAATGTTTATTTACTTACGAATGTGTTTGCGCATTTCTGCAGCACTCCTAACGAAAAGCGTCTCAGTTATTAAAGTGTACCCTATATATTCATGTTATGTTAAATAAAATAAGTCCAACACTGACCTCCGATGTTACTACTATATTATATTGTCGGAGTTAAAATACCTCAAGAGAGGTTGAACGCGAAGGCGCAACCTTTATAGAAACTTCCAGAACCATAGAGAAAAGTACATGATAAAATAAAAAAAAGACCTAACATTTATGTGGATTGGGATTTGTATTGATCGCTGATAATAGTGGCCTATATAATTTCCTCACTATTATCCTAAACCTCTCCCAGATGCGTGTTTTCCGTCGCCGCCGCTGCGGCCTCTCAGGTGTGAATGTGGCCAGACTTTTTTTTTGTCTTTTCTCTCTTCTTTTTATCTTTAATTCAATTAGAGTTAATTCCATCAGCTTCTTCTCACCTCCCCTCCTGAGCTGATGAAATTACCGAGGGGACAGAGTCCTGATCAAGCTGAGCCATCGATCAGTCAGTGATCAGGCCTCGGGGCCTCCCACTGAAAAAGTAAAATAAATCATTGCAGAGAGTTTTGCAGATTTGATCAAAAAGGTAAATTAAGAGGAAACAATACTCCTAGAAAAGCAAAACGGATTAAAAAAAAACCTCCAGACGGATTCTGGTCAGGTTTTTTTTGTGCGTGGAGGCTCCCGGCACCGTGACGCGTCTTTTACGCACTTTCAGGTTAACATCGCGGTGTGAAATCCACGGCCTCTGCGCGCACTGAGAGCCTCATTGTGCATTGATAAGGAGTCGCTTTTAAAATCGAGTCCCCTCCACCTTCACCTTCACCACCATCACCACCACCTCACACACATTTAAACACCCTGTGCACTAATTTAAACTTCAAAACTTTTCTGAATGTTAAATATGATAAATCAGCTTGTGAATAACGCCCTCCTCCCTCTCCTCCTCTTCTCCTTCTTCCTCTCTCTCCCTCTAGATGTATTCCTCTCCCAGCACCATGAACTCAGGTCTGAGCTCCATGGGCTCCATGGGCACCATCAACAGCTATATCAACCTGAACCCAGCCACCGCCTCCCCCGCTGGGATGAACATGGCGTATCCCAGCTCCAGCCTCAGCAGCTCCCCTCTGGCCTCCATGGGCTCCGGCCCAGGACACATGTCCCTGTCCCCAGTGGCCTCCTCTCTCAGCTCGGGCCCTCTCACCCAGCTTGGCCCTGCAGCTCCAGGCTCCCTGGGCTCCCTGTCCCACTACCAGAACATGGGTCAGTCCATGAGCCAGCTGGGGTACCCCGGCACCCCCTCCCTGAGCCGGGCCGGGCCCAAAGACATCCCCCCGAAGCCGTACCGGCGCTCCCTGACCCACGCCAAGCCGCCCTACTCCTACATCTCCCTCATCACCATGGCGATCCAGCAGAGCGGCAGCAAGATGCTGACCCTCAACGAGATCTACCAGTGGATCATGGACCTGTTCCCGTACTACCGCGAGAACCAGCAGCGCTGGCAGAACTCCATCCGCCACTCGCTCTCCTTCAACGACTGCTTTGTCAAGGTGGCCCGCTCGCCCGACAAGCCGGGGAAGGGCTCCTACTGGACCCTGCACCCGCAGTCGGGCAACATGTTCGAGAACGGCTGCTACCTGAGGCGCCAGAAACGTTTCAAGATCGAGGACAAGATGGCCAAGAAGGCCGGGAAGGGCCAGGAGGGCTCGGGGAAAGGAAGCGGAGGAAGCGGGGATCACCTCGTGGAAGACCACAGCCCCACCGGGGGGTCAGAGGGCGCAGACTCCGCCCACTCCGATGCCTCCCACCCGGGCTCCTCCGATGACCTGCCTCACCCCCGTGGCGGCGCCCTGGTGCCTCTGGACTGCCCCCCGCTGTCCTCACACCTGCACAGTCCGCCCGTCACCCTGCCGTCCTCCTCCTCCTCCACCTCCCTGGCTCTGTCATCCTCCTCCTCCTCTGCCTCTTCCTCTAACCCGCTCCTCCACTCCCAGGCTCTGATGGGGACCACCCCCCTCCACCTGCCCACCTCCATGCAGCACCACATGGACCTACAGAGCGACGCCCTCAAATCCCTGGACCCGCACTACAACTTCAACCACCCGTTCTCCATCACCAACCTCATGTCCAATGAGCAGAAGATGGACTTCAAGTCCTACCAGGACCAGGTCATGGCCTACAACAGCTACGCCGGCAGCTCCCCAGTGGGAGCCAAGCAGATCTACGACAGCCCCGGACCCACCAGCATGGACTCCGGCGCCTACTACCAAACTCTGTACAGCCGCTCGGTGCTCAACGCCTCCTAATATGGACACCCAGACACACACACACACACTCTCTCACACACACAACTGTCTATATAGGTGTTTTCTCTTTTAACATGGACACCCATCCGAACTCTTCCTCTTTCTCCCACCTCTGGCTCTGATCTAGCCCACTGCAAAAAAAAAGAAATCCGAGGAAGAAGGTCCTCAAAACATGTGAAATTATCTCTGATTTCACGTTACAAGATATCCTGAAATGAGATTGGTGTTGCTTGTTTGAAGGTTATAGAGTAAAGTAGAACACGTGACACTTAAAACAAAATCAATTATCTAACACTTGTAAATTTAAGTGTTTTTCTTTGTTAATCTTGGTAGGAACCACATCATTTTCAGTGCAGCTTCAGAAGAGACTTAGAGCATCTAAAATGGCTGCCACGTCGAGTAAAAGGCCTTTTCTCCTTCTTCTTCTTTTGCCATCTCTGACACACTCAGAGACTGGTTGGTTACATGGAGGGTGCAAAAAAAGTGAAGGTAAACAGTTCACAGCTGAAGATGAAGACATTTGACTTATTTCTATGTGTGTGTATGTGTGTGTGTGTGTGTGAAGGAAATAGCCAGATCCCGTGGAAGCAGCTCTGCACGTGGAGGCGAACCTGGCTTTGTACAAAATGTAAATAGAGCTAAGGTGGGGGAAAAAGGATATTTGCATTTATTTATGAAGGGAATAAATTTTAATATATCTTGTATAGTGCTCTGTTGACCAGTTACAACCCTCTACGTGAGGTTTTTTTTTTTCCAAAGAAGCCAAGTTTCAGGTTACTGCTTCACGCAGGTGTTACTGCAGTTTTTTTTTCTCTTTCTGTGTGTTTGTTACAACATTTCACACCACGTCCCGTCATTTCTGTAAGTGTAAGTTCATGAAGTGCTTTGAAAAAAAAAAAAAACCCCAAGACGCTTTGTTGTTATTATTATTATTATTATTTTTCTTGGTTCATATGAAGAATATAAAAGCCATTTCGTCCTTTACTGGAACAGAGAGGAAAATGCAAAGTCCAACCCCAAATCTCTCCTCTGCTGCCAGAAGGAAAGAGGCCAAGTAACTGTGGTAAAAAAAAAACAAACAAAAACAACAAAAAAAAAAACTTAAGATAGAAAAAAAAAATAAAACATGCTTATAATTTTCATTTCCTGGGCAATCATTTCTCGTTGTTACCAAGAGCGGAGCATTAAAAGCTTCTCAACAGTCTGTAACGTTTCCAGCTGCAGATACTGGAGCGGTGAACGGGGGAGGCAGTCAGTTACTAACACAGTGGAGGGGAGGAGAGATGCACTATGGGAGGATTTACATACAGTACTTTGCACTCTGGAGCTGCCACTGACCAGGTGGGCTGATAGCGTGTGTGTGTGTGTGTGAGAGAGTGTGTGTGTGTGTGTGTGTGTGCGTGTGTGTTACAACAATACTAAGGAATGTCCCCCTCACACTGTCGATGCATCAGCTCAATGGGATCAGTGTAACAATGTCAAAGGGTGTCAAATAACCCTCCGATGTCTAAAAACGCAAAAAAAAAAAGTGCCTTTTTCTTTCAAACGACTGCTGATCGGAGAAGAGATCAATGTATCGCTGATCTATGGAAGGAATTTTCTGATAAAAGAAGTTCAGGTCACGTGCTGTCCGTCGTGGAGCATATTTTAGTTTCAAAAAGACTTTTTATTTAAGCTACGTTGCTTTTCAAAACTTTGAAAGTGTGCTGATATAATATATTGTTTTGTTTTTTCCTTGTCGTTGTTCCTGTTGGTTTTAAATGTGATTGAAATGATTCATGTTTCATTTTTTCTTATTAAAAAGGCAAAAAATGTGGGAAGAAATGGTGCAGGTTTTTTTTTATTTGGTCTTGGTTGAACTTTCATGAAATCCAGAGATACTAGAAACATTTTCTAGAGACCATGCGTGATTAAAACGTGAATATACGTGACTTCACTCTGATTGGTCGTCTATCCTGCCAATCACATGAATGATCACTTGACTTGACATTCCTTTCTTAGCTTAGCAATGTAGCTCCTCAGCTTGTTCTCCTTCTCCAAGTGGTAACTGGATCCACATCCAGCCTTACAGTATATGTTGGAGCCAGAATCAGAGACAAAGATACCGACATTTCACCAGAAACTGAAAACAAAGCTCCTGCAGACTCACAGTCCTGTATGGCCGAGGTCAAGAGGACAAGATGGTGCATTAGGATCTGCCTTAGATCACTGGCCGTCCTTCTACAACTCCATGATGAAAACCTGGTTTCATTCTGGATCCCAAATCAAACCAATGCTACCACAAGCTGCTCCCAGTCAAAACCAGGCCAATGTGAGTAAGTGGTGCAGCAGTGGGAGTCTGGGCCGTCGATGGCTCGTCCTGACTGTCGATCAGCCGGGACTCTTCCTCCTCAAGGCTGGAGAGGAGCAGCAGCAGGCATCGCAGCGCCTTGTTGAAACAGCTCCTGACCAAATGACTGTGGTGTGTGACATGTAGGACTGGTAGACTAAACACGGCCCCATCACGCTGGGAGCCTCAAAGCCGACCTCTGCGCAGGAACACACACGCACAATCACACACGCACACATGCACGCACATACACAGCAAGACTCGGACCACTCCAAAAACTACTGCCCTGCCTCTGACCCTGCACTAGGAAAACGATCAGCCAGTCGACCAAACAAAAACAGGGAGCGACCAGAAGCAGAAATATTTCGCTCTCTAATCTACGCTGCATTTGCTCGGCCTCTGCAGCTCCTCTCGACCAATCAAGTCGCAGAACCAATGCACAGGTGAAAACCTCCTAGGTCACTACAGAGGACTTCTCTTTCTCTTTCATGCAGCTCTGTTTGCAGGAACTTTGCACTGCAGAGAGTCCCTATCAAACACAGAACTTCATCAGCAACACTTGAGGTCTTTTGATTTTACTTGTCTCTGGCATTATTATCTAAAGGAGAGGTTTTAAAGCAGAGGTTTGGGGAACATTATAAAAAAGAAGACTAAAGAGGCTAAACTTGCCTTTTTCATAATACAAGTTTTATCCTACAGTTGTGGTGTCCCAGCCAGAGTCTGTCTATGTCACTTCCATTTCCTGTTGTTCAGAATCTCTACCCCAAAGTTGGACCTTAAAATAAGTCCACAGAAATGACTTTCTGCAAACACAGAAAAGTACGTGGCACTACCTTCACAGGTTCTTGGAACTGAGAAAACTCCTGATAGTGCCAAGAGCCTCAAAGTGCAGTAGCAAAGTGTATGAGATTTTTTTTTAAGTTCTACAGTTCCATCCTCATGGTTCCCGAAAACGTTATTTATTGATTTCGCTGCAGCAGCCGCCCTCCCCCGGCCTCCTGTCTGTCTGTCTCTCTATCTGTCTGTCTGTCTGTCTGTCTGCTGACGGTTGCTCAACCTGGCCCTGAGCTGTCGCTGTCACGTATTTGTCACTGCCTTTTCTTCTCTGTCACGTCAAGCCCAGTGGCCATGAGCCCCGAGGCCTCAAAAGTATAGGAGGCACTAGCATGCACGCACACACACACACACACACACACACACACACACACACACACACACACACACACCCAGACGCAGAGCACATGCCTCAGTTTTGATCGATGAACCACAAAACTAAAGATCACGTAATGGAGGCTGTTGCTACAGTAACCAGAGCACTTTTCTGATAAGTCCACCCTCTTTATGATACAGCATCAATACATGGCCCCTAAAAGAGCACAACACACACACACACACACACACACACACACACACACACGCTCACACACACAAGCACAGTTTAAAGACCCGGTGTATTGGTGTATAGTCTCAGTGGGAATATAAGGCAGTTTGTCACCTTGCATACACAATAGTCCCTTCAGAGCAGTTGGCTTGATAAGATAGGCCAGGACCCACCTGATACGGTCTCCACAGCTACAGCCACACACACACACACACATGTAGGCTGCTCCAGGTATGTCTAAACCTGACCGACTCTGAAATGTCTCTCTGATACGTCGCCCCCCTCTGTAGTAATCAGGTGACCATGCTGATAATGGTCAAATTCAGACTCTAGCCACAGATAGCACACAAGAAGGAGCAACAATGCAGCAGCTACAGTTCAGGAAACAAAGAGAGAGAGAGAGCGTAACTGTGACCCTCACATTTATAACCTTTCAGTCACAATCTGTGACCCTCAGCTGACCCAGTTTCCAACCGCCACATTCTTAGGAAATACCGATGGGTGATAACAGCCGGGATGTCACAATGAATCCATCCCTGCGCTCAGAAGTTTCATTTCATTCATGTTCATGGAATCAGACCCGAATCACAAAGTCAACAGAAGGGAGGGAAACTCTGTCAGGATGCTCAGCCTAGTGTTTACAACAACTTTATTTGCATTCGTTTTTGTATTTTACCACGAATGGGACGTCAGTTTGTTGAGACCAGGGTGCACTTACAGTAATACAAGCAGGAAGAGCGGTAATGTGGTTTTGTGGTTTCAGGAAAGATAATGAAGATGTAGACTTTTGGACTGATGGACAGACAGACAGATATATCCAGTTAGATAGATAGATAGATAGATAGATAGATAGATAGATAGATAGATAGATAGATAGATAGATAGATAGATAGATAGATAGATAGATAGATAGATAGATAGATAGATAGATAGATAGATAGATAGATAGATAGATAGATAGATAGATAGATAGATAGATAGATAGATAGATAGATAGATAGATAGATAGATAGATAGATAGATAGATAGATAGATAGATAGGAGGGTAATAAATCATTAGCTTCTGTCAAGTGTCTTGTTTGACATTCTGTACTATGTAGACACACAATGAACTTGACAGTGATGTGTGATGTGTTGTAAAAATGTTTTAAAAATCCTCCTTTTCAACACTTTGCGGAGTGAAAGTGCCTCTGGTAGAAATCCAGGAGTGTAAGAGACTCACCTGGATTAGTTGAACACACCTTTTCCTTCAAAGATTTAGAAAACATTTCAACATTAAACAGAATATTCAAAACCTTTTGTGATGAGCTGAAGCAGAGCCATTTCTTTTTTCCTTATCCAGGCAGCTCAGGAGACGACAGATAAAAGTGTGAAACGTGACAGTAAACTGTTTGGGCAAAGCTTTCCCCACTGATAAGATCTAATCAACGACCGAATCACTTTTGTGACACGCTTTGCATAATTGCCGGCTTTGGAAGAAGAAAAAGCCTGAAAGGAGCTTTTAAAGAGCGGCAGCGTGGCCTTCAGACCTGTGTGACAGTGGCCCCGCTGTCATTTTTTCTTCTGCTTAATGGATATTTGTCTCCTGAGGTGCAACAGTCTCTTAGTTTGCCGTGCTGAGCACTCGATGACAGCTGCCCTCGGGCGCGACGGCGACAGAAAATCCAGGGAGCGTGCACGCCTCCACAAAGAGCCTCAGTGACGGTTTCATGCAGAAATAACACACTCTGTGCTGCTGCTGCTGCTGCTACTACTTTATTAACATCTCTTCTTCATTTCATCTTATTAAAGCCACAGAGAACTCTGAAACTGTGTTTTAGCAAACGCATGTTTGAAGGAAGTGTGACTTAATAGTGTCCTGAAATGTCCGAGCTCTTTGTGAAAAGTGACTTATGAAGGAAAGAAAGAGAGAAGAAGAAAAAGAAAGAAAGAAAGAAAGAAAGAAAGAAAGAAAGAAGGAAAGAAAGAAAGAAAGAAAGAAAGACAGAAAGAAAGAGAGAAAGAAAGAAAGAAAGAAAGAAAGAAAGAAAGAAGGGTGGTGCCTGTTTTCAAGATGTGCAAATGCAAATGAGGCTGTGCATCCTGGATCCTGTTAGGTGGATCTACTGTTTGCACTTGTTATTGCCTGAGGAGAGGGAGGGAGCGAATGGAGGGGGGGGGGGGGGGGGGGGGGGGGCACTTACAGTTCAGCCCTGAGGCCATACTCTCCCTTTTAAAAAAAAAAAAAGATTAAATGAGCTGGATGACAGACAGACAGTTAGGCAATGAGACGACCATGATGGGCACCTGATAAACACTTTCAAATGCTCATTATCCCTAAATAGTTTAGTAGGTTTTTTTGTGGTTAATGTGAATTCCTTTACGTTTTTGTGCACCCAAAATAATATGAAGGATTAAGATGAATGATATAGAACATCTGAGACAGGTGCATGTGTGAGACAGGTGCACGTGTGAGACAGGCTGCAGTCACTGGGAATCTCCTCCAGATTCAGCAATGAGGAAGTTCTCTTTCTCTTTCGCTTGATGAAATCTAGATTGGCTTTGATCATTCATTGATCATTTCAATTATGGGGCAATTAATCAAATGACGGTGATCTGCAGTGACAGGTGTGACCGATCATGGCGCACCTGTAAAGAAACTGCCACTAATTTGCCACTCTGGTCGAGACCGAGTCTGCTGCAGATGTTGAGTTTCTCTTGTCTGTGAAACCATGCTGTGAAAGATGATGAAGCTGCTCCAGAATCCTCAGATTTACTACTAGGACCTGACGTGTTTTCAGCTTTCCATCCACTGACCTGATAGAGACGGTTGAGAGGGTGGAAGACGGTCTGACAGTCACAGCTGTAAATGAGAGACAGTCAGTTACTGTGTCATGACAGACAGACAGGCAGACAGACAGACACGTATACACAGAAAAACAGACAGACATAGACAGAGTGTAGGACAGACACAGAGACAGACAGACAGTTGGACCTACAGACAGACAGACAGACAGACAGAAAGACAGGCAGACAGACACATATACGTAGAAAAACAGATAGACATAGGCAGACTGTTGGACAGACAGACAGACAGACAGACAGTTGGACCTACAGACAGACAGACAAGCAGACAGACAGAAAGACAGGCAGACAGACACATATACGCAGAAAAACAGATAGACATAGGCAGACTGTTGGACAGACAGACAGACAGTTGTACCTACAGACAGACAATTGGACCTACAGACAGACAGTTGGACCTACAGACAGACAGACAGACACAGATAGACAGACACAGACAGACACATAACAAAAATAGAGACAGACATAGACAGGCAGACAGAGAGACAGACAGACAGACAGACAGACAGACAGACAGACAGACAGACAGACAGACAGACAGTTGGACCTACAGACCAACAGACAGACAGTTGGACCTACAGATAGACAGACACATAACACAGAAAAAGAGACAGACATAGACAGACAGACAGATAGACAGACAGACAGACAGACAGACAGACAGACAGACAGTTGCACCTACAGACAGACAGACAGACAGACAGACAGACCATTGGACCTACAGACAGAAAGACAGACAGACAGTTGGACCTACAGACCAACAGACAGACAGTTGGACCTACAGATAGACAGACACATAACACAGAAAAAGAGACAGACATAGACAGACAGATAGACAGACAGACAGACAGACAGACAGTTGGACCTACAGACAGACAGACAGACAGACAGACAGACAGACAGACAGACAGACAGACAGACAGACAGACAGACAGACAGACAGACAGACGGACAGACTGAGCGCCACTGGACAGGAGAGGCTCAGATAAGGCAGATGGACTTTGCTCTGTCGGCCGTGGGTGTTGCAAAGAGGCCCGAGATAAAGCTGCTGGCCCGAGAGACGAACACAGAAGAGACTGCTGATTATGTTTAACCTCATGGTGTGTGTGTGTGTGTGTGTGTGTGTGTGTGTGTGGGGAGGGACAGACCGGGAGGACAGTATCGATCAAAACACTGCCATCGACTCAGGGACGCAGCAGATGCACCACATAAAAAAAAAGAAAAGAAAAAGAAAATGGCCGCAGCCAGTGTGTGCGGTGCAGCATCCAGAGTGGAAGAGCAGCAGCTCAAAGGTCGGAGCAGCAGGTTTCTAAAGAGGTTACGCCTTCCAATCCCACATGTGCAACTTCTGGAAGTTTGAATAATGGTGACACATTTATGAGATCTGACGTTTATTGTTTTTATTGTCTTCTTACTGTTACAATTTCTGTGTGCGTTGACCCCATCCACCAAAGTTTCTCCCCACCTTATCTTATCTTAATTTCTGCGAGTAACATTGTCTCTGTTATGATTGCACACAGCAGTAACCGCCGGGGTTTGTTAGCTCCTCTCAGAAACAGGATCCCGTGGATTTCAGAGTAAGAAGTCGTGTGGTTAAAAGACGCACCACGCTGCTGTATGGGTGTCTCCTTGCGGCACATCCAGCTCCTGCTGAATCCAGCAGCGATAAGGATCGTTCAGTTGATGCGTCACGGAGCAGACATAGTTTCAGGATGTTTGGTTATGCAGTGCAGGAGGTGTGAGCTACAATATCCTGGGGACCTCTCTCTCTCTCTCTCTCACTCTCTCTCTCTCTGTCTCTTTTTTGATTTATGATATCTGGTCTTGAGAGCGATCCCTGACACTGGGGAAAACCCCGGTGTGGCTTGTTTATATCACTCAGATAAAGCTTAATCCACAAAATCATCTTCACTTCCCTGAGCTGAGGGATGTCGGACATCCTATCTCCCTAATAGATCCGTGCCGACATGCAAACTGAATGTAATCGGTGTGTCATTCCTCCCCAGAGGCAGATGGAAACCCCTTGGCTCTGGCAAACCGTCACAAAGACACACTTGGCAGTTGGACTTCTGAGAGGCTCTTCAGCAAGGCACACACACCTGTGTGTGTGGTGAGATCAGTGTCTAACCACGCATATATAGAAGCTATGGAGGACCGGTTCCATCAGAGTTGAGTTATTAGAGCTTTGAGAGGAGGAAGATGAGGAGACGCACACCTTGGTCCTTCCAGTTTGACCTGGACTGTGACAGAGTGAGTGTCAGGACAGTGTGAAGAGACATAAAATGTCCAAGAGTGTGATGAGACCTCCAGGAATGTTCTCCAGCATCTGGAGAGCATGTGTTGGGTCAAGCATACATTGAATGTGTGTGTGTGTGTGTGTGTGTGTGGGTGCGAGAGAGAGAGAGAGATGGACAATGCTATTGGCTAGACTTTAAGACAACACTTGTTGAATCGACATGACAGCCACGACTGTCCACCCTGTAAATCACAGACATTGAGACATATGCACACATATGTCTGCACACACACACACACACACACACACACACACACACACACACACACACACACACACACACACACACAGACACAAAGAGCACAGCAGAGGCTGTGTTTGCCTTTGGCTCGCAGATGCATGAAGACAGGACGTCCATCTTTGTGCCAAATCAGAGAACCTGATGGAACCATATGTATGCATGTGTGTGTGTGTGTGTGTGTGTGTGTGTGTGTGTGTGTGTGTGTGTGTGTGTGCCTTGTCTGCTCTGTGTGCCTTGTCGGCTCCTCTCTGAAATCCAAACCCACCTTCATGATAGAAGTTTGGATCTGACAGAGTGCAAACCAGGAATTTAGACAGATGGATATACATAGAATGATAAGGTAGAAATTGTATTGATCCCCTTGGGAAGTTCCCCTTTGGGAAATTCAAGAAATCATTCTAACGATACATCAATGGAGACATTAGACACAATGAATAAGCATGTATTTATCCTAAAAAAATAAATCAAATTAGTGGGAAAAAAATCAACAAGGCATCACCTCATGGCAGAGACCGATAAAGTAATACATCTGCTAAACCCTGTTCTCACGTGCCTCTTTTTTCCCCTATAAACACAAACACTCTCAAGTGGCTCTCTGCTGCAGCTCCAGGGTGAAATCTAACCCCTGAGGACTCCTAAAAATGGAAACACTGCCTTTACAAAGACAAACACGTCATTTTGTGATGTAAACATAAACAAAAGTGGATGTGTACAGTGATGTACAGCCATGACTTGGCAAATATTCTCACAACACAGATTATTTGCTGCAAATATTTGCTGCAAATCAGAGAATTAATCTTTGTTTACAACACAGACAATCTCTGATTGTTTAATAATCTACCAGACGAAAATCAAATTTGCTTTGAGAGACTTTTTTTTTGATCGAAGTATAACACTGTCACACTGGGACGAGGCACCACGAGCAGCCCGAGGCTTCGCCGAGAGAGGTCCCAAGAAACAAAACACAGGTAATACAGAATACAGGTGTATAACACACACACACACAATGCCCTGCAGTTATCTTATCAGCCATCACAGGTGTGCACGATGGAGGCCACACCCATTACTGGTTTCCAGCTTGGACTGGAAGCGAACATGCATGTGTGTGTCTCTGAGTGTATGTGTGTTTAAGCACATCTGACTTCTTGCCTGTGTGTAAGCACTGTATGTACAATATCATGTAAGTGTGTGTGTGTGTGTGTATGTGTTTGGCACTGGATCATGCATCTGTCAGCCTTCATGTGCAAATAGAAAAGGGATGTTTTCTGGAAGTCTCTGCTGCAAAAAAAATCCAAAAAGCATATATATATATATATATATATATATATATATATATATATATATATTGACTTGACAGACACACAGCAAATAAAATCGACTGCATTTCACCCATTATGTTTTCTCACCTGAGGTCTTTGTAAACAGTAAACACAAGTGATGCATCATTTGAGACGTCGCTCATCACGTCGGCTCAGAGGAAGTCGTGCGTGAAGCTGAGAAAATAAGTTTCTCTCAGCTCGAACAAAATCGGGGGTTAAATCTGAACCTGGAGCTCCAGACTAAACGGTGTGGCCTTGATCATCCTTTCCATAACACGCTGCACGCTTCAAGTGCTTTGAAGTGGCTTGTTATACCTGTAACGGTAAGTCAAAAAGACCCAAGCTAACCCATTGGACCGAATCGACCCAGGTAACATGATGGTTTCGATTATATAATTAAAAGAAGTTGTTTTTTTTGCACCATTTCTTCAACTTCAGACCTGAATGAATTCCAGTCGAGCCGCTGAGTGAAGACGCAGGGACAGTCGCACCATCGTGGCAACTGCAGCCGTGCACTTAGAGTTCATTAGCTGTGTGTGTGTACAGCTGGACACACAAACACTCACACACATGCAGGCAAGGGCCCAAGGAACAGCTGTGGCACTGCAGAAAGGTTCAGGAGGCGGGTTTGTATCTACACCTGAAAAAAAAAGTTCCTCACAATTACTGGCAACTGTTTTACATAACCCCAAAGACACTTATATAGTTTACTTATATAGTTTCTTAGTATTGACTCAATGGCAGTGAGTGAAATGAGTATTTTTAGCCCATTAAAGTCGGTTATTTTAATAAACTTGTTGGATGCCATTGAGTCAGGACTAAGAAACTGAGTAATTTAGGAACTTCTTAACAAAGCTTGACATATTATTAAAATATTTATGGTGGATTCAGGTTTTTTGATCCTTCAACTACACAAACACATTATGGGTCAGCTCAGTGAGAATGAACAAGATGATACCCTAAATAAATATATATATATATATATATATATATATATATATATATATATATATATATATATATATATATATATATATATATATATATATATATAACCTATTGAGTTTTCAGGAAGATTCACATGTAAACACAACACAATCGTCCAACAAGTGGAGGATTAGACGGTGCAGGCAGGTGTGCGGGACCTGTACACCTGCGCGGGGCAGGACACAGGTGCAGAGGTGATCTGAGCTCAGTCGTCTTCTCAGGACCGGGCGTGCGCTCCCTCTGTTTGATTTACAGCTCGCAGGTGGCAGCTTTTTGGACTCCGTGCAGCTTGATTCATGATGCAGACTGAGGCAGATGAAAATGTGCTAGTCAGGCCCGAGAAGAACAACAACGGCGTTATTTAGTTAACTGTTTTATATTTGATTTATTTTGGTGCATTCAAAGGGCCGATGAGCTCTGTATTTACTGCAGTTGGGCAGAAGTAAAATTTTTGTGTATTAATTACAAATTGTTCGAAACTGATTTGATACGTTGAAATGTCTGTTTGTCTGTTGGGTAATTACGAATGACAGTTTGCAGTATCTCTTAGCTGGAACTGATTAAGGAGCTGCGTCTGCATATTTTGCTTTTAGTCCGTACTGAGTCAAACTCTGGGATAATTTGCAAGACAAATTACTGTTAATGAATTTGCATGATGATTGTGTTTGAAGGGTTAATTTCAATAGGCCTTCGGGCCACGGTCAGAGGTGACCTATACTTTCAGACTCGGCCCTATCTCCCAATTTACACCCTATCCCTCTCCCCCCGTCTCCCCTCCCCCTCCACCACCACCCACTCGCATGTTAT
>CM055198.1:13124418-13396918 GCA_029224185.1 Karalla daura | reverse complement strand
TTGTGCTATACTTTGATGTATTAAAGGTGCTATATCGATAAAGACTGATGATGCTGATCTCAGGCAGAGGAGCTGCTGGGGATCATAGGAACGTATTTTTACGTGTTTGCGCTTGAAGTCCGTCCGTAAAAAGCGTCTGTAAAACATGACTGAAGCGTCTTTTTCAACAAACCATCTGCCTCACTGCAACTTTGTTTTTGGAAGTCGAAGGAATGTCCAAGCCTGAAATACTTCTCCACACTTCTCTCTCCTCTCTCTCTCTCTCTCTCTCTCTCTCTCTCTCTCTCATCTCTCCATGTCTGTCTCCCTCTGCATCCCCTCCTCCCTCCCTCCCTCCGTCCCTCCACTCTCGCTCCCTCCTGTCAAAATAAACACATTGAGAGCTGCCCTTCTTTTCATTCAGCCGACGGCCTCATTTAGGGCCCCGCTGTCCTCTGTATGAGTGTGTGTGTGTGTGTGTGTGTGTTTCTCTAAAGTATTTATAACACACATTGAAAAGCATTTTTTTTAACTTTCTCTCTCTCTCTCTCTCTCTCCCTGGTATCTGACATAACCAGCACTGGGTTTCTCTCTGCGGCCCTGCGTTCCTGGCAGATAGAGGGGCCGCCGACCGCCGCTGGGGGAACTTTCCTGGCTCGGGGAAACCGTGGGACAATCACACCTTTCATGGGCCGGAGAGAGAGAACGCCTCACGCCCGTCCTGCAGCTCCGAGGCCTCGGCACGGGGAATTTCTCTCCCTCCCCGGACCCTCTCCCTCCATTCCTGAACCAGGACGGTCTCATTCGGATCAAAACTTTGAAACCCGTGTGTCAGGCCTGTAAAGTGGAAAGAGACGATTAAGATGGAAATTGGAATAATGATAATACAGACACCATGGGAGATTGTTCCATCATAAATGCCTCACATGATATTTTACTGCTGCTTTTCTGCTGTCTGCTACAGTATAGGCACAGACCTGGCACCCTTTCATGCTTATCTGGCTTCACTTTGATTGACTGTCTCACCTGCCACGTGCATGCCTCATATTTAGAGCTGTAGGAATGTTATGGTCCGTCCCTTTCATGCTAAACTGGAAACCACATGTAGGCTTTGCTCTGATTGGCTGTCTCTCCTGCCACTCACATGACTAATCACATAATAGTAATAATAATAATTGATACTTTTCCATCACATTGACCCTTTAGATGATTCACCTCATGGAAAGGTTTCCCTCAGGAATTCTGGGGTGCTGCAGGTTTCAGAGAGCAAATTTTCTGCATATTCTGAATATATATTTTTATTCTAGATCCTGTTTGAGAGGCATGTCATGTGTCTTGACTTCATGCTAGAGAAAGAAAGCACAAACACAAGCACAAAATAGTCTGACACACTTTTCGATAATAGTGGTTGGATGATTCACATTACAAAAGGACGACTTTGAGTTGATGATTATGAAAAAGGGGGAAAAAGAGGGAATCCCTGAAATCATCTTCCAGGATGAAGCTGAGTAAATCTCACCTTCAAAGTTATTTCACTGGTGTTTATCGTGCCTCTCAAAGAGTTCAGAAATCAAAAGTTATGTTATTACGATGAGTGTTAACGAGGATTTCATAATTGTCAAATGCTGTGTCTGTGTCTGCAGCTGCACTCTCTCAAAGTCCCTCTCCACCCTGTTTTTCCTCCTTAATCTCCCTCCACCCCAAATCCCCCCTCCGCTAGATCTCTCTCCCCTCTGAAGCCACCTCGGGGTTTACAAAGCTACCTTTTTGCAGGTTTAAATATAGAATCACCTTCTCTTGGGCCACGATTCCTACTGGAGGTCGTCCTGCAAGAGAGAGAGAGAGGGAGAGAGAGAGACCTTTCTAAACTCGTCCCTGTAAATTGGCAGGTTTTGTGCAAACCAGTTTGGAAAGGCTCAGTTTGGAAGCGTGAGGGGGGCCGGTTGTGATGTTGCGCTGTGCGCTTCCCGTAAAGGCGCTGAGTAGCTTTATTCAAAGAGCTGCGGTAAAAAGGCCAAATAAAGATCAAATCAACACGCAGGAAGCTCGCAGAGAGGCTGGGTCTGCAGCCCTGGGGCCAAGCTAGGACATGGAAAATGCAATAATAAACACAATCAATTAAACCCCGTAGGAGGCGTGAAAATGGAGAATTAATGTCACTTCATCACAGAATAGTACAGAATAAACACAGTTTATGATGAGTGTTAAAGAGTATGTGTGATGCTACTGATGTCCATCACCTCCTAAGTCTTATTGCCATAGATAGATAGCTAAATAGATCGGTAGCTAGAGTGATAGAAAGATAGATGCACTCTGCTTCTTCTTTATGGCACTTTCATCAATAAACAATGGGACAAAGTCGGGAAGGGGTATGTGATGATCTCACTGCTGCTACACATAATATGTCTTCTCCAGCTTTTAGATTTAATGGTTATCCAGTTAAAAACTGCAAATTGTATTCACATGGAATCAATCAAGGAATGTTTATGAGTTATTCTGCACACAGAATCTCAGGTTTCAACACAACATTATGTACATTAAATAATATGTTTCTCTTATCTGGATAAGATCTGTGAACATACCAGGTAAGAATGCATGTCAATGGCTGAATCTCACAACCAACTATCTGAAAAATGAACTTTTTTGTTTGGAAAAACGAATTCTTACAGAATGTTTTTAGTCCAGGGTATCCAATGCGTAATACACGTACACCAATGAGGAATCAGTGAGCTAGGTGTAGTGTTTAAGGTGATAGGTGTTAATTCTCATCATCCAAAGTGAAATAGGGCAATGAGAAAATCCTGCAGATTGGGAGATTTGCACTGTGGCCATTGGCCTATGAAAAGGTCTAGAGATATATAAATATACAGACAGACAGACAGACAGTGTGTGTGTGTGTGTGTGTGTGTGTGTGTGTGTGTGTGTGTGTGTGTGTGTGTGTGTGTGTGTGTGCATGGAGCTGAGGTAGAGAGAAGCAACCACACCTGAGACTCTGTGTAACTTTAAGTCTTCTATAAAATAAAATGTAAAAAAAAAAAGAAAATCACATGGTGTTCGGTCCAAGTGAACATCTAAGGTGCTGCAGTTTTTTCGGACACTTTGTTGGCTTCATTTATCGGGCATGAAGGTTTCCAGTCGATGGCAGGAAAACAGGAAAATGCAAATCGGTGTTTTGATACACTTTGTAGCCTTTTTTTCACTCACACTTTCACACACGATTCATACAGCGAGTTAACCCTTTAAGTCACAGAGTCTCTCACAATATGCAGAGTTTGTCTCAGGAGCCATGAAATGTCAGGCATGGGATGTAACACACACGCGCACACACACACACACACACACACACACACACACACACACACAGAGGGGTGGGACCAGCCCTTGCAGAGCAGTCTTGCATCCTGGTGTCACGTCAGCCTTTTTAATTCCTTCCAGGAACCTGTGAGGATTTTCACTGTACTAACAATGTGTACTCATGCATGACTCACACAGATACACACACACACACACACACACACACGCACACACACACAAGGAGTGACAGATGCTCACAGCACATCACTCTTTCCCCATTTTTCCTGCCTCTCTTCCTCCTTCGTGTACTGGGATAACGTGTGTGTGTGTGTGTGTGTGTGTGCGTGTGTCCATGCATGGATGCAAGCCTTGATCTCGTACCCACATCTCTTCCCCATGGTCTGTTGCTTTTCAGTTCCCTGCCACACACACACTCACACACACGCACACACACACACCAGTATCCAAACTGAGCCGCAGTGACTCCGCTCTCTGTCCCGACTCCATCATCTCGGGTAATCAAGTGCAGTCAATGTTTCTTTCATAAAAGCTGCGTTTCACCTCATCGTAATTTCTCCCCTTCGACCTCAGTTTGGCCAGAAGCCCCGGTATCTATAGGCTCATTCAGGGCAGGACACGCAGTCGCTCTGCATATCGCTGTCGCCCGAGCTGAGACCAGAGCTCTGCAGAAAACCTTTCAGAGCTTTAAGGTTGGGGGGGGTTGGGTGAAGGAAAGGAAGCTCCACTGGAGGAACCTTCATAACATCACACTAGAGGGTGAAATGTGCAGAAAAGTGCATTCACACTCATTCGTATAGACATTTTCACATTCATTGTATTTAACCGTTCCCATAACTCGCATTTTTTTTGTTTTAAGCATTTCAGTTTCCACCACTTTCTCCAACCTTGACACGTAATTTGCATCCATTTGATTACTTAAATGCTTAGAGCTGCTGGAAAGAGAGACACGCGTGATCTGTTTGGATACAGTTCAGAGACGCAAATTCACTTGAAGGTCAAGGTGAATTTAGTTTGAAAATGAAAAAACGCAGTTTTTGTTGTCACTTCACTAAGACAATAATCCTTCTCTTGCCCCATCAGCAAATTTCAGTCTCTAGTAACATACTCATCAAGTTATTTCAAGTTATTTCTTTTAGACATTTCACACACAGAACTGAAACGAACAACAACCATTTATGTTTACAAGTATGTTATGTTTTGATTATTTTATTGTTCAGGTATTTTCTCTGTGTTTTCTAATCCATAAAGTTTAATCGTGAGGACACACATGCACACACACACACACACACACACACACACACCACACACACACACACACACACACACCACACACACACACAGCAGGTTTTCCTTGTACACAACACATTTATAAATCTATCACTGACAGATTAAAAGGCCAAAGCGTGCCAGATCGTTCTGAGCTCCACTGACTCCAGTCGTTTCGTGCCGAGCCGCCTCTGAGATGCTGGTGCTGAGCAAACAGAGCCGGGACACTGGGACACGACTGGTTATACTGGTTTTTATGTTGTTTTTTTTTTGTAGAATAGAAAAATGTTCAGGGAGGGATGTTTGGAAAGCTTCCACATCGATCACAAATTTTCCATACAGGATCTTAAAGCAGTGCTTAATGTAGAGTATGGTTATACGTAGCTAATATGTTTTTTTTTTACCTGCAGGCGAGAAGTGACGTAACATGACCCTCGAGCTGTTCATTTGAGGCTTGAAAAGGTATTTTAAACAATCGTTGCATCGTATATCTCTCACACTCTGCATGTGACAGGCTGAGCAGAGCTGTGTCACTGCATCAGCAGCACAGACAGGTTGGACCATAAAAGCGGCGTGCAGCAGTTTGTAAATCATCTTTCGAAATGAAGCATTTATCACCTGACGAGCACCTGCCGCCGTCCCTCTCCTCCATCTGGGCTTTGTTTGAAGTTGAATGAGGCCAACAGCAGCCAAATAAAACGCCCCGGGCCTTGTTTGCTTGTCAAGACAGTTAATTAAAACTCGCTGTCCATTTGAAAAAAAATTACACGATTTATGGGAAAGGGGGATGGGGGTGGCCAATTAAACCAACGCTGGCCAACAGGAGCAGACTCTAATGCTGGATCTCCTCAATAGATACTGGATGATTTATACAAATCACTGTGATATGTTTTCTCACAACAGACAGGACTGTCCAGCAGCTCGGCCTTCACTATCACTTCACATCACTTTAGGTCACTTCATTCAGTCATTCATTCATTCATCTGTTGTTATTTGTTGCCACGTTGTTCATCATTTTGTGCCACTGTTTAGCGTTTTTTTGTTTGTTCTTCTTGTCTTGAAAAACAAGAGCTTCTGTGTTCTTTTGCTTTTAATATGCACATCATGACACCTTGTTGACGCAATCGAGTTAAAGATGATGTAGGTGATGTAGTCGCGTCAAGTCGGGTGCTTTTATTTTGAAAAATGACCAGATGATCTACGTTGTTTTGACAAGTTTTATGTTGTTGTCTGACTTCTGGCAGTTTTTCCCTACCACCATTGTTTACATTTTGCTATTACATGGGATATGTTTGCCTCCGTTTTCCTTTATCTGGTTTCTGGGTACTGGCCCTTAAAATTCAGATAAATAATTGAATTGAGCATCAAGTATACCAGCAAAAGATTTCACGGCTTGCATTGACCCTCTGGTTATCTGCAGGTCTCAAGGTGCATAAAATCACATAGACCCCAGATAAGACTTGCTTCGCTACATCATCAAGTTGAGAATAGAATCACTATCTTAGATCAGCAAAAACAAAATACACCCAAATATGTCTGGAACACTTTCAAAGACGGGTTATTCATCTGAGTGAGACTGGGGCATGGGGGGCGTGTGTGCTGATGTGGACAATGTGACGATGTGCAGCCTCTGATTCATGTGGATCCAGGCCAGAGATGAGTCCAGCTTCTCAGGCTTCCTGGATACAAGCTCTGCATTTTACAGAGGAGACTCTGTCAACTGTACAGAAATGGTGGAATATGTATAGTTTTAGTTCAGTTTAAGTGTTTTCAGGCTGTCTGTAGTGATACAGCTTTAAAAAACAAGCAAGTTATGTGACCAAGAAGACTCAGGTATCACCTTTTGGCGAGGTGATACGAGCTGATATGTTTCCTGAAAGTGACTTTTTGTCACGTAAGAGTTAATTCATAAATTATAATTATCTCGTTGTGAAAGACAGAAGAAGAGAGATTTGTCTCACACACAAATTTCAGAGATTTATGTGTTACAGTTCGGCAGCAGCTCCGGTCTCAGGCTGGAGATTTTTTACATGTGGCTGCTGAAATTCTGCTGTCACACACACACACACACACACACACACACGCACGCACAGGCGCGCACAACACCGACAGACACAGATATGCACACAATCTCCCTTACATACCTGAAATAGTTAGTAAACTGAAATATGCACACTTTTATTTTATCTCTTTCTTTCTCCATTTCTCTCTCTCTCTCTCTCTCCTACACAGACATACACTCATAATCACATGCACACGCGTGCACACACACACACACACACACACACAGGCTCATTCTGTTTCAGGCAGCGGCCTGGACAGGACGGAATTAGTGATACGGCGGGTGATTTTTCACTGCTAAAGGTGCAGTTCGCCAAACCAAATAAATAACACCACCATTCATTCACTTTTCCCTCCGCCACCACTTTCCCTTCCCTTCTGCTGGTTTACGCTGAGAAAACACAAACACACACATACACACACACACACACACACACACACAAACAAGTGAAGATGTAGACGCTTTGAAACAGCAACACACACAACACTGAGGCACAAGAGTGGAGACATGTCAGGGACATACATGTACATGTGTTCACACACACACACATACACACTGAACATACAGACTGGGACATGTACACAGGCGCTAAACATATACACACACACAGACACACACACACACAGTGAAAACACACGCTCCATCCCCACATCTGGACATAAATAGCAGGATAAATAGAAAGAGTGAGAGAGTCCGTTTTAAAAGGAGCTGGTTGAAGTGAAAAAGGTCACACCAGTTCTCAGACGCCTGAGAAGAAACACACACCTCAGCTGACCCAGGAGCAGCTGTTAAACTCTACTGTTTAAATCATAAATAAATAAATAAATAAATGAATAAAAGCTATGGATGTTTAAAAATGACACCTCAGGATCAACCACATAATAGAAGCTAAACGGACAAATCTGCAAAAGTGGTTTCAAGTTTCATCCAAATGTTAGACTGGGTTCCAGCTCAGTGTCTCCCTAAGATATAGATAGATAGATAGATAGATAGATAGATAGATAGATAGATAGATAGATAGATAGATAGATAGATAGATAGATAGATAGATAGATAGATAGATAGATAGATAGATAGATAGATAGATAGATAGATAGATAGATAGATAGATAGATAGATAGATAGATAGATAGATAGATAGATAGATAGATAGATAGATAGATGTGTCATATTGTGACTTAACACAGATATATGACTTAACTCCATCCAAAAATGTCTAAAATATCTGAAAAAAAGATCTTGAAAATAGCAGAAAAAGGTTTCAGATTCAGTGACTGACAGAGTGTGAGAGCAGTCCAGAGGCGACACGTCGCAGGTTGAATGGACGTGATTCAGAGCAGACAGGAGACTGGCAGCAGCCGTGGTCTGAGTGGAAAGGAAATATTCACCACTGGAGAGACAGAGGAGTCGGGTTTTTCCTTGTTGTCTAGTAGTTTGAGTATAATTAGGCTGAAAACCGCGACTGCTTCTGGTGAAGGTGAAGGTGCAACTTTAACGCATAATTGTTTTATTTGTCTCATCATCTAATACTTAAAATGGGATTGTGTGGAGCTCTTTGATACATTTTCTGAATTAACCGTTCAGACTTGTAAGATTCAAGATTCAAGAAGCGTTTTTATTCTCTAAGTCTTCACTTGAAGTGAATTACAGAAGTAATAAGATAATGAAAACATAAAATCTAATAAGAAAAATAGAGAATGTAATATAGTATATATAGTACAATTCAATGCAATATCCCTTTATATATTTATATAAAAATCCAGTCAGATTACCTGCACTTTATTGCACTTTTAGTTTTTCATCCTCCACTTGGAAGCCACCTAAGAGCATCTTTAATGAGCCAAAATGTGAGACACTGTATGTGTCCATGCAGCAATATAACTTAAGTCAAACACTTAAAACAAGACAAATTACACTTGTCTCACAACTCTTTGACTTTTTTTATCCCATCTTGATGAGAACCAGATCATTTGCGGGCTGTTTCAGCAGGATTTAGTCCCTCTCCAGGATCCTCATTAGACTTCCTGAGTCTCCAGGTGGAACCGGCTCTCGGCCATCGTTCAACAAACATGCTGACGTGCAAACAGACCCAGGGTGATGAGTGACATTTAAATCGATTCCTCATCTTTTTTTTTTAATGATATTTTCTGTTTTGCAAGGTTTTTGCAGGGCCTGGCTCTGGAGGAGTCTCTCGGGCAGGAATGAGTGGGACATTTTTTTGGAAGTTTGTCTGGAGACAGAGGGGGAAAAATGAACCGTATCAAAGAGGAAAGTGTCCCGCCTCGGGTGCAGGTGAAGTTCCAGTCCGGGCTGAACAGAACGGGTCCAGTTCAGCTCGTTTCCACCGTAAAAACAGAGGCAGCAGAGAAACCCAGAGGGTACAGTTAGTGCAGCTACATCCTCAGTCTGTTTCCTTGAAAACATCCGCTCCATGAATCAGACATCTTATTTACCCAGCGTCCCCCTCCTCCTTCTCGTCCCCCTCCGCCTTCTCGTCCTCCTCCTCCTCCTCCTCCTCCTCCATCCTCTCCTCCAGGTCTCCACCCCTGTCTCCCCTGCCTCACACGCTCCGCCGGAGGAGGGAGGAAGGTTCTCTGAAGGTCTTCGGTTACCATGGTGGTTCTCTCTAAAAAACCACCGGGACTCAAAGAGCCCTCTGACTGCACATCAGGATAAATAAGCAACTGTGGTACTTTGTGGTACGTTATTTTTAGCCCCCTGACCCCCCCCCACCCCCCAACTGGAGCTATTCCACTTGTTCTTAAAGGACTTACATGGCTCGCTTCAACGTGAACAGACATCTAACGGCTTTCATTTATTTAAAGTTGTAGTTTGATAGTCTCACGACACTTTACGTCCAGAGCTTCATCGTACTTTAACCCGATGAATGGCATCACTTAGCTACTTGTGTAAGAGCTTTAAAGCCAATGCAATTATCCTATATACCAGTTTATCCTAATAAAACATCTCAATGTGTTTCCTCCTCTTTGCAGGTAAAAGCTAAAATAAAATAAAAAAATCTGCGAAAATCAAACGCAAAAAGGCATCGTAAAAAGTCCAAGATTTGACAAGTATTAACAACCTTTACATGTTTTATGGAGAAGTAAAGTTCATTTTTCTATGCCCTGCAGGTAAAAATGTCCCATTTTTTATTTTTTTTCTACATGTGATTCATATCTGGTGTTTTTAGTCTGAGCACCACAAATCAGACCCAGGACCCTGTCATATGTGTCGTAAAGCAGATGCAGGTCTGATGTTTTTTAAAGGGCGCTACTTCACTTTACGTCATATATTGAGGCTCCGCCTCCTCCTCCACTCACACCTCAGCTCAGAAACAGCAGCCACTGCTCCAGAAAAGGCCGCAGTTAAAATTAGTTTCTGTCTTTATTCCACATCTTTTTTTTCGTCTCTCCATCATAATGTTGTCTGCTCAGACTGAAAAACAACAACACTGAGGCACACATGGCTGACATGGTCAGCCTCCATATTTACAGCTGGAAACACAAAGTGTTGTTCTTCTGAAGACGCTTCAGGACGCAGAGTGTGGTGGAGCATTTAGTCACATAAAGTCAAGTGAAGTCACTTTAAGTCTGGATAAGCTGTGCTAAGTCATGTTAAGTCACATTAAGTTGCCCTAAGTCATGCTAAGTCATGTTCAGTCATATAAAGACGTGCCATAGACAGCTCTGTTCACACTGGAGTGAGTTATCTAAAGTATAATGACACACCCAAAAAAATTGCAGTGTGAACATAGTCAAACACAAATGAAACCCAAAGAAGCTTAGGGAAGTTTCTTGGACAATACCAAGACACAGACAGCACTAAATACCATGACAATCTCATGAAAAGTGTTGAAAACATGGAGAAATGTCCTGTCAGAATGGGCATCAGTAACACAGAACCACGCACACACACACACACGCACACGCACACGCACACACCTGCTCTGGAAACACAAACAGTGGGTGAGGGAACTCTGCAGAATCACTATTGCGTCATGAGTAATTGATTTGTTTTACGGTGCCTTGTCACATCCTGCTCGACACGCTCCATTCGGCCCCTCCCTGGAGATGAAACGTACGTCTCGATCGTTTCTCTGCCGCCGCTAAAGAGGAAAAATAGAACGAGTTGTCGTCGTCACTAAAATCGCGGCCTAAAAATATCATTTCCTGCTCACCTCTCTCACACACACCGGGCCACAGGCTGCAATTAAAGCACATTTAATTTTAGTCTCATCTGGCATGTCGGCCCGTACAAAGGTAGCAGTGTTACCTAGAGGAGGGAGAGAGAGAGAAAAAGAGAGAGAGAGACAGAGAGTGAGAGAGAGAGAACACAGAGGTATTTATAGTGAAGAAAGTAGAGAGCAGAGAGGCAGGGAGGAGTCTGCATCTGAGGGACAAATAAGTGACAATTTTAACGTAAACTCATGTCGTTGTTGACCTGCGTGTACAAGTAACGTAACGTTGATTTGCTCAGATGTAACACTGAATACATGAGTTTGTTTGGTGAATCTAGTCTCAGTTTGTTTCTGTTTACTTGTGTAGCAACAAGTAAAGTTAGTGTGAGACAAAGTTGGAGTAATCACTGTGAAAAGTTTCAGTCGTTATGGTTGTTGCGTGATGTGATGCAGATGCAGTGTTTCAAACTAAGAAGCTGGTTTAACTCTGAGTTGAATGATGACTTAAAACTAACTTAACTACCTTAAGTGAAAATGAAAACCTCGATCTGCACCTAAATTGTGTTTGTGGTCCATCACAATTACCAAAGAAAATAGAGAGGCTGCTGCTAATCAGATTCATTAGTGCCAAAAATAAAACAAGCTCAATAACTCTCCAATAAATCTCCAAAACAAATCAAGTTCCCCTGTAATGAAATACCCAGGTACATTATACATTGCAGGCCTCATTATTAACATGGATGAGCAGGATCTGTGAGGATTATTCAGATTGGATTCAACACAGTTTAACACAGTTAAACCATCATCTAACCAGAGGTGCGGATGAATCATGCTACAGTTATTAAAAAGTAAATGAGAATATAAACTATGCCGAGAAAGCATGAAAGAAAATGTAAGATATAGTATGAACTGTGGTTATACGTACGGATGGTCACTTATGTAAACATGATCACAGTCTGGGCATGTTTTGGTTATGTTGTATAGACAGAAATGTACAAGAGGAGACTTTCGATGTTTTTATAAAATCTGCTCTGGCCTGTGCCTTCTCTCTACCTCCCTCCCTCCCTCCCACTCCCTCTTTTTGCTCTTTCTGTCCATTGTCCTCGGCTCAGGTGCCGCGGCGGCTGGTTAATGGTTAACTGTGGGCTCGGCCCCGGCTGCAGCAGAGAGAGAGAGAGAGAGAGAGGGAGAGAGAGGGAGAGAGGGAGGGAGGGAGAGAGGGACAGGGAGGGGAGGAGAAGAAATGGTGACATTTCACTGCCATTATTCATCCGTGCTTTGTTCCCGCAGCACGAAGAGTGTTTGCACTGGGATGGAGTGCAGGGCGGAGGGATGGATGCTGGGATGGAGGGAAGAATGGAACAGGGTGTGGAGGGTGAGGAGGAGGAGGAGGAGGAGGGTGGGGATGGGGGTGATTAGGGGGTTTTGAGAGGTGAAGAAGTCACGGGGTTAAAGTGTGAGACACCTATGAGGAGGAGAGGATAAGAGAGACAAAGGCCTCTGTGTTCCTCACTCACTATCTGTTCTCTTAATCCTCCTGATCACCCCCCTTTCTTCTCTTTACTTCCTACTTCTTCCCCTTTTTTACCGTTCCTTTCGCCTTTTCTTTTCAATCTCAGCCATTCGGTCTCTCTCTGTCTCCGTCTGCAGCTCTGTCTTATATAGTCTATATACGGCCCACACACACTTCTACACACACACACACATGCTGTTCCCAGCTGTTTACATGGTGTGTTTGCACAATATGGTGGCTGCACCAAAGAGGAGGAGGAGGAGGAGGAGGAGGAGGAGGAGGAGAACAGCGAAGGTGGGGCAGGGATGTTAACCTCAGTCACGGATGTGACTCTTCTCTTCTGTCCAAACTGCGGAGAGATAAACTCATCAGCTGTTTTAACTGTTTCAGGATCGCTTCAATCGTCCAGATTAACTGTTTAACTTCTGAAATCATCTCTTTTACTTGCCTTTCTTTTACTTACTCATGCTCTAGTCCAGGATGAATCTGTAGAAACTGGAATATCATCCACACCTAAACACTTCAGAATCCATTTCTTCCCTTTTAAATCATCTAGTAAAGGCGAAAACAAGCCATTAAATGACCTAGAATGGTTTCTCATTCTCTGGTGTCATAGAAGCTATGAACACTGGTTTCATGAGATACCACATAAATAGTAAATAATAATAAACACCTCAGAGTCTATTTCACAAGGTCCTACAAGATCCACGCAGTCCTACAGTAAGTTTAGGTGAAGGAATATCACAGTAAGTCTCTGCACAGCTCTGCCTGATGTTTATGTGACTTTACGTTGCCCTCTAGAAACGTGTTCTCCTTCACTAAGTGTTAACTGGAGCTTGGCTGCAGCTATATAGTGATGCATGTGCATCCAGCCTTATATGATGGAGCCAGATCAGAGACTCCTCCTCTAAATTAAATGAACCTGAATGGGTGAATCCATCTCCGTTCAGATTCACCCTTTCTTTTTTAGCTGCATGATGGCTACAATCAAAAAAGGTATAAATGCATTTCCATCCACAGTCCATTGAAGTCATAAATGAGTCTTGTACCTCCACCTGGACTTCCTTGTCCTCACTTGAGCTTTCCATCAACAACCTGTGGTGTGTTAAGGCAGCGCTGTAAGCCTGACTGACAGCTTCAACCCGGCTTTAAACGGAAAACCGCTGAGAGACGCAGGTGACAACGGGCGCATCAAACACCTGCACAATCCAACATTTCTGACTGGCATGTGTCGCGGATATCCTCGACAAGCTGCAGATAAATTGTAGTATAAATCTAGAATCAGTAAATCTACTCTGCATGTGATCATCTATCTATTGAGACGAAATGAAAAAAACGTACATATATTTCAATGGGATTCACCACTTGCATTTTACAGGCCAATGTGTGTGTGTGTATCTGTATACAGTGGGTCATATTCTTAGTTAGATCACTCAGTCACACACACACACACACACGCACACACAGGCACACACACGCAGGCCGTGCAAGACAATAGCAGGCTTTGACAGAGCGGCGCTGTCAGGAGGAGATGGGCTGGATCTATTGTCTGCTCTGTTTACTCACAGACTCACCTGGCACTGAGCTAATAGCACCGGCTCTATCTGTCAGTGCACGGGACAGGGGTCCCAGCCCACACACACACACACACACACACACACACACACACACACACACACACACTCACACACAAAGTCAGAGAATACGGTATACATAGAGCAGGACAGTTACGTTTATCTGCATGACCAC
Source organism: Karalla daura (assembly GCA_029224185.1). Classification (NCBI taxonomy): domain Eukaryota; kingdom Metazoa; phylum Chordata; class Actinopteri; order Chaetodontiformes; family Leiognathidae; genus Karalla; species Karalla daura. The sequence goes on along the minus strand of CM055198.1, from coordinate 13,382,857 downwards.
AAAGCTTAATAAGTATATAAGGAGTATTTTTTTCAATCCTCTGTGTGTGTGTGTGTGTGTGTGTGTGTGTGTGTGTGTGTGTGGGTCCAATCACACCTGGGTGTCCTGGGAGGTTGTGGGTAAAGGGGCGGGTTTATGGAGAAGGAGATGGAGGGTGGAGGAGGAAGGTGGAGGGAGCTCTTTCAGGTTTTTACCACTGTGCAAACACACACACACACACACACACACACACACACACACACACAGAAACACATACACACCCCAACCACAGTTGATGGGTTTTGATGGGATCAGTTGGAAGCCTCGGTGTGACCCTGCCCCAACCCCACCCTTGTTTGATCGACAAGGGTGAGAGAAGAGGGGTCTGAGCCTGTTTGTGTGTGTGTGTGTGTGTGTGTGTGTGTGTCTGTGTGTGTGTGTGTGTGTGTGTGTCTGTGTGTGTGTGTGTGTGTGTGTGTCTGTGTGTGTGTGTGTGTTTGAGGGATAGAGAGAAAGAGAGAGAGAGGGACAGACTCCACCAGTATTTCAGGTTACTTCACAATCACATACACAACTTCAAAATAACTAATTAACAGAATTAGGTAAGTTAATAAATCAGTTGAAAAAAAACTTTATCTGTGACTAACTGGTTCTAACTGTTGATATAAACCAACCATGATCCATGATTTTCCCACAACATCTGGACACAGTGATTAGTTTATATCTTGAGAGCTATTTTTGGCAACAGATTAATACACACTGTTGATCTAGTGAGTGTGTCTGACGTCAGCAGAAAGTGTGTGTGATTCAGTCAAATATAGTACTGTGTGTGTGTGTGTATGTGTGTGTGTGTGTGTGTGTGTGTTTGTGTGTGTCTGTGTGTGTGTGTGTGAATCTTGTTTGTCTTCATAGCCCAAAACACCCTCAGTGAAGTCTGGTGCAAAACTCATATAAATCACATAAATCATTTCTAAATATCAACCATCTCAACATTGTTGCCTGTTGATTAAACATTGTTTCTGTCTACGCCTCGGGCCTTGTTTTGTTTCACAGCATGTCCTTTAATCCGGGCAGTACACACCCCTCAGTCTCCCCAGTTCACTCTCGGGTCTCGAGGCCTGAGCAGTCGCGGAGAGTGGCCGACCTGCACTGATAAGACATTTTTTTGTTGTTTCTGTTTTTTTTTTCTTTTTTTGGGCCCAGGGTTTGGCCGTCTGCCAGCTGATAACGCCATGGGGCATACCTGCCGCATTAATGATTGGTCAGCCCTGCCTCCTGCCCTCGCCCGGGCTCCTTTTCTTTTTTTTCTTTTTAAAAATGTACTTCTTTATCATCTCGGCATTGAGCTGAAACTAAATGTTATCGAGTGAAGGCATGAGATCTTTGAATGCACCGAGAGTGCAGATTATACTGTAGCCGCTGCAGAGTGAATAAGCCACAGCTGGCAAACGGTGCCACATGTGCACCTCTCACTGAACAGCATGGAAGTGAGCTACTTGTAGGATGGTTGAATGGAGTACTAACCTGTTATGAGAGCTTAGCTTGGTTAGGTGCTTGGTTCTATCAGAAATGCCTCAGATGGTGTTTTTACAGTCGCACAGTTCGTTTCAGCACAGATCTCACGCCCTTTCATTGCGATCTGGCAACCACACATAGGTCTCACTCTGATTGGCTTGTCCTGCCCGCCACTCTCACGAATAATCACGTGACTCGATGTTACGTTCTCAGCTTGTTCTCATTGTATGTTGGAGACCGAGGAAGAACCAGGAGCAAAGACAATGACATTTCTCCAGAAACTGAAAACCAAACAGCGGCAGACTCACAGTCCTGTCCTTCAAGTCCTCCTTCTGGAGTTGGAAGGTGTTGTGGTTTATGTCACACTCATATTGTACCTCACATTACGTCCCCATTCAGATAAAGTGGTGATCAATATCCGTATAAGTGACAGAGGACGAGACATCTTTAACTGGGAATAGGGGTTCTCGTTATTGAACAAAGTGACTTTTCGCTCTAGTTCCTCTTTTAAACTGTATCTTCCAGCTTTGTTCTCCATAGGAAGGAAATGGACGTTAAACCTGAGCGAAAACCTGTGAATCCTCAGTTAAGCTCAGGTCTGACAGCAGTGGAGGGAGGCTCTTTATCCACGGTGGCATCTGTTCACAGAGTGATGCACACCACTGCACACCTAACTACCCACCACAGGTAGCTGCGGCCTTTGAAGTGGCACCATGTCCATGACAAAGTTCAACCCGGGCATCTTAAAAAAAATCTGATTATTCACATATAAGATGTTGATTTTGAGTCTTGCCTCCATATGTGTCAACAAAAAAGGAAAAGAAGCTACTAAAATAACTTATAAAGCTACTCACTGATATCAAATGAACTTTATTCAGCTTCAGCAGCATCGTTACACACACAGTGAAGGAGTTTGTGAATGACGTGATTTTCTCAGATCTCTGCCTCGGCCTGTGTTTTTGTCTCGTCTTGTGATGTGCGTTGTTAACATCAGCAAGCGAAGCGTAAGGGCGACATCTGAGGCGCTGAGAGCGCGGTGGGTCGGGCAGTGACCTCGGGGTTGTCTGGACTGGATTAAAGGAAGTCCTGGTTAATGAGTAACAGTGGCGATGTGGCCTGGCGCTGCAGGTGGGGTGGGTGGGGGTTGGCCGGGAATCGCACTGATAAGAAGAGGAGAAGGCAGAGCCTTTTTTTTTTTTTTTGAGGTGGGGGCAGAGAGGGAAAGAGAGAGAGAGTGTGTGTTGTTGCCTGCACCTGAACATATCGGTAATGTAGTTCCACTTGCACAATACAAACAAACACCTGAGATCAGTGACGTTCAATTCAGTTCACATTCGTGATGCTCACCTCTATAAACAGTTTTTATAGTAAACATACTGGAGATACAGCTGAAGCAGGTTGACAGAACAGTAATGGTGGTTTAACAAATGATGTATCTGGCTCTGGTCAACAGGGTTTGATGTATAGTATATAGCTAAGTTTAGCCTATAGCCTCACATGCAGTTTGCATGTAAGTGAGACTGAATTCTTCCTCAGTCTGATTCTGACTCCAACATATAAGACTGGATGTGGACACATTGCTCCAAAACTGCAGCACAGCTGTTTCTACATTGTAAAGCAAGGAACGTAAAGTCACATAGATCTTATCACAGTAAGATCTGCGCAGATCGGATCATAATGTAACATCTTGTATTGCAGCATGACAAACAAACAACAGGTGTAATATTCAAGGTGCATTTCTTTGAGTTCAACACTGATTTTTCTTTCTTGTTCATCTTCTTCTTCTTTCTCTGATTGTTTGATTGTGTTTCATAAAGAGCTTCGCACAAGCTCTAAACGTGATATCTTGTGAAATAGCACCGATCTGAAACTCTTGAATTATTGAAAAGTTATCTCAATGCTATACTTCTGATGCACTATTTTCACACTGTTCTGTGGGCGTCCACTTCTACGTCCTTCTGCGTAGTGTTAAATGAAGCATTAGCAGCATGTTAAGATATAGGCAAAAATAAAAACCTAATATCAGCAGCAGCTGTGAATTATTGATCTGAAAGTGGGAAAACTGCTGAAATACCGCCAGTGATGTAACCCATGGACCAATCAGAGCGCGGATCCAGCAGCTGAACCTTCGGTTATCAAGGTTCACTGTGGAAATGCATCAACATGGTCATCCATGGGTCCAAATTTTAACAACCAACCACACACACACACACACACACACAAGACAGGCACTTTTCCACCAAACCAGTTTTCCCGATTCAAGCGATTTCCATTGATTATTTGGTCGACAGCTCCGATCGAGTGAGCTGGAATGCTGGAGGGCGGTTCCTCGACGATTTCAGGGAAAGAGAGAGAGACAGAGAGAGAGAGAGAGAAAGAGAGAGAGAGAGAGACAGATTTAAAAGAACGCTGATAAGAACCCCCCGATACTGACCTAAAAGAGGTTGCCGTGACAACCAAACTCACCTTTAACCCCGGCACTTTGCCTTCACTTCCTCATTCCCGCCAGAGAGAGACGGACGAGAGGTTCACGTTTGCTCAGGTTTAACGGCGAGAGGAGCGAGTCTGGATGCGGTCGATGTTGCAATGAATCCAGATGCTGTAAATACGAAAAGTCAGCCAAACACCAAGGAAAGTTTTGAGAAAACCCTAAAAATTTTGACATTCTAGTCATGACAACTATTTTATTCATTCGTTTTTTTTCTTTTGTTGTTTGGTTCTGCTGGAGCTTGTTGAGACTGTTGTGATGATAACCAGTAAAACCAGTTCTCTCAATTAGGTACATCCAACAGGAAACAGCAATAAAACTGAAACTGAGCATAATAAACTGTAATTGTCTGATTTTGGCAACAGAATAGCCGAAACAAGTGCTGCGTAACACTGCGGTTGCAAAGTGTCACCGGTTTAAATGTCACTCTTTGAATGCTGGTATTTACTCAGAGAAGGCAGCAAACGCCTGCAAACACTATTTACCATGTGAATTAGGGACAGAAACACCTGCTTCAAACCAGAACATTTTATTTTTTTAAAGTACAATTTTGAAATTGGTGTCAGATGTGATCTGCTAAGCTACTTTGAAACAAGAAACTTAGTCAAGTTTAGTTAGTGAAACTTTGACTTTTTCAGCTTCATTTTGTTCTTTGGTTCAAAAACTGGTTTTCATATCTGTCCAATAAGTTGGTTTCGTCGTTCTGACTCTCTCTCCTTCAATGAAATTCAGCTGAAACCGGGCTCTGCTGAATGTTATTCGAAACCGTCTCTATCCAAATCTTGTTTGTCCAAACCGCAGGATCCTCTCCTCTTTTAAAGAGCTTGGCTCGCTCTCTGTTTTTCTTGCGTCTTAACCGGACAAAAGCTCAATCTAGCACACAACAGCGCAGAGGAAATCCCTCGCATTCACGGTCAGGGTGTAAACTTTAGGGTCGGAGGCTTCAAGGGTTAAACTAATGAGGACATAAAGCTTTATCCCAGGATGCACCACCTTGCACTTCTTCTCCCCTCCTCTTCCCACACACACACATGCAGACCTGGTTCGACCGGCCTGGGTAATGAGTTACCTCCTCTATTTGACCCGTACCACACACACACACACAGCCCCCAAAGTCCAGTTAAAAAGTCCACGTATGCTTTAAAATGGATGAAAACACATGAGGTCTCCAGTCTATTTACTGCACTTTAGAGAAGCTGCCCTGAGGCTGAATCTTCGGAGAGAGGAAGAAAACTTGCTCATCACTTTATTTGACCTCGTCTCTCTCTTCTTTCTGACTTTTTCAGCCATTTTGCTGTTTCTTGTTTACAGACGTACTGTGCCGAGTAGAGCAAAGTGTCATGACTGAGAAATGGATTGTGTTTGTGGCAGAAAGTCAGACTCAGAAAGTCAGACTCCCCCAATTTTATTCCAAGTTCAAAACAAACAGTTCATCTTTAAAAAACCTTTGTTTTTCCCATGTTTTGTCCACATTAAAACGCCAGATCAGCGTCTTGAACGCAGCTTCACCAACTGCCCATAATCAATCACCCCGAGCATCTTCACTTATCTCTTATCACCTTCACCTGAGTCTGAACAGTCCGTTCTCTCCATTGTCACCCTCATACCTCCCCCACACTCCCCCGTATACCTCCCTCATATACCTCCCCCACCCCTGGTCACTGGGTCCAACTCAGAGAGGCTGCACAGAGCGAACTGGCAAACTGTCAAAATCGATTCCCGCTCGTTTTATTTACTGGCTTATAACGCGTTGTTGAGTCAGAACTTTGTGACAAATTTCAATAGAAGAAGAGGAAAGGAACTAATATGGGAGAGTTGTTTACTTATTTCAAAGCTGAAACCTGAGTCAGTCTGCACGTCAGGTCCTGAAACATTATCACGTAGTCATTCATGTATACATTTCAAATTACAGAGATGTAACGTGACCTAAAAAGTGTGAAGTTGCCTTCGTTACAGTGCAACCAACAAGTTGCTAAATTGTGTAGCATGGAATATAAGGTGATGTGAATATTAGAGTAAGATCTGTGCAGATCAGACTGGAACATAATTTGCAGCGTTTAATGACAGAAGTATTTAAAATAAGTTTTATGATTGTTTGATTGTTCCGTTCTTCAAATATGCTCCCGTTGCCACTTCAGAAACAAGCTGAGAAGCAACACTCTTAAAAAAAAGCATTTCTGATTAAATCAATGTTCCTCAGCTTCTATATTAACACTAGAGAACAGTAAACTTTCCATTCATAGTGACTCCTCTTTTAAAGGAAAGTTTTGTTCAAGCAGGCAAGGTGTGCGCACAAAAGAAGACGTATTAGTTTGTAAACGACTGGTTTTACAGGGTTTATAGATAGAGTGCTCCTGTTAAATTGTGTTTTGTAACTGCAATTAGTATAGTTGGGAGTTAGGGAGCAGCAGCAGCAGCAGCTCTGCTCAAAAGTCAAACAACCTGACAGTTACGTAGCAGCTCAGTCGGTGCGACAGGCAGACGAGGAGCTGTCGCCGCCCTGCAGCCTGAGCCGTCCAGCCACTTCCTTCTCCACATCCTTTAACTGCACAGGTGACTGGCTTTCCTGATCCTGGAGGCTGTGCATGCGCGTGTCCGTGTGTGTGTGTGTGTGTGTGTGTGTGTGTGTGTGTGTGTGTGTGTGTGTGTGTGTGTGTGGGTGTGTGCGCAGCAGAGGGAGCGGGCGGGGGTTAGAGAGAGAGAACATGCGAGGGAACAACAGATCAATACTGAATGAGTCAGGGAAGACGTCAGGAGAGGTCCAGGTCTGAGTTGTGTGGAAATTCACTGTGAAGAAATTCACTTTCATTAAATGTTTTAAATGTTAAAAGCTTTGGTGCGTTGTGTTGTATCAGTAAAACCTAATTTATTTGACTTCTGGAGCGTTTCACATTTCTGAGTTTGAATGGATATAAACAGATAAAACTCATACGTGCTAAAAAGAACAGGTAAGTGACACAACCACATAAAACAAAGATAAAGCAAAATTTTAAATCTTATAGGAAATCAGCTTTGTTAATCTATCCAGTCTCCATTAGTCTCTGTCTCAATATACAAAAGGCAGCAATGTAACTAAAATGCAAACAATAAATAAACAACTCAATATGTATCTCAATACTTTTTATAGAGCCTTTTTCTTTGCAATGACATCAAATTCTTCAATTTTAAACGGTCTAAAAGAAAGAGAAAAGCAGTAACTCAACACTTCTCAGTTAGGCTTTTTTTCTACATATTAAAATTATGGATTGATAACACCTTTTTTTTGACGTTCAACAAAGTGATTAATACAAACAAAGGTTCTGAGCCACAAAGATGTAAACCATAGATAGAAAAAATAGTCTCCTCTTCTCCTCTCCATAAACATGTCTTTTCCTTTCGGCCTTTGTCTCTCTGTGACTCTAAAGTCAAGAGTCTGGGTCCGGGTCCTGTTTTGTGAACGAGCTGCTGTAAAAATACCGGGCCACCGTCGGTCACCGGCTGCTGCCGCCTGCGCCCGGTGACATCAGCGGTTTTTACGGTTCACACAGTCATAAATAGCTCCAACCTGAAGAGACTCTTCACCCATTCATAGGAGAAAGAAGCCGGCCTGTCAATCACCTAACCTCACACACTTCCAGATGTCTGAGAACAAGCAAACACACATTCTATCTATTCTATCTATCAATTCTCTATCTATCTATCTATCTATCTATCTATCTATCTATCTATCTATCTATCTATCTATCTATCTATCTATCTATCTATCTATCTATCTGTCTATCTCTACCTCAAAGCAGACCTGCAGTAAGTAACCAAACAGGAACTGTAGCGTGCAGGTGAGAAGGAGCCGGTGCAGGTAGAAGCTGAGCGTGACTCAGTCGTGACAGGACATAAACACACCTCTGTCTCATTCTGTGATAAAACTAAAACCCTGATGAAAGACGCTCCTTCGGCGTGACAGAGTGATTGAGTTGCTCATTAACAGGTTCAGAGTGATCCTGTAAAATGACCTATTTTACGTCATCCCTCTCCATAACATTGTAAACCCTGTTGCGTGGAATATATGTCAACATCAAGTTCACCTGGATCAAATTCTTTTACTTTTTGCATCATAATTTATGCGTGCAGGGCACGGTGACTCACAAAGGAACAAATAGGACAAATAGTGACTAAACAAGTCGATCACTAGAAACCGAGAAGTAAAAACAAGCAGGGGACAGAGAGGATCTGTGCTGTGGGAGCAAAGCATGTCGGCTTTTTATAACCTTGCCATAACTCTGCCTCACATGCTGTAAAAAAATAAAACTGTCTGGGATATTGTGGGCCTGGATACACACACACACACACACACACACACACACACACACACACACACACACACACACACACACACCTCAGAGTGGAGGAAGCACTCTCAGAGGACCACTGTGTCTTTTTTACAGGGATCTGTTTGTAGACGTGGTTCAAAATAGCACTTACGACACTTGTTGCAATCTGCAACCTCACCACAAGGTGTCTCTAAATCCCACCTCCAAAATGAATCCATAGCTATGCTATTACTACGTCCACACACACATACTCGATAACACAACAACGCACGCTCCGACTCCTGACCGTGGACAACGGACAAACTGCGTCAGTGTCTGTCCCTCTTTTTAACGCTACCACTTCACAACTAAACAAAGGGGTGGCGCCACCGTGTGGCCTCATCTGGTACTATAGTGACATCACACATGGTTGTTTCTTCATTCTACAATAAGTATTTAACTTTAATAGATTGTAATGTAAAATATATATATAGATGGACATAATTACTTAAAAATTTGATTAGAATCAGGGGGAAAGATACATATTGCAAAGGTGTGTGTGTGTGTGTGTGTGTGTGTGTGTGTGTGTGCGTGTGCGTGCGTGCATGCATGCGTGCGTGTGACACCATTGTGAAATTCCTCTGCAGTCTGGCTTTTTCTCTCTTATCAAACTGCAGCTCTCACCACCAACAAAAGGAATTATGACCATTCACCACACCTTCTCCAAAGACTCCCTGGGCTGTTTTTATGGAGATTCCTCTGGATTCTGCAATGCAAGAGCCGTTTGGAATAAATTAGATCATTAAAAGTCTGTTTCCCTTCTCCCTTCTGATATACTCACTTCTCTCATGTCGATGACGAAGATGCTGCTCATCTATTTTCAGTCTCAGAGGTGAAGGGTGTTTCTTGTATTATAAGTATGAGGAGCCCTGATACTGAACTTCATTCCTTTTAAATGTTAGATGACAAAGGCAAGACTCTGCAGGCTTTGTAAGCAGTAGAAAGTCCAAGTTGCATGCAGCTCAAATATCAAGGCACCTTAAAATTCACTTGAACTTTGTTACCACACACTCAAGAAGAACTAACAGTATAAGAGTTTAAGCCTCTTTGTTTCTTGTCTCGGGTGGCCTGGCAGAGGTGCAGTGTGACAGTTGGAGAAACATAAAATACTTGTCACGCTGCCGAGACTCTAGATCAATATCAGTATAATCTGGAAAAACAAATACTGGCATCCAGCTCTCTTGGTATTTATTTCCTTCACCTGTACAAGCACAAACACCCTCGAGCCTTTGTGCATCTTTTGTTTCATCTCAGTGGGTTAAATGAAGAAACCTTGAACCCTGAATGAAGCCTTTCACTAACTGAGACAGATAATTACAGACACTAGATACTGAATGTGGAGATACCGGGCATATGGAAAGTATTCAGACACCCCCACGACATGATGCTGCCACTCCCATCCTCACAGTTTGGACGGTATTGGGCAGGAATAAGAGCAAGACAAACTGAGGCCAATGAGAGCAGTCTTGGTCTCATGAGACAAGATAATCTTATTTCTCACTGGCATTATGTTTACATGATACGAATTGTGCTTTAAATCCTCTGTCCTAACTGGACACATGAAGTGCACTTCCTTCATCCTCGTGACTCCCATTTCCTCTGATAGGCATTCTGAGCTGTACGGCCTTATATAGACAGATGTAACCTGTCCAGTCCAGTTTTAGTCAACACAGCTGGACTCCAATACAAGAAAATGCACAGGCATTTGCATAAGCAAATGTCACAACAGATAGTAATATTATTATTACTACTACCACTAATGATAAGAATGACAATAATAGCCTATAATAACGTTATTCATAAAGCTCTTTAAAATAACCACAGCTTACAGTGTTGTTCATAAATATACATACATAAAAACAACATAAAAATCATACATAATACATAAAAATACATTTAAAACAATAAAACAAGACAATAAAATAGTAAAAAAAAAAAAAGGATCAAAGTCTTATACTGTGTTAAAAATCCAAGGAGAATAATTGGGTAGGTTTTTGGTAGTCTGAATACTTACTAAATTTACTTGATATTTCAGCTTTTCTTTTTTCGATGAATTTGAAAAAAAAATCTATAGTGCTGTTATAGTAGTGCTATAGTGTGTTAGTGCTCACATTACTGGGCACTGAGTGTCATATTGATAAAGAAATTAATGAATCTGAACAATTTCTATGACGACTGCAAAACTAAAGGGGTAATCTGAATACTTTCAGCATGCACTGTGCATACATAGTCACACGACAGTGTGTGATTTAACTGTAAGTTAAATATTGACTTCATAAAAAAAAACTTTTATGAAGTCCCTGTGCCCACAGAGGCATCAAATAAAGTAAACCACACGGTTTCACGATGAGCCGAGAGGGAGCGCAAGAGCCGTTGCCGCAGATCTCCGTCGCCATCTTGTGTTGAAAAGCCGGAACTGCTTCACGTTGCTTGTCCGCTGACGTCACAGCCTTTTGCCCTACGATTGGCTGACAGACCTAGAGAGAGTCACATGACCCAGCACCCTTTCTGTCTGTCTGATCTGATCGTTTGTGCCCAAAAACGGTGTTTGTAGCCGCCGTGACTACACTCCCGCATTGTTTACTTGTTTTTTCCGTTTTATTTATCACTGGAACGACAATCTTAATCGGTGTTTCTGTGGAGACCAGACGTGTTTTGTCGCCGTCACGTGCGGGACTTTGATGAAGCTGGACGAACTGTTCGAGGTTGGTTGTTGTTTTGCACTGTCAGCGTCCCTAAATGTTGCTCAGCTAACAGCAAACTGAGCAACACTGAAGGTGTAAAACCATTCGTAAAGGCTTTGTTTCCAAGTGTTTTCATCCTTCTTGATCTAATCCAACTTGTGTGTTATTCCAGTCAGTGTGTGTGTCCAAATGGAAAAAGTGAAGAATCTTATCTGACTCACCCTCCAGTTTCACCACTTTCTTGACTCATGTTTTTTTTTTTTTCTCTAAAAGTTGTTTTCTCTAATGTGATTTGTTGCTCAGAGCAGAGAAACAAGCCTCCTCTGTCCTCAGCTGCCTGCTCCCAGCTCAGGCTATTACACATCTATTCTGGACCATTTCAGGCTGTGAATGGAGTTTGTTTTGACCATAACGCAGTCACACGCAGTGTGGATCTAATGGAGATCTGTTATGTCACTTACAGTTCACTGGATCAAATAAGGCTCTGAAAAAACACGAAAAGCTTCCGACATGAGTCACATGAAATGTCTCTATTCCCTATTCCAGAGTCACTTTCTGGTCCAGCCCAGGACTCATTCCCTTGTAAGGTCAGACCCTCTGACATACGAGTTAGTCGCCACCTGTGTGATCAGTAACAGAAACATGTACACACTGATCAGTCACTACAGACTAGATTTACAGGAAATGTTCCACCTTCTTCCAGCCATCAGAAATGATGTGCATGTGGCAGAGCTTGTTTCACCTTCTTGCCAAAGCCATACACTCTGACTCCACATAAAAGTGGAGCTTGAATGAGTCAAGTTTCTATTACCACACATACGTGACCGTCAGCTATGGGAAATAAGCATCTCAGTCTGTGTCAGCACGTCGTTCGCTCATACTTCTCCTTTCCTTAAGTAATAAGATCACAAGACTACAGATTTAACGTCACTGTGACCCGACTTTGCTTTTTGTTGTGGGTGTGTGTTGTGTCTTTGTGCCAGAGATGAACTTTGCAGGTTATTCACTGCTGTAGAAACCTTCTGGATCTTTCTCTTTGTTACACCTGTAAAGGTTCAGCAGTGGTATGTGTGTGTGTGTGTGTGTGTCACATCGTGCAGAGAAGAGACAAAGGTGTTTTTTCATTTTAAGTTGTTGCTTCAGTGTAAAAAGATTTCATTTTTGCACCTTTAGTTTGCCATCAGTACCTGCCATGTTTCTCTAGTGTGTAATGTTGTGCGTATTGTTCCTGTTGTTTTTATTTAGAGTTGCAGAGCGACATCTGACCGGAGCCGTCACTGCTGATATCTGTCACATCAGATCCTGTTTAGGCTCTGAAAATGAAGACAACGATCACTTACAACCAGGTGAGATGCATCCAGGTGCTGAAGTTCAGACAGAGAGTGGATGAAGGGAAATGTGATTGTTGAGCTTTGATCATTAGAACATAAACGTATTCACTGACATCTATCCATCCGTTATTTTCCTTGTTAAAACTTGGACTTAGACTCAAGTTTAGAGTCTCTTATTGACCTAAACATGCATGTTTTGAACTAAGAGAGGAAACCAAAGTACCCAGAGAAAACCCAGGCGGATATGGGGTAAATATGCAAGCTTGTTTAAAGATATATATAATATGAAATCATTAATGCAGACCTGATATTGTGTCTGAGGCTTCACAGCACAGACTGTCATGCTTGTCACTCAGGTCAGATCAAAGCTGTCTGTCTATCTGACACTTCTGAAATGGAAAAGTCAGTTCCTTGACATAAGCAGGTTTTACCACAGGTCCTGTAATGTTATAGGCATGTACGGTAATATGCACCGCAGAAGGGGAAGTAGGGGAAGTCGTCGAAACTGTATTTGCAAATTCATCTTAAAATAATTTTTTGTTGATATGAGGAGTTTTGCTTGTCCCTAAGTGCCCTCAGTTGTTGAGACTGCTGTCGTTGCATGTGTCGTATGCATAGTTCCTGTTCTCAAGTGAAAGTGGATGAGAAAGTGTCAGTGAAATGCAAAGTGTGAGATAAAAAAGCCTCAGACTGATCATCGTGCCTGTCCTCTTATTTCTGCAGCTGATGGACGTGGAGCGGAGGAGACAGCAGGAAAACACCAGGAATGCACAAATGGTACTTTAGACACACACACACACACACACAAACACACACACACACACACACACACACACACACACATGCTAGGGGCGCAATCATTTTGTAGTCAGTTAATCTGGTTGGTTTTTAAAATGACGTGAACAGTGAAAAATGGTTAACTTCTCTGTTTCACTAAATTCATAATAATAATAATGATAAATACTAATCTTGATTTTGTGAGATAACACATGGAGTTGGTGTCCAAGTCCTTTTCATGTAGTTTGATTTTAAAAAGTCTGGAGTATTTATGGTGAATAATCAAGTCAGAATCACTTGTTGTGACCAAAGGTTTATTTTTAAATTAGCTCTTGTTTATATAGTTCATATTAAATAAACTGTAATCTACTCTTTGGAGCTTTGTACTTTGCCAGCTGATCTGAGGTCTGTTGTATGGTTGAGCTCTATAGATTTAATCACAAACTACGACTGTTTAGTGAGTTGAAGATGTGTTGCTGATTGCAGCTGAAAATGGTCTTAAAGTGTTTTTGGGAAGAAAAAAAAAGTCTTAAAAAAGTGTTGAAATTAATTTGAGGACTCCTGCAGTTCCCCTGTATTGATCAGTTACCATAACTCTTAACCTGTCCTCCTCCTCCTCCTCCTCCTCCTCCTCCTCCTCCTCTGCAGCTGTCCAGATGTGCCATCCTCCTGGCCACCCTAGCCACGGTGCTACTGGCCGCCATGGCCGTCTACAACCTCCTCACCCCGAGGATGTCACCCTCACGTCCTGCTCCAGGCAGCAGCTTCAGCCTGCCGCAGGCCGAGTCCTGCTCAGACCCCTGCAAGTGAGCATCTGTGCGCACGCACACACACACATGCACGCACGCACACGCACACACACATATGGCAATGTGTGTAAAGTATGATGCGGCAGCACATATACACATACGTTAACACAGATCTTACTGTCTCGGTCAGGATTGTGCTGGTGGAGAGCATCCCCGAGGGCCTGGAGTTTAACTCCAGCACCGGCCACCCCTCCATCTTCCAGGCCTGGCTCAGCCTCATGGGCGAAGCTCGCAGCAGCATCGACATCGCCTCCTTCTACTGGACGCTCACCAACAAAGACACCGGCACCCAGGAGCCGACAGCAGAGCCGGTCAGAAGCAGCTGTCACCCACTTATATTACAGGCCTCATAGGACTGGAAAACCTGGAAAAAGCTCCAGTACTGAAAAAGTCATTCCAGACATTTTGGAAAAGCCTTAGTTTTCTCACTCAATAGTAACACTCAGTAAAAAATATAAAAGTAGTAATATAAATAGTAATATTGTTATTATTAAGGTGAATTTATAGCAGGATACATTGACATATACCTGACCTGGTATATCGGATTTGATTTAAACAAACATTTCATAGTTTTATTCCTATATTTCATATGTACATTTGATGTTTAAGAGGTCATGTAGAGTCATGGAAACTTGCTCAAAAGTCCTGGATATTATTTACTTAGGTGATAGTTAGAGTTAGTGGTACATGTCACATATGGTTTTTATTAGGTAGATATTTCCCATATGGAAATGCAGTCCATCATAAAAAGGAAGGAGCGGCTCTGCATCCAGCCACTGGTTCAGTTCACACCAGTTCACTAGTCCAGTCACTGTTAAGATAAAACCAAAGAAGACAACAACATTTAGATAACTGTTGAAGCCGCCTCCATGAACGCATGAATGAAGCTAAACGAGAGCTGTCCTCCGTCCTCAGGGTGAGACCGTCCTGCAGACTCTGGCCGACCTTTCGGGGAAGTTGTCTGTCCGCATCGCAGTGAACGCTCCGCAGCAAAGTCAGCCCCAGTACGACCTGAGGCTGCTCAACGACTCCGGTCACTCTTCCATTTCTTATTTATACAAATACTGCTTCATGCTGTGTATTCCTAGGCTTTTGCTTTTAATCAGAATAAAATACATTTATTTGCCGTGCATAAGGGCACAATGAAGTACAAGCATATATGAATTCTTGTATGTTGTATACAAAATATAAATGTGTAGAAATGAGCTTTAAAGACACAGAAACACAACATATGCAGATAATAAAAAATACATAGAACGTACAAGGTGCAAATGGGTGTTCAACAGTGTTTTATGCTTTAACCTCAGCTCCACCATTAACCATTTAAGTGCATGAGTTTGTTTGTTTTTTGCTTAAATAGGCTTTTAATGTTTCTAATGTGCGTTTCAGGAGCCGACATCAGGACCGTTAACATGCGAGCGCTCACCTCCGGCGTCCTCCACACTAAGTTCTGGGTTGTGGACAAAACCCATATTTACATTGGCAGTGCCAACATGGACTGGAGGTCCCTCACTCAGGTACACACACACACACACACACACACGCAGACACAAAGGATCTGAGACAATAATGTCTGCTTTGAATGGAACACATTCATTCAATGCCGTGCCGAACAGAGCGCTGCTCCAGTGTGGCTTTTCACATCAGACAGTATTATTATTATTTGTGAAGAGGCACCGTTTGGTGTACTCCATTGTAAACATGATTGTAACGAGGTTTTTGATGAGGTGCAGTGCTCTGCTTCTACCACAGTGGGTCACTGTGGTGTGGCCACCCTGCATAGCCATGAGAAGAGCAGTCTGGTAACTAGCATCAGTAAATACGCCCTAAGGGCAAACTGGATTATTGCCTCTGCCAGATCATTCCCTGAGTTCATCATGACAACTCAGAAGCTCAACATTATTTTTATTATATATCAAAAATATGTGCTGTGTGATCTATGACCACAAGAGGGCACCACCCAGACTTGTGTCTTTATCAGTCATGTAACCCAACATGGCCAAGTTTAAGTTCCCCTAGTGCCCCTTATAGACTGATGTGAGTTATCTATGTTTTTTCCCCCTCTTCACAACACGTTTTTTGCAACTTATACTCCTCTGGTGCGACCTATACTCTGTAAAATGAGTTCAATCCTACAAAGGCCGAAATGAAGCTGAGACGCCTGGTGGCTGTTGCTCTGTGGTCAGGTGAAGGAGCTGGGGGCGGTGGTGTACAACTGCAGCTGCCTGGCCGCAGACCTGGGGAAGATCTTCGAGGCGTACTGGCTGCTGGGGGAGAGCCAGTCCATCCCGTCCCCGTGGCCCTCCAGCTTCTCCACGCTCTACAACAAGGACACGCCGCTGCAGCTGCCGCTCAACGGCACGCCGGCCAGCGTCTACCTGTCGGTCAGACTCACGCACACACACACACACACACACACACACACACACACACACACACACACACACACACACACACACACCCTTCGTGTTCCCTCTTTCCTTCTCGGTCGTTCACCGTGCCGTCTTCTCTCCTCAGAGCTCCCCTCCCTCCTTCTGTGCGACCGGCCGGACTTCGGACCTGCAGTCCATCCTGAGCGTCATGCAGGACGCTCAGAGCTTCATCTACATCGCTGTCATGAACTACCTGCCCACCATGGAGTTCTCACACCCTAAAAGGTGCTCCTATCTCGTCAATGGACAGCGTTGATATCAAGTTGTAAAACTTCAGGGTGTCCACAGGGTCTTAAATAGTATTAAAAGTCTTAATCATGATTTTCTGAGGTATTTGTATTCAAGCTCTCAAAATAGTTGATGTCTGAAATGAACTTTTCTGGAGTATTTGTGGTGAATAACTGAGAGAGTTGTGACCAAAGGTTTATTTTGATATACTTAACCTTTGGTTCGATTTATCCTTTGGAGTTTGGAAACGAGGGATGTTGAAATTTACTTAAAGATTCCTGTAGATTCCCTGTATAAGCTGTAAATCAGTCCTCCTGTGGTTTATGTTGATGTCTCACATTCAGCATGTTCTGTTATCTTTTTAAGAGCCAAGTGTTGAAACTACATGATAATCTGAGTAAAGACTGAATGTGAACAATACTTTCAGAATAATTTGTAAAGGTATTTAAAATGGCTGAAAAACTGACTGTGAGGCATTTCTGAAGTGAACATGTGAACACCAGACAATCAGGAGAAATGACTCCATTCAACCGGTCCAGGTCCTCTCTAACTCTTCAGCCTGGCGGTGCTTTTCATCCCGACTCTGCTGGTGTTCAGGTACTGGGCCGACATCGACACCCAGCTGAGGCGCGTCAGCTACGAGAGGCGCATCAAGGTGCGGCTGCTGATCAGCTGCTGGGCCAGCACGCAGCCCGTCATGTTCCCCTTCCTCAAGTCCCTGGCCTCGGTCTACGACCTCAAGAGCAAGCTGGACATCCAGGTGGTGAGGAGCCGCTCTCTGGGTGTCTGATGGCGGCGCTGCGGGGACGCGCTCTACCTCTGATACGTCACACGGTCTCCTTCTTCCTTCTCCCAGAGGGTGTTTGTGGTTCCAGCTTCTCCCAAGCAGAAGGAGATTCCCTTCGCCAGAGTCAACCACAACAAGTACATGGTGACGGACAAGGTCGCCTACATAGGTGAAGACACACACACACACACACACACACTCACACACATACATATACACGTCAGACACATGAGCACATGTAAACATTGTAAGTAATGAGCTGTTGTGGCATTGTGAAACAAACAAAGTTAGACGGAGTTCGTAAACATCTTCATTGGAGTTGCAAGTAACCCATGACAATCGATTGATCTACAACTATTTTACTGATAGATTAAGCATTGAACAACATTTCAAGAAGGATTTTAAGGAGTCGTAACATCACAGTTGTAACTAACCAATTAATCGACTAATAAAATTGTGGCAGTTATTTTAAATACAAGTTGATAGTGGCAATGCAATAATGGTTAATAGTTCATTTAAGTATTTATTTGAGAATGATTATAAGGAATCAAGTCACAATTTTCTTAAATGTTGATATTTTCAGGTTTCTTTAGGTTTTCTTGCAGGTTTCTGTCTGTCAAAAACAATTATTTGAGGTGGCGGAACACAAAAATAAATTTGACCTCACGTGGTGTCAGTTTATACACTGACTCCAAAACTTTCATCCGACATTAAAACTTTCAATTTTCTGCATTTTTTCCAGATTTGTGAGCAAGCCTTTCTGACCACTCAGGGCCACCGTAAAAACAAACATCGTCCAAAATGGCAACAGAGACATTAATTCACCAGGCATTGCACAAAGCTTTCTACAGTAAATGATACAAAGACAACAAAGATGCTGAACTCAGGGACGGTGTCCTGACTCTAAGCTATTCACCTGCAGGGAACAGTTTTTGTCAGATGACAGATTTAAAGAAAAACAGACTTGAAAACGGACAGAGGGCTCTAGTGTCACTCAATGAAAGAACACGTATTTACAGTGTTGTCGTTTCTCTCCGTCTCAGGTACATCCAACTGGTCCGGCGACTACTTTGTGAGCACGGCCGGCTCGGCCCTGGTCGTCAACCAGACGGAGTCACAGTCCCCGGAGCCGACCGTCCAGTCCCAGCTCAAGGACGTGTTCGAGAGGGACTGGCACTCCGCCTACAGCACGCCACTCACCCAGCACTCTAACCTCAGAGACATGTGCTAGTCACACATGTCTCTGTGAGACAAACACACGCGTCCCACACACACACACACACACACACACACACACACACACACACACGTGTCGGCATGTTTTTAACTGCTCAAACTCAACGTGAAGTTTTTGCACAAATCAGAACCAGCCTCAGACGTCTCTATGCTGCTCAGGGTCCAAAGAGAAACACGACCAGTGCACAGAGTTATTCTGTACATCATTCAGGGTTCATACATTCAGAAAAAAACCTAAAAAATGTTTTAAAATTGGATTTTCCAGTACTGGTTCAAAGGTACGGGGAAATAAGTAAACCCCGCTTACGTGGTTGATTTAAAATTGATGAATAGAAATTTTTACATCAAAAGTATCACAGGCATCGACCTGATCAGCTGCTTTCCACGTCAGGTCATGTGTGATGTGCAGAACAAGGTCAGGTCGTGTGGTTTTAGGCGAATTTGATTACGTTTTTAAATTTATTCCAGAACAAAGGGATATACATCTGACCTTATGTATCCATAATGCTGGTTTATCAGTCATTCGACCTGTTTTTCAACATTTCTACTGTGGTCATTTTCTTCATAGTTTTATTCCTATTTTTCATACATACTTATAGGTCACATACAGTCATGGAAAGTCGAGGAAAAGTCTTGGAGAACTGGTTTGGTTAGTATGTGTGTGAACCCTGGTCTTTGGTGTTTCTGTCATAATCCTGAGTGAATCGGAGCAGTGTTACCAGTCAGTCAACAGGAACCAACAGGAACCAACAGGAACCAGGAAGTCCCTCAATCCAGGCGTCAGTACATTCAGTTGCCTCTGTCTGCAGGGGGCGCTGTTTTTTAAACACACGCGTCAGTGTTTTATCTCAGGGAAGAGAGTGTTTGTTTTTGTTTTTTTTCCATCACTTTTTTTTTTAGGTTTGCTGGAGTTTGGAATACTAATCACTGCCTGTTTACCTCTAAATAAACGACAGGCTCGACTTTTTTTTTTAATGAATTGATTGATTGAATAGTGAAAGTGAAAGTCAGCAGCGCATGTGGTAGGAGTGAGAGGGGTTTTTAACAGCGGTGAATGAGGGAGAAGCTAATTTAATTTCCACTGTGTGGAGTGACGGAAACTTCAGCGATCGGCGAGGGTGGTTGTCATGGCAACTGCAGCACAAAGCGCGGCTATAAAAACACTGGGGTAGTGTATCATGTCCGTGTCCCGGCTCTCCATAATAAATGTCTTTGAACCAGACTCGCTCCAGACACACTTATGCATCTTCGCTGAAATAAAAATGACTTTTTAAGACACGGCCGTGTTTTTCATTGATTTCACAGCAGTGGTGGAAATATCCTTCATGCTGTTGAGTAATGGCGACCTACATAAAGACTGCAAATCAGACGGTACAGGCAGTATGTTGGTGGATGATGAAGCCATAAATCATAGAAACGCACAAAGACAAAAGTAGTGAAATTACTATTAACAGATGTAATCAGATGAATAGAAGAACTATAAGCCTGGGAAAAGCAAGCTTAGCTTTAAAGGACTTTTTATCAAAGAGATGTTTATTGTATAAAACCCACCACTTATAAAAGACGCACAACACTTCACATTTGTCATGTGAAATGTGAGTTTATGTGAGTTAACTTTGCATTTCGGTTCAGTCTTAGTCACTAAAAGCACTTTTTGTGTTTGTGCATCTCTCTCAGTTTGGGAAACCCTTTCTTTGGTGTCCTATCGTCTCACAGTCAGTCAGTCAGTGTTGTAGAGGCTCGTTCTCGGGATCCGGATCTGTCAGTGCTCTGCCAGAAAAGTTTACTTAATGTGGAGTCAAGAGTCTGAATATAAAACTCTGTAATGTAAGCAGAGAGTTTCCCGGAAGAGGGAACACAGTGTTCAGAGGGCTGCAACGGAGTGGTTGTTCCTAGTGTGAGTAAACAACAGTGAAATATGGTGTCAGACGCTCTGTATTGTGTTGCAGGGAAGTGATTTGTGTGTATGTGTGTCTGCATGTATGTGTGTGTATGTGTGTATGTGTGTATGTCAACAGAACTGGCCCCACCCCAAAAGATGCTGAAGTGGACTTGGTTTATCCAGTGACTGGAAGCTTCATTCGGTCCCACAACTTTTTTTGTCATTTTGTCAACTTTTGTCATTTTAAATGAACATTTGAAATGAAGCGGAAATCAATTACAAAGTATGTGAGACGTATTTATATCGGTCCAAGAAATGTCAAAATGTCAAAGAGGGAACAACAGCTGCAGATGGTACATGCACAAAGATATCAACGAGATAGATTTTTGATGGAATGAAATTTGTTTGTATAGAGTAAGGGTGTCAGACCAGCTCCACAAAGGTCTGAGTGGCTGCAGGTTTTTGTTTCAACCAATCAAGTACACAGGTTGATCAATCAGCTGCCTGAAGGCTGAGATCTGTTAAGTGAAAGAGTCAAGTCAGGTGTGTTGTTGCTTCGTTGGCCCTTTGTGGAATTTACTCTGTGTCTAAATAATGGATGTGTGTTTCTTTAAATGTCTCTGACGTCCAACATGAGTGCAGAGAATAAATGTGTCTTCTGAATATGTTTCTACTCCTTATATTTCATGCTCCATGCACAGTATGTCCAAATCTGTGCAGGGAAAGAATTTGCTACCACATTCTCTTCCATCCTGTATGCTGCACCAATTTTGTTTTTCTGCACAGCCCTTTGTGCACACACACACACACCACACACAAACACACACACAAACACACACACATTGTCTCCATACATTCCTGTGTGGAGGAGGAGCATCCAGCATGAGTGGAGCAGACATGGCAGCTGCTGCTGAGCTGTGTGTGTGTGTGAAGGTTGTTGAAGAGCTTTTGAATCAAAGGTCACTTACTAAACTTAATCAAAAGTAAGTGAACTTAGTAATAAACCGGGCAGAGACCAGGACGAGCTGCTGCAAGAACCATCAGAGAACCGAAGGTGAGAGGATGTCACATCTCATCTACAAAACTAATTGTTGTACTGTACTGTAAGGTTTTCACATGTTTGTGTGTGTATGTGTGTGTAAGTTTGGTGTGAAGCTCTGCTGACTTTGACTCAATCCAGACGTTGTTCTTTTGTTTTAACACACACAGATGACAGATAACGGTGCTGTCAAACTGCTCACTTTGAAATCAGAGAGATGTTTGAAGCTGTACCTCAGACGTCTTGTTTCTCATTGTTCTAAAACATGCAAATCCACAGGGCTCCAAATGGGACCTCTGAAGGTTGTTCCAGACTTGCTCTGTCTCTAACAAGCTGATCAAAGTCAATCATAACCTGATTCACCTCTGAAAGTGCAGGTATGCACAACCAATATGTTATATAAGAATTCATTCATTTATTTGTGGAAATGTTTTCGAAACCAATCGATGAGTCAGGCACAATATAATCTAATGTCATATTTCATTTTCTTAAATAGATCAGACAGATCCAAACCACTCGGTGGTCATGATTCTCAAACCACAAACCACAGTCTATGTTTTTCTTTCCAGCTGGAAACATCCAGATTTAGCACCAGCACCTTGCAAAAACTTGGAGGCAGCATTATTAGAACCTGAGCCCCAAAAAACTATGACTATGACACTTTTTTAGGTCGTCCTGAACTACAAGTCCTCCTTTTATTTTATACTCATTTCAGCTTCTGAAATAGCAACGTTTCTTTTCTTTTTTTTTCTCCCCCTCCTGCGTGTGTGGGAGGTCGTTTGCTGTGTGCAGTAGCAGATTTCTAACGCTTGCGTGCAGTCTCGGTGCAGGTTTGAAGTGACTGACGTCACACTGTGCAGGGCTCACCTGCACACGTTTCACAGAAGTGAAACAGAAGAAAGAAAAAAGTAAAAAAAGAAGAATCAGGCTAAAACACTGGAAATCATTCTACTTCAAAGGCTCCAAAATTTCACCAGAAATGAGAGAAAATCCTCGAAGGAATCCATAAAAAGCACCAGATTTCTCAGCAGTCTGAATCCTTTGTATTTTACTAAAGACTATAGAAAGTTTGAGTTTGTATGTTTGTTTTTTGTTTTTTAATCACAGTCCAGACCAGAGCATTTGAGCTGAAGTCCAGTCTGCATGTGAGAGGGTGGAACGACCCACCCGGTCTCTGCTGACGGGGCCGAGAGCTGCGGTGACGCAAACGTCACAATCTCCCATCAGATCTCATCACCGACCACGATGCTGCACTACGTGCATCTCTCTGCTTCTCTCTTTTCATTTCCAGGCATGTTTCAGTCTGAGGGACCACCACAGCTAATTCTGGACACACCCACCTACCCACACACACACACACACACACACGTCCTCTAAGATATGTCCAATATGTCACTTCCTGGTTTGTAAACTATTTTGTGTCATCAGGGGTCATGGAACGCAGCACAGCCCAACCCAGGAGGTTATTTCTGTCCCGCTGTTAATCATCCAAAACCCTGCAGCCCCCACCCATCCCATGACCACTGTGTGTGTGTGTGTGTGTGTGTGTGTGTGTGTGTGTGTGTGTGTGTGTGTGTGTGTGTGTGTGTGTGTGTGTGTGTGTGTGTGTGTGTGTGTGTGTGTGTGTGTGTGTTAGTGTGAGACAGAGATAGAGGTCTGAGTTATCCCCAGGCCTAAGTGGTCTTACTGCAAGCATTCAGGTGCAGAAACAATCTGAGTTTTTTTTTTTTTCCTTGTCAAGCCTCAGGAGTCTGTGTTGAGCAATGAGATAAATTGGAGCCACATTTAGATTCTGTTTGCAGGGTATTAAATAACATTCACAATGTTCCTAGTAGGACTGAACTGATGGAAATAATGCAACTGAATACCAACGTTTTGCACAGTCACAACTGCATTTCACTGCCAAAAAGAATCCTGAATAATATTCATGTGCTCAAATTTCAGTTTACGTTGCATTTAATCCTTTAACATCCTTAGCAGACTTAGGCTACGTAGGAGATTTAACATCCAGCTACATCACAACAGTAATGTGCCAGTACTCGTTAGCATGAAGGTTAAGAGGAGGAAGAGTAGGAGAGTGGTGAAGAGTGAGGCGTCAGGGCTGTGCTTGTGTGTGGTCTACTTAACTGCACTTTAATTACCACGGCGTCCTCTCAGTGGACGTCTGTGGTGACGAGGGTGCGAACAGTAAACAGTGGACGTCCATCCCTGGGCGAGGTCGGTCCCGATGGTATCGGCCTCAAGTCTGGGGTGAAACGAGGCTCCACAACATGCCGGGCTGGTGCAAAGCTCAGAATTTAGGATCTTAAGGATGTTGGATTGTAATTGGAATGGCAGGAAGTGGAATTACATGCATTGTAATTCAAAGAAATACACAAATTCCTTCCATTTTGTAATATTCTTTTTATTTTGGGAAATAAACTGTTCATTTGATGATTCTGGACAATTATCAATTGGAATTTCATGGAATTTGAATTCCACTTCCTTCAATTCAAATTTGAATTGCAATAATACTTCCTGTCTGCAACCGCAATTCTGATTTAGTTCAAATTCATGGATTGAATTGGAATTCGGGAAAACGTTCTCAATTCAATCTGGATTTTTGCACAATCCTGCTACACATTACAGCACGTTACTATGGATAGATCAAGCCTCAGAATCTTCTTCCTGCTTTCAGGTAGGACCAGGTAGAAGCTTCTTCTGAACTTCCGAGGAGCTGCAGTGCATCTCAGTGCTGAGAGTGACTGAAGGACTGTTGTTGGATCCGAGTCAGACAGAAGCAGCCTGGAGAAGAGCTGCAGCATCCGGACGGGCTGCTCTCCACACTGGACCATCAGTTCACACTTCGTAAAGACGCGAGAGGATTCACTGATGTGATATTTTGTTAATTTTAAAGTTGGAATCTTTTAAATGGTTGATAATTAAGTAGTTTTAGACAAAATCTGAGCAAATTAATTGGAATTTATTCATGAATTAAAGTTGAATAAAAGGTTATAACAGTTGATCTCCAGTGTGGTTATGTTAATTCCAGTGGATCTGAATGGATCAGAAGCCAAACCGTTGAAGGCTGATCAAACTGCTTTTCTCATATCTGAGTGAAATGCATGTTAGAGACGAAGCTCCAGTTCCAGCCACTTTCCTCTCTGTACTCTAGTTCCTGTGAAATGTTGTTGACCTGACGATGACTTGTCGCGAGGTCCGCCAAGTCCCCAGAGACTCGACAGACAGACATCAACCTCCCTCTCAGACCCGAGCAAAGCCTCGATGAAAATGTCGACTCATGTCACAGAAACAGGTGAATCATGTGTCAGGGGATGTCAAAGCTGACGTTCTTTGAGCCGGAAGCTCTGAGTCGAGAGTGGGCATCAAACCTGTGGGAAACCTCCCAGTCACTGTGTGCGTGTGTGTGTGTGTGTGTAATGACTTCATCCTCAGTGACTCAGCTCTCTGCACAGACTAACTGAGGCATGTAGCACACAAACAGCTTGTAATGCACTATGTGTCTGATGAGGATGCATTACCTATTTACTCTGCGTGGGTGTATGTGTGTGTATGAGTGCGTGTGCACAACAGTATGTGTGTGTGTGTGTGAGAGAGAGTTTGTGTGCATGTGTCTGTGTCTGTCTGTCCGTCTGTGTGTGTGTGTCTCTCTGTCAGTATATGGGTGTGTGTGTGTGTGTGTGTGTGTGTGTGTGGGGGGGGGGGGGGGGGGGGGGGGGGGGGGGTTCTTTCAGACTCATGAACACTTATTAAAAGTTTCCATGTTGTCCTCAATATTTAACCCCGTAACAGTTGCAGGAACTCAGTCAAGAGGGGATTTAAAAGCTCTTAAGGGCACAGTCAGAGTTTGATGTGTAAACAAGCAGACATAAACAGACCAGGGTGTCATCCAGTCCTGGATCTCGTCTGTCTCCACAGTGGGGAGACAGAACGGAGCAGATGGAAGAAAATGAATAATAGTAATACGTGTGTACATAAGAACATTTATTGTCAGTATTGTAATTTATTGTCATTTATTGTGGGGACATCTCTCAGTGTTACGTACAGTTTTTCCTATGCACTGTAAACATAGCGAGAAGCTAGGAGTATATACAGAATAAAAGTAAATAAGAAAATAAAACTAAGATAAAATAGAACAATATTGTGCCATAGCAAACTGTTTGTTATGGTGAGGTAATGTAGTGTCCTTATGAGAGCTCAAGTAAACATAAAAACTAGTATGTATAATACGTCCCCAACCCAATCACTTGATCAGAAATCTGATCTACGATCATGTAATTTTTGAAGGACTGGAATCGGGAGGATAAGACTTTGAATTGAATTAAATGTTAAAATATTGCACTGTGAGTGACATGAGCAGTACTGATTTTGACCAAAGGAGACACATATAAGTCCTGAAAATAAAGTAAAGACCAACGATCAAATGATGCATAATGATAATAACACAAAATAAAGGCTCAGCCTTGAAACTGTATGTCCTGGTCTCTCAGTGATAAACAGCCCTGAGCGGAGGGCAGAGCGTTGCCCCTGCTGGACGTGTGTTGGCTGTGGCTGTGTCTGACTGGTATCCAGCGTCCAGCCCCTCTAAGCCCAGGAACAAGGCCACGCTGGGCTGCAGCTAAAGCTCCAACAGCTCAAACAATGGAGCCAGGCTTTACCCGGGCCAGGGCCAAACTGCTGACTGTCCACTAGTGCTAATACACCTCTATTCTGTGCTGTCTCGCTGCTGTCGCCTCGGCCTCTCTCTCACACATACACATACACACACACACATACACACACACACACACGCACATACACATACACATACACACACACACATGCACACATGCACACACGCACGCACACAAAAGCAAATCTCAAATCGATTCACCCTTTTATTTACAATAAACATTTAACATTTAACAACCAGCATGTTGTATTATATAATTAATTAATACATATTATATGATTCTGAGTAAACAAAGAAATAATATAATTAACAAAAACATATATATATATATATATATATATAAATTGTTGCAGCAGATGCTAGTATTGTGACATATCTTGGCATGTATGTACTGTATATATTAATGCATGTATGTATGCAGTTGTAAAGTCCATCTAATCTAATCCACCATAGATAAAAAGTCTAGCAATATAATTTGTAGCCCACTCTGTTAGGTAATTCAATGTGGGTGGTGTATTATACATCATTTTGGTTGGGGACCAAACTACAATTTGCTCTCTTATCACAACAACAAACTAACAAATCGACAAGTCATTCAGTCACCTTGTGTCAGTCACCTTGTGCCTTATAGCAGTCTTATTATGTAATTCATTCATATCAACAGTTAAAGTGTCTCATGTTAAATCAGTCCTTACAGTTACTCTTATTTTGTGCTCTAAATAACTTTGTTATCCCATTACTGCCTGTATGTTGACATGCACACACAGTGATGAGAACGTCCCTCCTCTCTACGTTCTCCATCTCTCTCTCTCTCTCTCTCTCTCTCTCTCTCCCTCTCTTGCTTTCTTTCCATGTGTGAACCACACTGACAGTGTAGCTCGGTCGGTCTCGTGCGGGCCCCAAAAACAACCACAGCGACCCCCGCGTTGCCTCAGACACCCGTCTGCCACCCCTGGCTCCTCCGCCCAGCTCTCCCAGCCCCACAGCCCGAGTGCGGGCTGCTCCACCTGCTCGTCTGCTCCACTGGCCTCCTGCTGCGGACCATGTGTGAGTGTCTGCGTGGAATATTCAGAGTCACCTGGACGCCTTCCTCCAATGCAGGTCAGGACCAATACCAGGCTCCAGGCTCTAGTCACTGGAGCGGCGAAAGCCTCCCTCGACATGTTTTGTAAAGCAGAATGTTATTAGTATTGACATAATAAGTTGAACTAAAGGCCCAACTCATCTGTTCTGTCTTTGATTGTTCCTTCTCCTTAATCTTCTCCTCTGATCTGGTGCTAAACACTCTGCTCTTTTACTCTATGGTACATAGTTCCTTCTACATAAGTCACTTTGAATAGAAGCGTAGCTGCTAAATAAGATAAGATGAGATTTATTTGTCATTTCTACAGGTACAATTAAGTACAAGCATGTTGGACACTTCTTGTGTGAGTTTCATGTATACAAAATATGAGTAGAAAACAGTATTGCACAGTTGTGATTGCGGACTAAAATGGTGATATAGAGCTGAGACAAAAACAATGTTTCCTGATGAAGATGTTTAAGAAAGTATTTTAGATAGATAGAAGATAGATAGATAGATTGATAGAAGCTTTACTGATCCCTCTGGGATCCCTTCAGGAAATCTGGGAGATGTTTAAAGCGGATTTAGCGGATTTAAGCAACACATTAGTTTAGATCAGTTGGTTAATACATGAATTTAGGTATTTAAATTTATGGTTAGATGTCACCTTTGTTGATGTCGTATCCACCCGTGTTGCCTTCATGTCTTCATATTTTACTTTAGCAAATGAAATGTAGATGATGTTACCTGATTGGAAACAGTCAACACATGAAAAGTAAGAAACAGGCAAATCAGACTCTTAACTAATTGTGCAGGATATAAGTTGTTATTGTCAAGAAGCTGTTTTGTGTTTGAAACTCCAAATAAATCAAGATGCACACACTGATTTTCCTGCTTGTTTAGTGTTTGCTGATACTGAGGAACCATGGTTACAAGTCAGTGTCCTGTATAGTGTATTGTAACCTCTTGTAGTGGTAAATAATATGATGATGTTTTGCTTTTGCAGCTTTTTTCTGCTGTTAAAGGTTTAAAATCTGCCAAACACCTAATGCACAAATACGTGGTCATAGTGTATATACAGCATTCATCTCTATTAATAGTGGGAGGTCAGGTCGGAGCAGAGAGAGGTCGAGGAAGTGAGCATTGTGTCTCTGAGAACCCTGGTTCTATTGTGAGTCCTTCAGAGAAGGCTGATCTGTCCGAGGACGCGTGATCTGGTCTCCTTCTGTTCTCCATCACACAGACATGCAGAAACATCAGTCAGCATATTGATCCCGACTCAAATGACTGCTGAGTGAGGCTGAGTTTTCACTTTTTAGATCCCAGCATGAAGTAAAAACATGGATGAGAGATAATGCCTTATTTTCTGATCTGACGGAGCATTAAGGTTGTTTTTCGGTCATCATAACAGTTTCAGTTTCCTTCACCTGGACGAGTAATTGAAAACTCTGGGTTGTTTTTCTTGAAGTTGAGGAAGTCTGTTTTTAACCCTCTTTGTTCACGTTTTGTTCTCCTAACTTCTCGGCAACTCAGAAATAACTCCTGGAGAACTGGAAGCTACAGTATCCTCCCTGCCCTCTCTCTCCCCCCTTTCAGACCGGGAATGTTTGTAACCGTAAACACACACTCACACACGCACACACACACACACACACACAGAGTGCCTGCTCCAGTTTCCTGGACCGTTTAAGCGCTGACGAGGGCATAGCTGCGGTCTGGTGGGACCCTGCACCGGCCGTGCCAATAGAGCAGCCCCTCCTCACCCATCAACATAGCCTCACCCTCGCCCCCAGCTCCTCACGCTTCTCGTCAATCCGTCTTAAACTCTATCACATCATCTCACCACTCGAGTGCGTCCGCACAGTAGCACAAATCACGTAACACTTGTAACTGGACACTAAGTAAAATTACATAAAATCTGGTCTCTGTTGTAGCCTAGTGTTTTTCTCGTACATTATTCACTTGAGACGAAAGCTAAATCACAAAAAAATGCAATAGTGTATCTGCAGGAGTCTTCAAGTTAATTTCAGTTCCTTTCCAAGACCTTATCTCCACTTCCAGCTGTAACCAGCAACTCACAAAAAGTCATAGTTTGTAATTAAATGTACAGAACACAACCATACAACAGACCTGAGACAAGCCTTGAAAGAATGAATTAAACCAAAGTTTATTAAAATAAACCTTTGGTCACAACTAGTGACTCTGACTCTCAGTTAAACAACATTTTAAATCTCATAAAATAGTGATTAAGACTTTTTAATACTATTTAAGACACCGCAGACACACTGTGTAATTGTAAAATCACCATGACCTGCATGCAGACATGCAGACCTCCCTCGTCCCTCCCTGCCATCTCTCTCATCCTCCCCCTTGTTCCAGGGTCCCAGGCCTCCCCCATGTCTAAATCCTGGCTTTGTGTGGGAGCTGCAGTGCAACAATGACCATGTTAGCTGACACAGTGCTGGCTGCCTGATCTGTGCTGACAGCATCTCCCCTCCATCCCGAGCTGGAGGGCTGGAGGGCTGTGCACCAGCCTGTCCAGGGCTTCACCCGCACCCCGCTGGAGGGGGGTTGGCGAGGGGCACCGCAGTAAGGCTAATAAAGTCCCGGGTGTGGATGAAGGACTATGGGATTATTATATTTTGTCAAATCAGGCCTCCTCTGCTTGCTGCTCTGTTGTTGGTGTTATGATGTCAGAATTCTGATGAATTTATGAACAAGGATGGCAAAGGTGTAGGTTGTTCAGGATTAGCATGGACATTCAAGCCATGAGGAAGGGAGATGTCAATCAGGTGCAGTTTGGACACGCCCACAGTGGAGGAGAAAGCACCTGAACAGGTGAACTGTAGGTGTGTTTCCATTCACCCTGGAAATGCATGAAAATCTAAGGATCACAATGTATAGAAACATCTGAAAATCATAAAAACTTCTCAATATCAAATTAACATGTTGACGCACTCATGAGGTGGATCATCACATGTGATGGAAACATTTCAAGGTCACATGACCTAACGCACAGGCCGCATGTGTAGTAGAGTTTCAGCTCATGTATGTACACATTAACATTCCAAACAACAATGATTAGTAGTTCATATGTTTCAACTATTATTGTTATTTAGCTGCCAAACCCAAAAACCTTTTGTGTTTTCACTTAACATTAACTTTGGAGTGTTCAGCTCAGGTTATGCGACTGTACTGATCACTTATCCGCGTGTTGTCACCGATACGCAGCTTTGAATGTTTTGTTTGGATGTGTTATTGCGCGTCATCACAGCAGAAGCAGCAGCAACATGTGTGGTCTCTTAAAGCAGTAAGTGTCTGAGCTACAATCTGGATTTTGTCTGAAAGATTTACTTACAAACTGAAGAAAAAGAAAACAAGTAGAAATTGGGCAGGACAGGAAGTAGTGTGGTCAGGATTATAAACACAAACTGTTACCATCATGCTAACAAGGCTGGCAGGCTAACAGCAGCATCCTGGCCTTTATAGAGCACCACAGATTAGTCATTAATGGTACAATCTGTGGTTAATGACATTTAATCCAGCTGGGGATTATCCTTTAATGTACTTGAATTCATTCCATAACAGTGAACATGTTATGTTCATCATGTCATTTCACATTGTGAGGTTTTGTCACTGAGACAGACACAAAAACAATGCACTCAGCTCATAAATGTATTAATTTATTCATCACTTATTCAATTAATTCATTTGTTAATTTAAATAAGGGAGGAAAATCAGATTTGTCATATAGTGAAACTTTTGTCATATAGTTTGTCATATAGTGAAACGTCTGTTTCTCACTCTACCTCTGCCTCACACTAAATCCAGTAAACTTGTCCTGGGATTAAAAAAATCACTATCCGTGTCATAAGACGTGTCAGTTTTATTTCAAGGTATCTTTATCCTGTTGTGGGACTCGATGAATTATGTGGGAAAAGGACTCCTCAGATACATTCCTTCAGTCTCCGGAGTTTTAAAGTGATTAAGAAAAGAAAATCTGCGAGGTATAAAGTGGGCGTGTAATGTTACGTAGACTACTGGCGGTGCACTGCAAAAAGGCGGTGTCTAAAACAAGATGAAACAAGATGAAAGATGATCTGAGGAAAAAGGTTTGCAAAAACAAGTGAAATGATCTGTCTATGTAGCAAGATCATTTCAGAAGATTTCATTGAATATGATTATAGTGGTAAAGACATAGCCAAATATACAGATGGACTTAGGGTGGCATCCTGCAGACAGGCATGCACAGAGATATGTACATTAACACACACACACACACGCACACACACACACACACACACACGCACACACACACACACACACACAGCTGCTGCTCTCCTGAAATGAAACTTCACACTTTCTCTAAAACGAGATCCAAGGAATGCTGCTCCTATTTTAAGCCATTTGGGATAAAAATAACATCCCTTGTTGGAAAGTTCATAAAGGCAGCTCGAGCCTGTCAGGAATTCACGTACCAGCGGCTGTTTTCTGATTTATTTCGGCTTCTCAGTTTTGACGTCGTTTCGTTCATCTGGGACACGGAGATCTAAACCACCAATAGAAAAAAAAGCCCATGTGACCCAAACAGCCCGTTTCCTTATTCCTCTGCAGCTTTGGAAAATGTCCCTTTAGTCAAGTTGAATATTCAACGATCAGAACATAACAGCAGATCAATCACTCCAGAAACTCAGCCGTTCAGTTTGACAGGGAATGAGGAGTGTTATCATCAAAGCAGAAGCAGAGTTGCCTCTGAGATTTTCTTTCACCGCCTCCAGGCTACGTAACATTACTTGCATGCTTTATATCCCTCATATTTTCTTTTCTAAATCACTTTAAGCCTTGAAACTGCAGGAACTGTCTCAGTGGAGTGGCAGACTGAGTCCCAGATCATTTATAATCAGCTCCGAGACAAAGTGACACTTCTTTTGACACAGATAGTGATTTTTTTATATTTTTTTAAACATGATGTGTTTGCTGGAACAGTCGCTCCTCTCACTCCTCATATCAAAATAAAAAACTGGTAAGGGACACGTTACCCTCTCAAGTGTCACTAAATTGTCACACTCTCATGAGTTGTAGTCTATTCAGAGATGTATCACAGAAGTGTGATTCACATGTCACATGACCTGACGTAGGGGTCACATGACCAGTTCCCTTCAGAGCAGATGGACAGAGGAGGAGACTGAGCTGTCTCTACATCTGATTCAATTATCTAAGAAAACAACGTTTTGGACATCCATCTTCCTCAAAGTGGAAGTAAATATCGCAATAAAAAACTGGTAATGGAAACATTATTCTCTCATGAGATCTTTTTTCATTTATGTCGATATTGAAGTTCATCACAAACTGAAACTGAAACGTGTTTGTTCAAAATGCTGCTATGGAGCAACTAAACCTAATTAGAATATCTAATAAATCAATGTTTTTTTTTACTTATTGCATGAGTCGACTTTACGT
This sequence comes from Karalla daura, assembly GCA_029224185.1. NCBI lineage: Eukaryota > Metazoa > Chordata > Actinopteri > Chaetodontiformes > Leiognathidae > Karalla > Karalla daura. Next base: position 13,350,129 of record CM055198.1, on the reverse strand, counting down.
AGAATTACAGCTCATCCTTCAATGGAAACTCCTGCAAGTAGAAGTCGTACTGTGATTTTAGATATTGCTTTTATTTTGAGAAAAAAAAAACTTTAATGGAAGCAGCTACTGTGTGTGTACTACAACATTAACAGTCAAAACAACTACAGTGGTTCGTTTTTCTCCAGTTTCTCTTATTTAACTTCACAGATACAGACATTTCAGGATCACAATCACAAACTTCATCTTCCTCTCCTCCCTCCTGTATCACAGCCCCGCCTGCTTCAGCCCTAATAAGGAGGGAGGAGGGGTGGGGGGCACTTTCTAACCCCTCAGGCCAATCAGACGGCAGGATACGTCCATCCTAGAGATGCCATGGTCCTGGGGCTTCAGTGGGGCAGCAACAGGCCGGCTGGTGACAGGGCAGAGAGAGGGGGAAAGATACAAAATATAGAAAAAGAAGAAAGAAGGGAAACAGCTGAAGGTTAAAGACAGAGAGAGAAAGAGAGAGAGAGAGAGAGAGAGAGAGAGAGAGAGAGACAAAGAGAGAGAGGGAGAGAGCGTGAAGCTGCAGGTGGAGGTCTGTCACCTCTGAGCCGACCCGAGGAATCACGCTGAGGCTGGGAATTAAGGTAGGCTGCAGGATGAAAGTCTGAACTGGAGACATTGTGGTTGAAGGGGAGTCATGACCCACTTTCTGCAGCTTGCTCTGCTTCCTCGTTTGTCTAATTCAGCTATAAATCACAACTTGGTTTAGTGTGTGAGAGGAGAGAGTCTCAACACTGCAGAAAAAGGGGTGTTTTAATCAAGATAAAAACTCTAAATGTGAGGAAGAAGGTGAAGTTGATCCCTTAAAATAAGAAATCAACTCTTAAAAAAACTTCTAAATCAACAATTTTTTTAAACCTGGTCAAAAACAAATAATCTGCTGTGCAGTCTTGGGAGTTTGAAGTGATTTAGAAGAGAAAATCTGCTGGATGTTGAGTATGTAACGTTACGCAGACTTACAGGCTACAACCAAATAACCTGGAGTGAAGCAGCAGCAGCAGCATGCAGAGCCGCTGCTCTCCTGACTGGGCCTGCGGACAACAATAGCGCGCTGTTTTAAATGCAAAGACTGTGTCAGTGTCAGACAGCTGCACTTGTGTTTATCCCAACATGCCAGGCGCCGTGTTATAAACACTCGAGTATTCATAACTATTTGCAGCGTGGCATCTCACTATGTGACTCCCAGAGTGTTTTGTAATCAGACCTGGATCGAATGTCACTTCAAAACTATACTGCAAAATATTTGGTTCTTACCACAAAAAGAGTAAAACTTAACTTACTTAGTTTACAAAAGTGTGAAACTTTACACATCATTTCAAATCAAGCAACAACACATTTTCTGTCCATTTCACTTCTATTGAGAAAACTTTTCAGTGAGATTTTGTGTTTTTATATTGTTTCGGACATTTTTTTAGCCATTTTTTGACTCATTTCTTGCAGTGTGCTGTTGACACTCTCCGTGCAGACTCCCATGTTGAAGCGACATTTCAGAAAATAAAACAAGTTCTGATTGAAAGCTGAGTTATACAAACATGAAATCTGAAAAAAAAAACAACTTAGAAGCCATAATTTATCTTTCTTTAAGGGTGTTTCACCTCGACACTATCATCTTAAATCAAGTGCTGCATGTCTTCTTTCAAGGAATTTGGATGGACAGATAATTTCACCTTTATTTTTTTGTTTCTACTACCTTTATCTTCAGATTTAGAGTTGTATTTTGTTTTTTTTTTATCTTGTTTTCATACCCCTACTTTTTGCAGTGTAGTCACATAATTCATTTGAACCTTAAGGAGGAGGAACGAGCAGGTGCAGCCTCCAGCACCTAGACTTTACTTACTTACTTACTCCTTTATTTATTTTTTAAACAAAAAAGCACCTGAAGTCCACATTATGCTAATAATAATAATGTATCCCAGACAGAAATACGTCTTTTATGCCTCTGGGTGGAAAAACGCGGCCATTTCGAATAGCGTCCTGTCTTAATGTTACACTCCAGCGACAGCTGCAGTGTGACGGTCACAGGATCTGTTTGCCCCCTTCATTCCAGCTCCAGAGCCCAGCTCACACACACACACACACACACACACACACACACACACTTGCCTGGTATGCATGTGGCCCAAAGTGGGTTCAGAGGCTCCTGCAGCCAAAACACTGAGTGGCATGAGGATCGCCCACCGACACAGGCTCGGGGTTATGTAATGAATGCACCGGGTGATTTTCCCAGCAGCAGATGGAACAGGAACATGGATCAGATTTTCAGATTTAATAATGAGTGATCTATTTCCCAGCACTGTTTGTTTTTTTTTCTTACTGTCATTAGCGAGACTTGACTCCTGCCTTCAGCCTGAGTTCAGAATAGAGTAGGAAAAAAACCCAATGTGTTTTCATGTTGTTTGTCTGCTAACTTTTGTGCAGTTTAGGTGGGATAGTTTAGACCAGTTTGCACTGTATCGGACATAAAACATAAGGAAAATGTCCTGGAAACAAATGTCAGTGTTTTTTTGTTGATGTTATTGTTGTCCATGTGGTAGTTGAAGTGTCCATGTTCACTGCATAGTCCAGTTTTATTTGGCACATCTGAGTTTACTAGAATAGCGGTTAATTATGGTGTTTGCACTGTTATTTTTACTGGTTTTTCTGAGTTATTTACTGTGCTATGCTGCTGCTGCATTGTAAATTATCTATCTGTCTATCTATCTATCTATCTATCTATCTATCTATCTATCTATCTATCTATCTATCTATCTATCTAGCTATCTATCTACCTTCCTACCTTTATCAGACTTGTCAGACAGTGCAAGTTACTAATTTTCTTGCATTTTGTCAGAAAGAGAAATTGTTGCCCCTTGTCTGATTTGTGTGTATCCATGAGTCTGGAACATGTGACGTCACAGATAAAATGATGGATGATGAGAGCAGTTTCCTGGCGACAGACTTTGGGTGGTGGTGGGTGGGGTTACTTTTAGACCAGGAAGTAGGGTCAAGAAGTTGGGTTGGAGACCTCACGAGGAAATGTAGTTTGACGTACGTCCAGGGTAAACTTCCCTCAGTATGAACTCTCCAGGAAGGAAAACTACGGTAAACAAGTGATATTTTAAATCTGATTCTTCTTCATTTATCCCTAAACATGAGAAACACAGTTCACACATTATTATAACACAATTATACAGTGTTTTACCCTGAGATGACCCGATTGCCGTGTGGCTCACACCTTCTGATAGTGTTATCAGATTTGTTTTTTTAAAGTGTCTGTTTCCTGTTTACATGGAGGCATTTCCTGTCCAGAGGCAGATGCCGGAGGGTGTGTCTGATTTTATCCATCAGATGTCTCAAATAGCCAGGAGACACCCTGGGATCTCCTCTCAGCAGCACAGACTCTGCTGGTGGCGGATGCTTTTATCTGACAAGGCTCGGAGCGGCTTCAGGAGCAGTGCCTCTGAGTGTTGAGCTCAGATTATAGAAAAGATGCAGGTAGAGTCTAGACACGTTTCATTCATGTTGAAACATACAGACTCACAAAGTGGGTCCCATTAGTAAATAAATGTTGTATTGAATCAGAGAGAGATAGATAGATAGATAGATAGATAGATAGATAGATAGATAGATAGATAGATAGATAGATAGATAGATAGATAGATAGATAGATAGATAGATAGATAGATAGATAGATAGATAGATAGATAGATAGATAGATAGATAGATAGATAGATAGATAGATAGATAGATAGATCGATCTTATTCATCCCTGAAGTTCTATCTATTTATCTAATCCAAAAAAAAACGACCGAAATTCACCATCTCTGATGTTTTTAGCTCCATATGTCTGATATAATACTTTTTTTACTTATAGAACATGAAGTTGAGGTCTGAGCTTGTATCTTTAAATGATTAAACATGTTTAATCTAGAAGAACATGGGAATAATTGAATATATCATGTGCGTTCAGACCCAAAACAGAAGGATTACTCACATCAGACAGGCCGGATGCTGTTGACAAACAACTCTTACTGCAAGTTGGAGGCAGAAAACTCCAAATGTTACAATGATTAAAAAAAAAGAATTTGTGATCCTCTTAGTGTCACAAATGTGACAACTTCTTATAGATTCATTTTTGAGAATGACGTCTGGATGTCTATGTGATGCCAAACCACCAGTGTGAGAGGGAAAAGATTTACTTCAAAACATAAACATTAATATAGTGAGTGCTCTGTTCATGCTTATGTTTTCAGTCTCAGATTTCGTCTTTCCAGGAGTTCAGGAGATATTTTAAATTTCCACGAGGAGAAGGAAGCGTTTTCTCTGGTGATCGTCCTAAAATTAGATGCAATAAGGTTTGTGTTTGTGCTCAGTCTCCCACCACCGAGGTATTTTCTCTGTGTCTACTCTTACATAAGAAGAGACGAGAAAAAAAAAAAAGTTGATATCTGCTGATAAAACCTGAGTCCACACATACATCACGCAGTCACATCCTCGGCCGTGCATCATGACATCACAGATATGTTACCGGCTTTCGAAACGGCAGATAGGTCGCTTGTTTTCTTTGGGTTGATACCCGATGCTGGAGTGTGTCGCCGCTGCTGAGCCAACTATAGCATCATTAACTTGTCCGTCTTGAACGGGCTTAGAGGAGGATCTGAGTGGGATTAAAGCGGCAGAGTCGGGTTCACAGACCGTGAGGACAGCGACAAGCCTCGCGCTACAACGTCAACATCGTCTTGAGTGTAACCTCCAAAACGTACCTTGTTGATGTCCAGCTACTTCAACCATGAGGGTGAAGATCACCCCCGGAGTCTGAACAAAACATGGTTAAACCTGAGACGACTTTAAACCTGCTGGAAGTTGCTTTCTGACCACTTGAGAAAACACCTTGTAAACTGCAGCCTTGGGGCAACAAAATCATTGAATTTGTGTTTGTCTTCTTCCTTAAAGGAGACATGCCTTTGTTTATCTATTTGCAGCCAAAAATGTACACAAACATCATTATGTTCTCCATCATGTACAAATTTAGTATTTTGAAATGCAGATAAAAATCTAAACAGAGACAGAGAAAAACATAAAATTACATAAAAAGCAACTGTGATGCACACTATACCCTCTGCCCCTAACAATCTGTGAATACATTTAAGACACTGAGATGATGAACCTGAAAGGTGACATATGCATGTACATGTACATGTACATGTCTCCATTCAGAAATGCATGTAAATGAAGGTCAACAAAATGGTGAAATGCCAGTTAATTTGCTCCTGGATCTTCCTCAGTCTCTGACTCCTCCTCTGATTGTGGCTCCAACATAATGTGAAGCTCCAGTTATCACTTAGTGAAGGCGAAGCTATGCTGTATAGAGGGAAAGGAAAATCATGTGATCCTCAATCAATGTGTGTAGACGTGCATGAAAGGAAAAAGGCCTTAACATTCCTAGATCTAAGAATAGGCTCATAAAAGAGCTTTTAAAATAGCATCTAAAGGAATTTCTGGTGAAACCAGTGCTCCATAGCTTCTACGTTAACATCAGAAAACAAGGATATGCCTATCGCTCATTTTGAAAATATTGACTCGAGCCTTAAAAGCTTTAAACATGAAGGTGATAAAGGTCAAGTCTCTCCCATCCCTCGGAGCACCTGTTAGTGTGGAGGCTGCTCCACTGCTTCGCCCCACAGAGATAAAACAAGAGCATAATGTAAATATCCTTAATCCGTCTGTGGCAGCGCCCTTTCATCATAAGGAACGATGAGTCATCTTGTTGTGATTAAGACTTTCGCACCCAGTCTGAAGAAGCCGTCTTCCACTCTATGACCTCGATAACGACCGCGGCTGCTTTAGCTCTGCAGACAACTTAATCCAGCTCCTGCCAGACCGAGTGCTGAGTGGCTGACAGCACCAAGAAGCTCTTTAGCTTTCTGCTTTTGTCCTTCTGATCCTCAAATTTTCAGAGCCTCGACCTTTCTCGAGAGCCGAGAGCATTTGGCTGACGAAGCCTGCGGTCTGCCTCTTACACATCACACACAAACACGAGTTTCATTGTCGCTTTGGACCATTTGGACAGAAAATTGCGCACTTCGGTATAGGATTCGATTCCAGAGAGGATAACATGAGATTGGAGATGTTAGCATCTTCATCTTGTACATTACATTTGTCGTTTGTTCAAAAAGCACTTTGATCAGATTCGGTGTTGGAAGCATCTATAGATGTTAGTTAGAGTGTTAAGATTGTGTGTGTGTGATCACATCATCATATCTTTGATATCTTGAACTTGACAGCCTGACTGAGTGCTTGTTTCCTCTTCTATTCTTTATTTTTCCTCTCAGATTAAATCTGCTCTCTTACTACTCAATTGCTACTATAATAGTGTAGTTTCAGGATTCCTGCCCACGTGGCTGTTATAGACCTTATTTCCTTGATGGATTCTTGTCTTCACTGACCTATGAGCTGCACGCAGGGGGTCCAGAGCAGGCGTGTGGAGTCCTGCAGATGTGTAAGTCTGATCTATAATAAGACTGGGCTGCATGGTATTTCAAATCTTCGCCTCCTCCGTCTCCACCATCCCTCCATTCCTCTGCTCCATCCAGGGAGTGCCACCCCCTCCACCTGCTGCAGTCTGTCTGCTCCACAGTCTGTCGAATGCAAAAAGCGTGTTGCTGATGATCAGATTTTTACTTTTTTCAATGAAATATTCTGTTTCCCACTCGAGATGTGTCTACAACGTCTACAAAGCCGAATGTTAGATTTGTTGAAAAGGCTGGAAACTTGATGCACTTTGATCACAAACACGTCGGCTGACAGCAGTCGGTGTTGTGTCTGCTGCGGGCAGGCGGCTGCACCTGCTGTTTGTGCTGATGCGACGCCAGTCACGCAGCACAGAAATAATAGCGACAAAGCCTTGATCTCAACACATCCAGCTCGACGTCTCTGTCTGGAAAACAGACTGGACAGATTGGAAAAATCCCATCAAACGCAATGTGTAGGCTTGCCTGCGTGCCTTAAAAAGTTACCACGATCGTTATCAGCTGTAGACAAATGATTTTGAAATTACCTCATAAAAACCACTTTATTTCTCACCGACATCATACCTCATCACCTCAGCGGGAGCAGTGATCGACAAGAGGCTCCGGTGTCTCTGTTCTCATCACCTAGCATGTGTGAATCACATGTGTTGAGGTTTTGCATCTCTACGAAACTCATTCTGTCCCAGCGAATATCACAGATGCAGGTCGTTACGCATTCCCGTGACCTCCCGGACACCAGATACCTCCACACACACCCACAAAGGCACGACATCCACGCTGACACTCTACACGTCCACACACACGCACAAGATTCATACACACACACACACACACACATGCGAAGCAGAGGCAGTTAAAGAAGCGATCACATGAATACAGGACTGTGAGGAATGAGATTGTTGGGGGCCACCTCTCTGACAGCAGGCAAAGTGGTCCATGCAAGTAGAGACTCGCTGCTGATGGATCAATGGAATTGATGGCTTCAAGCAGCTTCGTCAGCTCCCGCCGGGGATATATCGAGTCTTCGTAACCTCTAGGTGTGACTAGTTGATCCTGGCAGAACAGAGTGTAACGCACATAAATCCCTGCTCTGAGTCGCAAGGTTTACAGGTTTGCACTTCGCACTAAGTGGAGTTATGTTCATAACTCGGCTGTCCTTGTCCCGGTTTTCATGCAATGGGTGAAATTGAATAGTTGACGGGAGCATGTGACCTCCTTAACACCAGGTGGCGATATGCGTCATTTCAGCTGGTTACCCCGCATCTGAAAGTCCTCATGGTTTTTGCAAAAAAAAAAAAAGTCAGTGCATTTTAAGTGGCGGTCCACTTGGACATCTCGTATTTCTGTCTGTGTCCCCAAATAGTTGTTGTCTACTCAACACTAGGTGGCGATATGTGTCATTTCAGCAGGTTAACATGGAGCCCTTTCTGCTTTTTCCCATCCACATATTTTAAATATTCAGTTCAATCAAATAGTCCATCTGTCTGTGCATAAACCAAGGCACTGGCTAGCATCTCAGTAAGAAACATTTTCAGCTCAATAGAACTAGACATGAAAGGTGGAGCTAAAAACCTGCAATTTTTCCTTGAATTACCAAAGATGCTTCCTTCTATTTCTTCTTCTGTGACTGGCTCTGTTGGAAGTTTTGGTTCCAGGGTTGAAAAATGTGCATATCACAACATGTATTGTCCATTTTCAGTCAATACATGTAGAGCAAATCAGTTTCCAACCACATTATGTGGGTGTTTTAATCGGATCTGGAGAAGTCTGGTATGTGTTGGACAAATTTACATGCATTTTAGTTGTTATAGAGGTATTAAGGTATTCTTTTTTTTTTTCAAATATCAAGTTAACAGAAACTGTCTGAAAACTCAAAAGAATATATTTCAGAATCAGAGCAAACACCATGTTTTTTGATAAAGGACGTCACTGTCAGTAGCTGAAAAAGCTTGTGTGTCTTCAGTGAAACAGAATCACTTTAATCAATTTACTTTGAAGTGTTTAAGCTGTTGAGCTGCAGCTCCTCTGCGTGCAGCAACCCTGCTCCTTCTGCCTCCACCTCATCTTCCTTTTACTGTGTCAAAGGAATGAAGCTGGTGGATTTAATGTTTGTCAGCCAACAAATTCTTCATTATGCAATAACATTTGTATCATTGACCTGGCTATTATTGTAACATCGTTGCTGTCTGTATATTTGGAGGTTCTCACACCACTTGCCTAGATGAAAGTCTACAGTGCAGGGAGAGTTTGGATGGTTTCAGCTCATGTAGCCGGTGCTGAGGCGCGACCAAAACTATGGAAAGAATCTAAAGACCTCCGTCCCAGAAGCCTGAGCCTGACGGCTGTGTCATATAATAACAGATACTTAAACCTGATGTGTTCGAGCCTGACATGCACACCTGATGCTACACTTCACTGAGAACACAGCTGGAGCTAATTTGTTGTTACATGATACAGTTTCTCAAAGACGGGCCACTTAAATCGAATTCCACTTTCATCTTCAGACTTTTATCTGTCCTGGTACTTCAGACGATTGCTTTTCATTTCGGCTTTCTTTTTTTTTTTTTTTTTATTCTGCAAATTAAAACCCACATGTGAAATACTGCGATAAACCTGAACATGAATACACTCAGATTAAGACTGAGTTCTTGGTTTTGCCTTTTTCTGTTGCAGACTCTGACAGAGACCAAGAGGACAGCCATGTTTTCAGCCAGACCAGAGACCCAGCCGTAAGTAAACACACACCTCCTTTTTCTTGTGCACAAGCAAAATTTATGAATTTGATATCAGAAATGCTGTGGCAACTCTAAGGATTCAAAGGATCTTTAGAGTCTTTTTTTTGCATATCCAGCAACATGCTGAAGAACAATAAATAAAACAACAATGTCAGTAGTATAATATTCTGCAAAGGTATTAGCTTTTAAATGGTGATTGGTATTTTAATGAGGAAATGTGGATCTTGCAGAAACATTATGAAAATGAACCCACATGGCACAAGTTCCCTGTGAACTTAGCTCACAATTTGCAAAGGAAACACGGTCAGAGTCAGAGGTCACAGCAGCCTGACCACAGGTGAAGAGCTGAGACAGGATGTTTTTACAAGGTTAACTGTGAGAGAGTTTACATGGAGGAAAGAGAGACTGGAACAAGACGCGTTTCCTCCAGAAAGTGAATAAGAGGCGATGCAGTTCCATTTCAGTTCAGAGGGAAAGGGGAGTGAGGGTGCAGTAAAAACATTCCTCTACGTTACTTTGTGACATTTCTACGAGAAGAGATTGAACAACATATTCTACTTGAGCAGGTAAAAGACAAGAGGCGGTCGCCCCCCTCAAACAGATCCCCCTCTGGCCAACAGCGCAACCCTCACCACAGCGGCTCCACAGACGAACAGGAGAGCCCCGAGAGAGTGGTGAGACACACACACACACACACACACACACACACACACGCACGCACACACACACACACACACACACACACACACACACACACACACACACACAGACCAAACAAAATGTGATGCATATTAGGGAAATCATTAGTATAAAATTGCAGTGTTGCATAAAACCACATGAATATAATATCAATATACAACTGTTCATCAGTGTAAAATTGACCGGGAGGACCACTGTCTGCTGCACTTTCATTTTTGTTTTCGCATTTTTAATATTTTTTCGTTAAATGGAATGGAAATTTCTTCAAAGCCCATTTCGTTTTATGAATTTTCCATGTAATAGAGCGTTCATAAGTTGAGGTTCCACTGTATTGAGTTATTTATTTATATAGACCTCCTCAGTGTTTCAGCAGGTAACAGGCATTGCATCATGCATTGCTCAGTTGTGTTGAGAGTACAGAATCCAATTGGGTTCAGACGCCCCTGGCATAACGTGATGTATCATTTTCTGTATGTGGAAAATGACAGAAAACATTGAAATCTTGAATGAATTACATAGTTCCTCTCCTTTCTGCTCGTTTTGGAGAGAGGAGCGCAGCTTCGTGACTGACACTGTGACCCCTGCAGCCACCAGGCCCATACAAATCGGATCTGCTGAGGTCATTGTCCGCCACATAAACAACCTTTCATTTCTCCCAGCTCAGCACAGATGCCAGTCGCTGGCTTTTCACTGCTGCAGCAGGTGACCGCCAGCTGCTGGACGCTAAGTCAACAACAAAAAGCTTCTGAATGTGGCAGATCTGAAACCGGCCGCAGGTGTTGGCCCACTCAGACCGGCTGTAAACACCCTGACCCACATTCATGGACCCCCCCCCCCAAAAAAAAAATTGGCACGTTAGCACTTTCAAAGGGGTGCAGGTGTGTGTCGCAGGACAGTGACACCTGCTGGTAATAGACAGAAACAGTAGTGTCACGCAGGCACGTTGATGGAAAAGGTGGTTTTGTTCTATGCAATAAAATGGCTATAATATTTATCAGTCATTAATGAATTCTTGCATTTATAATACACTACTACCATCATATAGTAAGTTGCTGTAGTACAGCACTTGAAACGACAGAACAACGAGTCTGTCTATCTACAAATCTGCTCCTAGCCAAAGATAACAAGTCTTTTCCCAGCCAAAGATGTATATCATGTATGTTGACATATTGTCCAAAAACATTACGTCGACATCCATATAGAAATTTTGGACCCTGGGTGAATCCAAAAAGTGACAGAATGTGATGTAAAAATGCTCCTAGTTCATCCTCAGAAGTCCTCTTCTGATTCTGGTTTAGACATATAAGACTGTATTTGTATGAAAGATGTGTTTAGCAAGAAACATTATGTCATGTAATCATTCATGTGAGTGCAAAACAAGACAGATATGCAGCAGATGTATGCAGATGTGGATTAGAATATTTCCACACCTATAAATGGGATTTTAAAAGCTTGTAAAACAGTGCTTGAGGTAAAACAGTGCTTGATAACAAAGATAAGCACCCCATTCAACTATTTTGTTGAAACTGCTATTACCAAACTGTAACATTGATTTGTCACTATTTTGTGACACTCATCTATTTTGCCATTCATCTCGTCCTGATTCTCTGTGTTGTCTTGCAGGTGCAGAAGGAGAAGCTCCATGCAGAGCTGAAGCAGGTGTTGAGTCAGAAGAGAAGTTATCTAAGAGAGTCGACCTGCCAATTGGCTCAACCAGAGATGGACTCGGAGTCCTCAGACCAACAAACGGTATCTGTTTCTAATATCTGTTTAGTTCATAGTCCCTTGAACGTAACCTGTCCTCTTTGACGGTACATGAAAAACTGCACTGATTGAACCAAGTACTGAATGAAGTTTTCGGCAAAGAAAAACAAATTAATACAAGATAGAACATTTTATTATATGATTTGTGTCCTTGCACACTGCTCAAAGTCAAAAGGCAGTAACAGTTTTGCTTTCACAGAATAAATGCTGAATTTTACTCTCATGTTTGAAATCCTTAACTATTATGTAGATAAGTAGGATCTGAAGTGATCCTTTGAATAAGCTCTACTCACTTTTTTTGATGTAGTGTTATTTAAGTGTCCAAATATCAGAGACTCTACACATAAGCTACCTTCAGTGATGCCAAATTCTCAGTCATGCTAGATTTTCTCTTAAATCTGAGTGGTACACATGTAGAAAATTGGTCTTGTGTCAGGTGGTTTGTTCTCAGTGATATTAAAAGTTGTTTCAATGTTCAGAGTGGGCAGGAAGCCTCAAAGTCAGTGGAAATCTTGGTGGAGACGGAGGCTGAAGCTGGAGCCAGCGGCTACAGTGTGACTGGTGGAGGACAGCGAGGGATCTTTGTTAAAGACGTCCTCAAAGACTCGCCAGCTGCTAAACATCTCAGCCTAAAGGAAGGTACCTGCGGTCAAATGTGATTCATCTGTGAAACTTCTGACACCCTAAAGTGCTTTTAAATGATCAAAACAAGAAATAAAACAGAAAATATTTACACTGCAAACTCTGAGCACTGGTGAGTGTGTGTCCTGATATTGTATCCCAGGTCAACTGCTGTCCTTATCAGTGTAGCCTGGGAGACAAAAAATACATTATGTCATACTATTTAGATGAGTCGACCTCTGGCTTACTCATTTCCCAATTTTGGTAATATTGTTTAGCATCAGCACCAGCAGCCAGTGCTAACAGTTCACAATGTTTACATTCAGATGTTTTAATGTATCAGCTATTATGCATCACACACAGAAACTGTATGCCATTATTGTAATTTAAGAGAGGAGACTGTCCAGTGGAAAGTACCTAAGGCCGTCTTCAGGAGGTTCTATGACAGTACAATTTGGAATAAACAATATTATAACAAGGGGATTTTGCAAAGATGAAACTTTTCATTACAAACCACAATTTGGCCCCTCTGATGGCTAACAAACAGCTAACAACAAACAGCTATCAAATAACAAATCTGTTGTGAACTTGAGAATCTGTGCATTACTCATTATAATCAAAGGCTGTGTCAAAATAGGGATATAGCCGCAGAAAAGGCACAACGCTGTCTGTGATGGGTTTGAACTCATTTATGCATTAAGTTTCACACAACAGCTTTGACACTGGACTCATTCATTCATGCTGTTTTGTGTATGAAGGTGACCAGCTTCTGAGTGCCAAGGTCTACTTTGACAATGTGAGGTATGAAGATGCTCTGAAGATCCTTCAGTGTGCAGAACCATACAAGGTCAGCTTCCAGCTGAAGAGAACCATCCCTGGAGCAACAGAGGTCATCATGCGGCCTCGTGTTCCCAGTGTGGAGGTCAAGGGTCCCAAAGCCAAGATGGTCAAAATGGTAACACATTTCTATATTTCTTCAGCCTACATGACGTCAGCACACAGACAAGACTTAAACAATTGCAGGCTCTCAAACATTGTGACTGACTCTTGTCTGTGTGTTTGTTTCAGAGTGTGAAGGGCACAAAACCATTCAAAGCTAAGAAGAAGAGAGGCGGACGTTTTGGTCTGAAGAGGCTAAAAGAAAAGCACAGAGAGGAGATGGTGATAGAGGGAACACCCCCCAAGCTGGAGATGAGTGACGTGGATGTAGAGTTTTCTCTACCCAAATTCAAACAAAGCAGGAGTGTGAAGGTCGAAGCAGGAGGAGCTAGTGGAGCAGCAGCCATGGGGAAGGCGAAGCGGAGGATCAGGTTGGCCATGATTGTTTTATTTCTGAGTTTTCCTTAAATAATGCTCATTTTTCTGCTGTAATATAGATCTGCAGAGGAGTTACGATAAATGTCTTCTTGTCATCGTCCCAGGTTTCCCCGCATGAAAAAGGCTCACACTGGAGTGGACACAAGAGGAAAAGTGGAAAAAGGGCAACTTGAGGGACAGGTGAATATTTCTCCAGCCGAGGTACCTGGAGCTAAAGTGAAAACCAAAGGAAAAGGACACAAGTTTGGAATCAACTTTCCTAAGAGCAAACATACAAAGTCTGGCTTAGCTTTGGACACTGGGCCTGTTGAGCTGAAACCCCCAAGTGTGAACATCCAGCCTCCATCAGTGGAGTTCAGTTTGACAAGTGATAAAGCCATGGATGTAGAAAAGGGAGGAGTAAAGATTAATGCACCTGATGTAGAGTTTGCCCTCCCATCGGGAAAAGCGGAGGTGTCTTTGCCTGCTGTGAAAGGAAAGACAGAAACTACAGATGCTAAAATTGACATCAAAGGAAGAGTTGAGGCAGAGGCAGCTGTTGGAACAGCTAATGTAGATGTGGCAAAAGGAGACACAAAGCTACGAATGCCAAAATTGAAATTACCCAAAGTTAGACTTTCGTGTCATTCAGATGAGATAGATGGTGACATCAATGTGAAAGCAAAGGACAGAGTTGTTGGAGTTGCTGGTGGAGCAGAAGAGAAATTAGCCAAAGCAAAAATAGAGGGTGATCTCTCCGGAAAAGCTGATCCTATTCAAATGCCATCTATTGATATTTCTTTACCCAAAATTAAGAGAAAATCTGGCACTGACATCTTGGGCCCAGAATTTGAAGGAGCAGAAAAGAAGGCAATAAAAATGCCTGCCATTGACATGTCCATACCTGATGTGGATCTGGATCTGGAGACCACAGGCAGAATCCCAGATGAGATCGAGGGAACTTTTAAAGGGCCAACAATTTCCATGCCAAAGTTTGACATTTCCATACCAAAGACTGACTCATCAAAACTAGACATTAAAGGTACACAACATGGTGGAATCTCATCCTCTGTTGATATCTCTCTCCCAGAGAGCAAAGATGTGGACATGGGTTATTATGTTGGTGGAGATGGAAAGTTCAAAATGCCTGACTTTCAAGTAACTTTACCAAAAATGTCACCCCAAGGAGAGTTAAATGTAAAAGGAGAAACTTTGGATGGGCACTTCAAGTTACCCAAAGTAGATTTAAGCATTCCCACAGGAAAAGCAGAGGGAGAATTTCAAGTGCCTTCTTTGGACATTTCAATCCCAAAAATAAAGCAGATGGAGGAGGTCAATATCGAAGGCCCAGAAGTTACAGGAGGAAAATTTGAAAAGCCAAAACTGGAAATGTCTTTACCCATGGGAAAATTGGAAGGAGAAATTGAATTTGAAGGACAACGTGGAAATGATGGCAAGTTCAATGTGCCTTCACTTGATATCTCTCTTCCAAAAATAAAAGCCAAGGGACCAGATATAAATACTGAAGGCCCTGAAGTAAAAGGTGGAAAGCTAAAAATGCCATCAATGGATGTTTCTCTTCCAAAAATGAAATCTCCTGATGGGGATTTAAGCCTTGAGGGTCTTGAAATTAAAGGAGGGAAGGTCAACATCCCAACTGTTGACATCTCTATTCCCAAAGGAAATCTTGAAGGTGACCTAAATGTTGAGGGCCCGGAAATAAAAGGTGGAAAATTCAAAATGCCAAAATTTGACGTATCATTGCCTAAATTAAATCCACTAGAGGATGGAGTAAAAATAAAAGGTCCTGATGTCAAAGGAATGAAGATTGAGATGCCAGACATTGATATTTCTCTCCCAAAAGGAAAGGCAGGAGATGTTGAAATTGAAGGACATGCTGGAAAAGGAGGCAAGTTCCATATGCCTTCATTTGATATCTCTCTTCCTAAAATGAAAGCCAAGGGACCAGAGATAGATGTCGAGGGCCCTAAAATGAAAGGTGGAAAGCTAAACATGCCATCACTAGATGTTTCTTTGCCCAAAATGAAATCTCCTGATGTAGATATCAGCCTTGAGGGCCCTGACATTAAAGGAGGAAAGGTTGACATCCCAACTGTTGACATTTCGCTTCCTAAGGACAAACCTGAGGTTGATATAAATATCGAGGGCCCTGATGTGAAAGGGGGCAAATTTAAAATGCCAAAATTTGATGTTTCTTTACCAAAGATGAACCTCCCAAAAATTGATGCCAATGTGAAAGGACCAGATATGAAAGGAAAAATTGATATGCCAGCAGCTGACATTTCACTTCCAAAAGGAAAGGTTGATGTGAATGTTGACATTGATGGGCCCAGTGGAAAAGGAGGCAAATTTCACATGCCCTCCTTTGACATCTCTCTCCCAAAAATGAAAGCAAAGGGAATTGATGTTGACATTGAAGGACCTGAAGTCAAAGGTGATGTTTCACTTCCAACAGGAAAACTTGAAGGTGACCTAAATGTTGAAGGCCCTGACATAAAAGGAGGCAAATTCAAAATGCCAAAATTTGATATCTCATTGCCGAAAGTTAATCTCCCAGAGGGTGGAGTCAAAATGAAAGGCCCTGACATCAAGGGAGCGAAGATGGAGATGCCAGACATTGATATTTCTCTTCCAAAAGGAAAGGCAGGAGGAGATATTGAAATTGAAGGACATGCTGGAAAAGGAGGCAAGTTCCATATGCCTTCATTTGACATCTCTCTTCCTAAAATGAAAGCCAAGGGACCAGAGATAGATATTGAGGGCCCTGAAATGAAAGGTGGAAAGCTAACCATGCCATCACTTGATGTTTCCATGCCCAAAATGAAATCTCCGGACGTGGATATCAGTCTTGAGGGTCCTGATTTAAAAGGGGGAAAGGTGGAAATCCCAAGTGTAGACATTTCATGTCCAAAAGGAAAACTTGAGGGTGATCTAAATGTAGAGGGCCCTGACATGAAAGGAGGGAAATTCAAAATGCCAAAATTTGATGTCTCCCTGCCTACAGTCAACCTCCCAGAGGGTGGAATCAAAATGAAAGGCCCTGACATCAAAAAGGGTAAGATTGAGATGCCAGACATTGATATTTCTCTCCCAAAAGGAAAGGCAGGAGGAGATATTGAAATTGAAGGACATGCTGGAAAAGGAGGCAAGTTCCATATGCCTTCACTGGACATCTCTCTCCCCAAAATGAAAGCCAAGGGACCAGAGATAGATATTGAGGGTCCTGAAATGAAAGGTGGAAAGCTAAACATGCCATCACTTGATGTTTCCATGCCCAAAATCAAATCTCCTGATGTGGATATCAGTCTTGAGGGTCCAGAGATCAAAGGAGGAAAGGTTGACATCCCAACTGTTGACATTTCACTTCCTAAGGACAAACCTGAGGTTGATATAAATATCGAGGGCCCTGATGTGAAAGGGGGCAAATTTAAAATGCCAAAATTTGATGTTTCTTTACCAAAAATGAACCTCCCAAAAATTGATGCCAATGTGAAAGGACCAGATATGAAAGGAAAAATTGATATGCCAGCAGCTGACATTTCACTTCCTAAAGGAAAGGCTGAGATGAATATTGACTTTGATGGGCCCAGTGGTAAAGGAGGCAAGTTTCAGATGCCCTCCTTTGACATCTCTCTCCCTAAAATGAAAGCGAAAGGAACTGATGTTGACATTGAAGGACCTGAAGTCAAAGGTGATGTTTCACTTCCAACAGGAAAACTTGAAGGTGACTTAGATGTTGAAGGCCCTGACATAAAAGGAGGCAAATTTAAAATGCCAACATTTGATGTATCATTGCCTAATGTCAGTCTCCCAGAGGGTGGAGTCAAAATAACAGGCCCTGACATCAAGGGAAGGAAGATTGAGATGCCAGACATTGATATTTCTCTCCCAAAAGGAAAAGGACGAGGAAATATTGAAATTGAAGGACATGCTGGAAAAGGAGGGAAATTTCACATGCCCTCACTTGATATCTCTCTTCCTAAAATGAAAGCCAAGGGAATTGACGTTGACGTTGAAGGACCTGAAGTCAAAGGTGATGTGCCACTTCCAAAAGGAAAACTTGAGGGTGATCTAAAAGTAGAGGGCCCTGACATAAAAGGAGGGAAATTCAAAATGCCCAAATTTGATATCTCATTGCCTAAAGTTAATCTCCCAGAGGGTGGAGTCAAAATGAAAGGCCCTGACATCAAGGGAGCGAAGATGGACATGCCAGACATTGATATTTCTCTTCCAAAAGGAAAGGCAGGAGGAGATATTGAAATTGAAGGACATGCTGGAAAAGGAGGCAAGTTCCATATGCCTTCATTTGATATCTCTCTTCCTAAAATGAAAGCCAAGGGACCAGAGATAGATATTGAGGGCCCTGAAATGAAAGGTGGAAAGCTAACCATGCCATCACTTGATGTTTCCATGCCCAAAATGAAATCTCCGGATGTGGATATCAGTCTTGAGGGTCCAGAGATCAAAGGCGGAAAGGTTGACATCCCTACTGTTGACATTTCACTTCCCAAAGGAAAACTTGAGGGTGATCTAAATATTGAAGGATCTGACATAAAAGGAGGCAAATTCAAAATGCCAAAATTTGACATCTCATTGCCCAAAGTTAATCTCCCAGAGGGTGGAGTGAAAATAAAAGGCCCTGACATCAAGGGAAAGAAGATTGAGAAGCCAGAGATTGATATTTCTCTTCCAAAAGGAAAGGCGGGAGGAGATATTGAAATTGAAGGACATGCTGGAAAAGGAGGGAAATTTCACATGCCCTCACTTGATGTCTCTCTTCCTAAAATGAAAGCAAAGGGAATTGATGTTGACATTGAAGGACCTGAAGTCAAAGGTGATGTGTCACTTCCAAAGGGAAACCTTGAGGGTGATATAAATGTAGAGGGCCCTGACATAAAAGGAGGCAAATTCAAAATGCCAAAATTTGATATCTCATTGCCGAAAGTTAATCTCCCAGAGGGTGGAGTGAAAATAAAAGGCCCTGACATCAAGGGAGCGAAGATGGAGATGCCAGACATTGATATTTCTCTCCCAAAAGGAAAGGCAGGGGGAGATATTGAAATTGAAGGACATGCTGGAAAAGGAGGCAAATTCCATATGCCCTCATTTGATATCTCTCTTCCTAAAATGAAAGCCAAGGGACCAGAGATAGATATTGAGGGCCCTGAAATGAAAGGTGGAAAGCTAAACATGCCATCACTTGATGTTTCCATGCCAAAAATGAAATCTCCGGATGTGGATATCAGTCTTGAGGGTCCTGATTTAAAAGGGGGAAAGGTGGAAATCCCAAGTGTAGACATTTCATGTCCAAAAGGAAAACTTGAGGGTGATCTAAATGTAGAAGGCCCTGACATGAAAGGAGGGAAATTCAAAATGCCAAAATTTGATGTCTCCCTGCCTACAGTCAACCTCCCAGAGGGTGGAATCAAAATAAAAGGCCCTGACATCAAAAAGGGTAGGATTGAGATGCCAGACATTGATATTTCTCTCCCAAAAGGAAAGGCAGGAGGAGATATTGAAATTGAAGGACATGCTGGAAAAGGAGGCAAGTTCCATATGCCTTCACTGGACATCTCTCTCCCCAAAATGAAAGCCAAGGGACCAGAGATAGATATTGAGGGCCCTGAAATGAAAGGTGGAAAGATAAATATGCCATCACTTGATGTTTCCATGCCCAAAATCAAATCTCCTGATGTAGATATCAGTCTTGAGGCTCCTGATGTCAAAGGAGGAAAGGTTGACATCCCTACTGTTGACATTTCACTTCCCAAAGGAAAACTTGAGGGTGATCTAAATATTGAAGGATCTGACATAAAAGGAGGCAAATTCAAAATGCCAAAATTTGATATCTCATTGCCTAAAGTTAATCTCCCAGAGGGTGGAGTGAAAATAAAAGGCCCTGACATCAAGGGAAAGAAGATTGAGAAGCCAGACATTGATATTTCTCTTCCAAAAGGAAAGGCAGGAGGAGATATTGAAATTGAAGGACATGCGGGAAAAGGGGGCAAATTTCATATGCCCTCGCTTGATATCTCTCTTCCTAAATTGAAATCAAAGGGAATTGACGTTGATGTTGAAGGACCTGAAGTCAAAGGTGATGTGTCACTTCCAAAGGGAAACCTTGAGGGTGATCTAAATGTAGAGGGCCCTGACATTAAAGGAGGGAAATTCAAAATGCCAAAATTTGATATCTCATTGCCTAAAGTTAATCTCCCAGAGGGTGGAGTCAAAATGAAAGGCCCTGACATCAAGGGAGCGAAGATGGAGATGCCAGACATTGATATTTCTCTTCCAAAAGGAAAGGCAGGAGGAGATATTGAAATTGAAGGACATGCTGGAAAAGGAGGCAAGTTCCATATGCCTTCATTTGATATCTCTCTCCCTAAAATGAAAGCCAAGGGACCAGAGATAGATATTGAGGGCCCTGAAATGAAAGGTGGAAAGCTAACCATGCCATCACTTGATGTTTCCATGCCCAAAATGAAATCTCCGGACGTGGATATCAGTCTTGAGGGTCCAGAGGTCAAAGGCGGAAAGGTTGACATCCCTACTGTTGACATTTCACTTCCCAAAGGAAAACTTGAGGGTGATCTAAATATTGAAGGATCTGACATGAAAGGGGGCAAATTCAAAATGCCCAAATTTGATGTTTCCTTACCAAAAATGAGTCTCCCAAAAATTGACGCCAATGTTGAAGGAAAAACTGAAATGCCAGCAGCTGACATTTCACTCCCAAAAGGAAAGGTTAATGCGAATGTTGACATTGATGGGCCCAGTGGTAAAGGAGGCAAGTTTCAGATGCCCTCCTTTGATATCTCTCTTCCTAAAATGAAGGCAAAGGGGATTGATGTGGATATTGAAGGACCTGAGCTCAAAGGTGATGTTTCACTTCCAACAGGAAAACTTGAAGGTGACTTAGATGTTGAAGGCCCTGATATTAAAGGAGGCAAATTTAAAATGCCAACATTTGATGTATCATTGCCTAAAGTCAATCTCCCAGAGGGTGGAGTCAAATTAAAGGGCCCTGACATCAAGGGAGGGAAGATTGAGCTGCCAGATATTGATATTTCTCTCCCAAAAGGAAAAGGAGATAGTGAAATTGAAGGACGTGCTGGAAAGGGAGGAAAATTTCATATGCCTTCACTTGATATCTCTCTCCCCAAAATGAAAGCCAAGGGACCAGAGATAGATATTGAGGGCCCTGAAATGAAAGGCGGAAAGTTTAACATGCCATCACTTGACGTTTCTATACCCAAAATCAAATCTCCTGATGTAGATATCAAGCTTGAGGGTCCTAATATCAAAGGAGGAAAGGTTGACATCCCAACTGGTGACATTTCCCTTCCTAAAGGAAAACTTGAAGGCGATCTGAATATTGAAGGTCCTGACATGAAAGGGGGCAAATTTAAAATGCCAAAATTTAATGTTTCTTTGCCTAAAGTTAGCTTACCAAAAGCTGATGCCAATGTGGATGGACCAGATATGAAAGGAACAATTGATATGCCAGCAGTTGACATTTCACTTCCAAAAGGAAAGGCTGACATGAACCTAGACATTGATGGGCCCAGTGGTAAAGGTGGCAAGTTCCACATGCCTTCCCTTGATATCTCTCTTCCTAAAATAAAAGCAAAGGGAATTGATGTTGATCTTGAGGGCCCTGAAGTCAAAGGTGATGTTTCACTTCCAAAAGGAAAACTTGAAGATGATTTTAGCATTGAAGGCCCTGACATTAAGGGTGGAAAATTCAAAATGCCAAAATTCGACGTCTCCTTGCCAAAGGTCAGTTTACCAGAGGGTGGAGTCAAAATAAAAGGCCCTGACGTCAAAGGAGGCAAGATCGATACGCCAGACATTGATATTTCTCTCCCAAAAGGAAAGGTAGTAGGAGACATTGGAATTGAAGGACATGCTGGAAAAGGAGGAAAATTCCATATGCCTTCACTTGATATCTCTCTTCCTAAAATGAAAGCCAAGGGACCAGAGGTAGATGTCGAGGGTCCTAAAATGAAAGGTGGAAAGGTAAATATGCCATCACTTGATGTTTCTCTTCCCAAAGTGAAATCTCCTGATGTAGATATCAGCCTTGAGGGCCCTGATATTAAAGGCGGAAAGGTTGACATCCCAACTGTTGACATCTCACTTCCCAAAGGAAAACTTGAGGGTGATCTAAATGTAGAAGGCCCTGACATGAGAGGGGGAGAATTTAAAATGCCCAAATTTGATATCTCTTTACCAAAAGTGGGTCTCCCAAAGATTGATGCCAATGTGAAAGGACCCAATCTGAAAGGAAAGACTGATATGCCAGCAATTGACATCTCAATTCCAAAAGGAAAGGCTGACGTGAATATTGACTTTGATGGGCCCAGTGGTAAAGGAGGCAAGTTCCATATGCCCTCCCTTGATATCTCTCTCCCTAAAATGAAAGCGAAAGGAACTGATGTTGACATTGAAGGACCTGAAGTCAAAGGTGATGTTTCACTTCCAACAGCAAAACTTGAAGGTGACATAAATGTTGAAGGCCCTGATATAAAAGGAGGTAAATTTAAAATGCCAAAATTTGATGTATCACTGCCAAAACTCAATCTCCCAGAGGGTGGAATCAAATTAAAAGGCCCTGACATCAAGGGAGCCAAGATGGACATGCCAGACATTGATATTTCTCTCCCAGGAGGAAAAGCAGGGGGAAATATTGAAACTGAAGGACTTTCTGGAAGCAAAGGAAGCAAGTTCCACATGCCCTCGCTTGATATCACTCTTCCTAAAATGAAAGTTAAGGGACCAGAGATAGATATTGAGGGTCCTAATGCAAAAGGTGGAAAGCTAAACATGCCATCACTTGATGTTTCTATGCCCAAAATAAAATCTCCTGATGTTGATATCAGCCTTGAGGGCCCTGACATTAAAGGAGGAAAGGTTGACATCCCAACTGTGGACATTTCGCTTCCGAAAGGTAAACCTGAGGGTGATCTAAATATTGAAGGTCCTGAAATGAAAGGAGGCAAATTTAAAATGCCAAAATTTGATGTATCACTGCCTAAAGTCAATCTCCCAGAGGGTGGAGTCAAAATGAAAGGCCCTGACATCAAGGGAGTCAAGATGGAGATGCCAGACATTGATATTTCTCTCCCAAAAGGAAAGGCAGGAGGAGATATTGAAATTGAAGGACATGCTGGAAAAGGAGGCAAGTTCCATATGCCTTCACTGGACATCTCTCTCCCCAAAATGAAAGCCAAGGGACCAGAGATAGATATTGAGGGCCCTGAAATGAAAGGTGGAAAGATAAATATGCCATCACTTGATGTTTCCATGCCCAAAATGAAATCTCCGGACGTGGATATCAGCCTTGAGGGTCCTGGCATTAAAGGAGGAAAGGTTGACATCCCAACTGTGGACATTTTACTTCCCAAAGGTAAACCTGAGGGTGATCTAAATATTGAGGGCCCTGACATGAAAGGGGGTAAATTTAAGATGCCACAATTTGATGTCTCTTTACCAAAAGTCAGTCTCCCCAAAATGGACGCCAGTGTGGAAGGACCAGATGTGAAAGGAAAAACTAAAACGCCAACAGTTGACATTTCTCTTCCGAAAGGAAATGTCGATGTAAATACTGACATTGATGGGCCCAGTGGTAAAGGAGGCAAGTTTCACCTGCCCTCCTTTGATATCTCTCTCCCAAAAATCAAAGCAAAGGGAAATGATGTTGATGTTCAAGGACCTGTACTCAAAGGTGATATTTCACTTCCAAAAGGAAAACTTGAAGGTGACCTCAATGTTGAAGGCCCAGACATTAAAGAAGGAGATATTGTTATTGAGGGCCCATCTGGAAAGGAGAACCTACCTCTTAGACAGGCTGGTGGCCTCCACATGCCAACGCTTGATATAAATCTTCCTAAATTTGATCTTGACCTCAGCCTCCCCTCTGGCCTGAAGGGAAAAAGCCCCAAAGTGGATTTTGCAGGTCCTAATGCATCAGGAGATCTAGGGGCACCTGGTCTGAAAGGAGATATTGATCCAGCCAAGATGAAAATAAAGAGTGCAGATATTGAGGGAGGTCATGTAGACGGTTCAGGTACCTCAATCAAACTTCCTACTGTTAAACTACCAACTGTTGACATATCAGCTCCAAAGGTAGACCTAGACTTTGGCCTAAATAAATCTAAAGGTGACGATGTGGAAATGGAACTTCTGAAAGCAGAGGGAGGCAGGCCTTCTTCAGGGGGAAGCTTTGATCTGCCGGATGTCTCTCTCAAAGTCCCAAGTTTTACCCTTCCCAGGTTTGGAAAGTCCAAGAGTGGGGAACTACAGATATCAGGAAAAGGTCCAAAAGGAGACACATCACTCAGTCCACCAAATATGGAAGGAGAGATGCGGGCACCATCAGTGGAGTTTGATGGAGAGGGAAAGGTCAAGATGAAAAAACCTAGAATAAAAATGCCCTCATTTGGTATCTCTAAAAAGAATACAGATGTGTCTTTGTCTTGTCCTGAAGTTGATAAAGGAAAAAAGGGCAAAGTTGCCATATCCAAACCAGGAATAAATATTGAGAGCCAAGATGATAAATCAAAATACAAAGTAAAATTTCCTAAATTTAAATTAACCTCCTCAAAAGGCCAAATCCCAGAGGGGGAGGTTGATGCTAAAATGGAAACACATATGGAAGCGAAAGGTGGCGACGCCACAGTCAAACTGCCAAAATTCTCCGTGCCAGGATTTAGCTCGAGAGACAAGGATTTAGGTAAGCTAACTGGTCATGTTGAGACTAAGTCTAAGGTCAAGATGCCATCTGTTGAGTTGTCACTACCAGCAGCAAAAACACCTGAAACTGAAGTTCTTCTTCCCAAGGCTGAAGTTGATGTCTCAGAGGCTGATATCAGAGGTTATGAAGGGAACCTCAAAATTCCCAAAATGCCAACGATTGACCTTTCGATCCCCAAAATAGACCTGGATGTGTCCCTACCAAAAGTAAAGATTGGAGTAAAAGGTGATGGAGATGGAGGTAAATCAAAGATGCCTGACATTGACTTCTCTGTTTGTGAAGGAAAAACAGGTATTGAAGGAGGTCACATTGGAGTTGATGCAGAAGGAGGGAAATTCAAAATGTCTCCCATCAATATGCCTGATGTGGATATATCGTCCAAAAGAAAAATGCCAGTGATTGAAAGGTCAGACGGGGAATGTAAAGAAGGTGAAAATACATTTAAATTGCCTCATGTGACAACACCATCAATAGATATCTCTCTTCCTAAAGGAAAATCACTGGATCTTGATCTACCTGATGTGAAAATAGATGGTAATGGAGGTGGCAGATTCACTGTGCCTCATGTCAAACTTCCTAATGTTGATATTAACTTGCCAAAAACAAAGCCTGGAACATTCAATACTCCAGATTGTGGAAAAATCGAGATGGATGGAGAAAGGAACTTCAAAATGCCACATGTTGATATTTCTCTTCCTAAAGAAAAACCTTCAATCGAAGGTCCAAAGATAGAAATCAAGGGAGATAGTGGTCAATTCAAGATGCCTAATGTGGATATAGTTATCCCAAAAGGAAACGCAAAAGTTGACACACCAACCATGGTTATGTCAGCAGAGGGCGATATAAAGCTGCCCAAAGCAAATATTTCCCTTCCTAAAAGCCAAAGTAAGGATATTCAGTCCCCTGCAATTGAGATCACAGGAGGGAGTGCAAAAGGTGCTGATGTTAAAATTCCAG
Organism: Karalla daura; assembly: GCA_029224185.1. Taxonomy (NCBI): domain Eukaryota; kingdom Metazoa; phylum Chordata; class Actinopteri; order Chaetodontiformes; family Leiognathidae; genus Karalla; species Karalla daura. The sequence goes on along the minus strand of CM055198.1, from coordinate 13,324,744 downwards.
TGGTGGGTATACCTACACCAAAAGATAAGTCATATGAAGTGGAAATGAGCCTACCAACTGTGGACATTGGAGGAAAAACTAAAAGGGCACAAGGAACATCACGAGAGGCTCACGGTGAAGCTGATGTGCATGTTGAAGGAGAGCATAAAGGTCTGAAACTCAAGATACCAACAATAGATATAAAAGGTCCAGAAGGAGACTTGGAGCTTGATATAGGAATTCACAAAGAAGATAAGAAGGACAGAAAAAAAGTTGAAATACCTGATTTAGATCTCAGCACAACAGGAACTAACACCAAAGTGAAGGGGCCTAAAGTCAAAGGAGCCAAATTCAAGATTGGAATGCCAAAAAAGAAAGCGAAGAATGTTACATCAGAAGACAAAAGATGCAAAGACTGTGGTGGAGAGGATTTGGGTGGTCAGGTTAAACACATATGCAAGGCTAAAGAAAGACTTGAGTATGATATTGAAGTTGGAACTCAAAATGGTCAGAAATTGGACAAAGACAGTCATAAAGCTGGAATGTCTGAGGTTAAATTACCATGTATACAAGACACAGTTAACGTAGGGGCAGGAGGAGGGGGTAGAGTCTCACCATCTAGAACAGTAATCACTGTTCCCAGGATTCCTGACATAGACTTTGATATTGGTACAGCTCAGGATGAAGAAGGCAAAACAGAAAAAGGCAAGAAAATCAAAATCCCCAAATTTGGGGTCCCCTTACCTTCCATCTCTTCTCCAGAGGGGAGAATAAATGTCTGTGGGCCAGAAATACAATATGAGGGCCCTAAAATGCCCAAAGTAAAGAAAGCTGTTTTCGTTTTGGTAAATCCTTCTGAATCAGAGGACACTACTGCATGTACAAGCCGGCTAGAAGAGAAAGTATCATTTGAGGCTGAGACAGACAATGTCAAAGTAAAGGTGCCCAAAGTGAAAGTGAAGCCAAGCCCTGGGAAGCCTAAGGGTAAATCAGTTCCTTCAATCACAGAATCAGAGGGAGACGACTCGCTAAAGGGAGGTTCAAGTTTCAATGGTGAACATGGTACATGTACTCACAAGGGCTCCAAGGATAATAAAGGGACATTCAGCGGTAAAATAAAACTTCCAAAGGTGGAGCTTACCTCTCCATACAGCAAGGTGGCTGCAGAGGAGGGATCATCGTCACCATCAGGAGAAGCTGGACTAGATACCACAGGGCTTCAAGTACAATCAAGCAAGATGGCCTTCGCAGGTTACAGTGAGGACTCTGCGGGGGAAGTCGTGACATCACATGCCAGAACTGAAATGCTGGACAGGGATAGCTCAGAGTCTCCTGCTGGTTATACCATGGAGTTCACCTCCACCAAGATCTCAACCTGGAGTGAGGTTGAGAGCAAAACTGGGGAACCTGAAGAAAGAGAGTCCTCCCCTTGGTTCAAGGTCCCCAAGTTCACCTTGAAGCCACACTCCACAGGTATGAATAGAGAAAACGTTATGCAAAATAATTTCAAAATATTATACCTTTAAACAAGTAGTTGTTAAGATATATATGCATAAACTGCTTGGATGCAATGAATATTCTGATAATGACCTACAACTACTTATAGCACATACATTTTTCCTGTTGTTTAGGCCCATTTATAGTCTACATGCAAAGCATGTACACACAAATCTGGTGTAGTCTGGCCTGGTAGTTGGGGAAGGGATCCAAAGAAAGGCAGCACAGGAGACAGTGGTGGTTTGTGTGGTCATTTAAGACCTTGCAGCATGTAAATGTAGATCCTCTTCCTGTTTGTATTCTTGTCAATCATCTTCATTCCTATCCAGCTGCTGCGGATAGTTCATGGGCACCGATGCACCAGATTTTGCGTGCTAGGTCAGGGGAAACTAGGGCAAACTATATTAAAGTCTAGTCAATTAAGGAGATATTCTAGAAAATTGTCCTTTATGTGTGTTTATCACAATGACTCTAACATCATATCATTATAAACTGGCATGATATGCACGACTGCATTTCTACAACAAAATCTGATCTTTTATGTTTTCTTTTCATTCAATTATTCATATTTCATCATCTACTTTGTACTACAGAAGACACAGATTCTGTTCCATCTTAACATCCTTTTCACCTACTCATTTCTTTTAACTTTTCCATCATCCTCTTTCCTCTCCACTTCCCTCAGGCTTCCTCCAGATAACTCCAGAGGGTTCTCCACAGGCCCAGAGAAAGGGAGAGGTGGGAGGTGATGTAGACGTCTCTGGCTCTTTCTGCCTCCACACATCCGAGCTTGAGTCAACCTTTCGGGACTTGTCCGAAGAGCACAAAGTCTCCTCAACTGAGGAGGGAACTGTCGTCATGGTCACAAAGACCACCCGAATCAGCCAGCAAATGGTCACCACTGAGACACGATCAAGTGAATCCTCAACAGTCATGACAACAACAAAACAGGTTTCGGCCTCTACTTCTGAGGATGCTGTAAAATCTTAAATGTCTTTTGATTTTTTTGTTTTGTTTTGTTTTATTTTAGTAAGGTTGCAGTGTTCTTGTAAGCTAAGCCTGCAAGGTGGCAAACCTCGATAAGTTAATTTTCTATCTTAATAGTTAAAGTATGAATGTGATGAAAAGGAATGGAATTTCATCAAGCAGCATTATTGTGGTTATTACAGCAAACAGAGTAATATATACTTATTTTATCTTAAATGTGACTATTTTTGTTACTTTCGAATTATGTTTGTTTAGTCCTACTTATTTATCATATTTTCTTTGGGTTTAACAGTTTCGCTCTGAATGTAAACATGTTGGATTGCTTAATTATTTATTTTTGTTTGTGTGTTCAAAATGGGCTGGAATCAATCATTTATTCACCTCGTGGATTCGACCATGATTTTCAAAATACACTCAAGATAATTCACTTTGAACCACTATAGCACAGGCCAGAGTAATGTAAATACAACTATATAATTGCTTTTTTGAAGCACTATCCCTTCAATATGAAATGTAATTATTTTCATATTTACCAGTCGAGAGTAGAAATTATATTTTTTGACGTGATTAAGTTTTTGTTTGTCCTTATAGAAAAGTGTGAGGTTTTTGAGATAACATGCTATTCTCCTTTTCTGCTGGTGCTTTCACCCACAGATAGTCACAAGGTATGACAACCTTGCCTTTTTGCTGTGGGGATCAATCCTGACAGGTTTTTCTAATACATATAGGCCACTCTGCTGCTAACAGATTTGATATTTGTGTTTTTACCGTACAATGCGAAACACCATTGTACATTTTCTGAACAGGGCTTAAGCTTCAAAATACACCACTTGACTGATGCAGCTTTTGAAACTCAGCTGTGAACTGGATTGAGTTTCAAATGGTCTAGAGCGAGGTGGGGTAAATTTCGGTGCTTTGGGGTGTTGTTGAGCGCTTTAATAAAAAAAAACAAAAACAAAAGATGTTGCTATTAGGCTGCTGCAATGACTGACTGGCCGAGGAGTGGCGAGCCTTGATCGTGTATAAAAGCCATCACTTAACAATATGTGTCCTCTAAAAACACAAGTGATTGAGAGCAAGTGGAGCAAGGCATAATTTCCTTCTAAAAAAACATAATAATAATTTGGCTCGATCATTTGGCATTTTTGTTCAGTGCATTTACACCACAGAGTGAGTCCTTAAAGTGGAGGGAATGAGAGCCTTGCTCCAGTGTTTTTAATATATAATATCCATATTACTCATGTCTCATTGAGACATTTGAATTTCATTCCAAAATACAGTTTTATCATTGGAAAAAAACAACAAATTTTATACACAACTCATAGTAAGTTACAGGATAATAGTTTCACAGGATGCAAATATGCAATAAGCTAAGTTGTTAAAAAGCAGTTAAGAATGAACTTTTTTACTTATTAAGTTAACTCAGTTAATCATTTGGTTGGTAGAAAGAATGAAATTGTGTGATAAAATGCATGAAGAAATCCTGACAAATCCATTCTCACATTTTGTCATTAACAACAACAATTAACAACTGTGCCTGTTTGCAGGAGAGGTTTAGATTTTTTAAAAAAAAAAGCTGGGATGAGAATAGCGACATGTCAAGGTTACACACACTGAGTAGTTTCTATGTGTATAGAGATTTTTACTATTTTAATTATGTCTGTGAATTTCTTTTTGATTATAAGGCTGATGTGTTAAAATGTGACATCAATAAAAATTTCACACAAAAAATGAAAGGACTACTGGATTTTCACAGCAGCATTTACAATACGACCCTCAGCTACAACCATGGGGGTGTAGGTGAGATAATCTCTGGATGTCAAATTACAGTTACAATTACAACCATTTGTGATATTGGTTAGGGTTAGGGTTAGGTATACTATATACTATACTACTACTATATACTATACTTATACTACCCAGCACAATTTTAATATGTCAATTAATGGAATGAAATGTTGGTTCCAGTCAGAGGTCAACACGGGGATCTTAATATGGCAGATAAAGTGCAGAAGACATGTAGATCCAATTTGCAGAGGGACTGATCTCATGACTACTGCAAGAAGGCTTATGTCATAGTTACAAAACTAGTTCAGAAGGGGATTGAGCACAGAGGCAAAAGCCACAATAACAGTAACATTTCTTTTTTTATATCTTCGGATTAAACCTGAATCAGTCAACAAGAAAAATGACAAAGAAAGAATATTTCTCCTAGGGATTAGAAGCTCAAAAGCACATGGATGGCACGATTTACTATGCACACTAGTGCATGACGTCTTCACATTGCGTGTGTGTGCGTGTGTGTGTGCATCTTATCAATCTATTTATCTACTGCTATGACGATGCTGTGCTACGTAGGCTACAGGAGTGAGTGTGTGAGGGGCGGGCATTATTGTTGTATGAGGAGCAAACAGTGCCACAGGGCAGAGAAAACTGGTAAGCAAGACACTGCAGTATCACCAGCTGCAGATGTACTGTTTTCACCTTAACAGACCGCTACTGACGGACGAGATGCTCCCTGCAGATACCGTGAGATGAAAAACAAATAAGCAAGAGGCTCTTATTTTGTCATTTCATCATCCATGACCTTGTTTCTTCAGCAGAAGCAGCATCACCATCAACATTTTCATATTATTGGTGTGAGCAGCACAAGCATTGCAGATGTATAATTCAGAGTGGTCTTCGATGCATAAATTAGGTTGCTCGTCTCAGTCTGTGTTCCTTATGCAGGATGTGCAAGTCTCTGTCTTAGCCTGTTGGTGGGTTTGATATATTCTGGGATGTCAGGTTTGTTAAATCAATTTTGAGGTCCTGCTTCCTGGATCTTGCTCTAAGTTGATTGAAATATTGAAATGTAATATGATGAGCATTCACAGGAACTTCAAACCAGGTCTCAAAGAACAAGCTGAGTATCTACAGTACTCAACATTTGTGTTGGACTCTTAGGCAGTGCTCTCTGACATACCCAATTTCAAAGTGCTGGTTGCAGGCTGGTGCAAGTGCTGATTTGACAAGTCTTCAACTAGTTGAGAAATAATTTGCTTTTCCACTATTCGAGTCACTTCATTATGTCATTGCATATGTCAGTTAAGTCGCACTTTTCCATAAACACTGACTGACGTAAAAACAATTGTGGACTACTCATTAGTACTTTTACATCATTACAGTGTTTGAAAACACTGTTTGGTGTAGCTTGTATGCTAGCATCAGTGATTTTTGTTGTCTTTACAGCTTATGTTTAGCATAGCTTTATGATGGCAAAACTGGTTAGAGTTGTCTTCATGGGTGTTGTTTAGTGTAACTTTTTACTATTCAATACAGGACATCATTTCATGCACTTGGAAATAGCTAACGTTGTCTTGAGTAGTACACATGGAATCAGACCTGGAATAGCACCATGGTTATTTAGTTGTAACAATGCAAATCAGAACATAATACATGGATCGCTCACTCATGTTTCCTTGACGGGTCAGGGAGGAAGGGGTAGAAGCCCTTAATGTCCAGATTCCCAATTATGTCTGCCCATTTCTGATGATTACACACTGCAGCTTTCAAAGTCAAATAACAATATATTGTTATTTGACTTTTAAACCGTGGGGAAATAGATTTATTTATTTATTATATATATATATATATATATATATATATATATATATATATATATATATATATATATATATATATATATGGTTTTGGTGTGTGTGTATATATATATATATATATATATATATATACACACACACACAGTATATATAGATAGATAGATAGATAGATAGATAGATAGATAGATAGATAGATAGATAGATAGATAGATAGATAGATAGATAGATAGATAGATAGATAGAGATATATATAAAGATATGAAGGGAGAGCTACACGCATGCACACATCAGGAGGAGCTGGGGCACTGACAGCCCTGCATACCCTCCCCTCCTGCGTCGCTGCGGCATGGTCCTCCCCTCATAGCTGTGAGTGGGCTGGAGTCAGATCCGCTCCTCGTCATCGTGTTCTCCGAGCGCAGCTGAGGCGACTGCGGTAAGATGCGGCGACGCACGGAGCCCAGATGATGCGCAATGTCCGAGCGAGTCCGTGTCCGGGAGAGAAGAAGAGATCCAGTATGAAGCTGCGTCTGGTTTTGGTTCTTATGTAGAAGGAGAAGAGCACATCTGAATGATTCACGGGATTTGTTGGGGATCTGTGTTGAGAGCGGATGGTGCTGCAGGCCGACGTCAGGCGGGATGTGGTGGCGCTGATCCCGCTGAAGGATGCTCCAGAGCCTGGGGAGGTGCTGAGCTCGAGGAGGAGACAGTAAACAACAAGGAGGGAAGGAGAGGAGAGGAGTGAGACATCAAGAGGAGGATTACTCATTTTAAAGGACATCGACTCAGGTGAGAAACAAGCATCTTCTCTGCTCCGCATCCCTCCTCCCAGGACGTGTTGGCTGCTGATACTGGTTTTGCTGGTTTGATGTGGTTATATAGTCCGCTGAGATTGGCAGACAAAGTGAAATGTTACACTGGTTTATCATTGAACCTCCTCAATCACGTGGATTCAAGCATTTATCCTGCATGTGAGATGTGAGTGATGTATTAATGGATGTTGTTCACACATCTGATGTTTTAATTGTTAGTCCATTTGATTATTCTGGCCAGGCTGATGCAACAACTAATGGAACTGGCTGCACAATAGACATGGTGTGAATGCATTATGCATTATAGGTACATGTATGTGTGTGTGTGTGTGTGTGTGTGTGTGTGTGTGTGTGTGTGTGTGTGTGTGTGTGTGTGTCTGTGTGTGTGTGTGTGTGTGTGTCTGTGTGTGTGTGTGTATATATACAAACACATGTATATGGCCTTTTAGTGTAGGAGTAGATTTAAACATATGACCTTTGACCATCACACCCCGTCGAGTAGGCAAAGCTGTAATGAAGAGAGCCAAATCAAAGTGAAACAAAATCACTGTTTTTCACTTTCACTTTTATTCCCATTTTCATTAGATCTCTTTAAACTGCTCCTCCTGCTTTTTAGCCATTAGGTAAACCATATAAAGGCATGAATTGTGACTCCTGCTGTTAGGCTCCTTATTGTCTGAACCACATCCAGCAATTTACTAATAAGCTGATGTCACTTCTTTTTTTTTTTTACTGTGAGGCTTTAATTTCTTCTTATTTGTGTCCCTCTCCCCTGCAGGTTGTTTTTGCCTGAGTGCCAACAGTGAGGGCGGTGAAGCTCGTCATCGAGCAGCAGAGTCTGACAGAGAGCAAAACTTCTCATTATCCTCTCAATTATACGCACTGACAGCTGGATGTCTGACCCAGGCATTTCTTTCCTCATCAGGATGCTCAAAGTTGAAGAGTGAAAAAAAAAAAAAACACAAACTTGCCTAAAAAATAGGAACAAGTGATGCTGTTTTTCACTCCCAGGCTCAAAAAAGCATAGATGATGTCAGCATGAAATGAAGACATAAGCTTGGCAAGAGGGTCACCTCTCTCTTGTAGGGTCAAGAGAATTTTTTTTTTTTTCTTAAAGAATCAGTGAGGAAAATCTCGAGAGGATCTTAGTCTATATTTTTTAGAGCTGCATTTGGGAATTTGATTTATAAAATGAGACAAAAACAGTGAAAATTGTCAAAACCTGTTTCACAAAGGCAGAGATCAGGTCTTCAAATGCTTTGTATTTGCCCTCACCTCGATGACATTAAATTCAATACCAGAAAACATTTAAAAAGCTGAGATCAGACAATTTTGACTTAATTTCTTAAAATCATTCTCTTTTTTTCTCCATAAGTTGACTTAAAACACTTGTTACAATAGTTGTCAATATATAATTGTTACAGCTCTGGTATTTATTCTTCCAAATTATGAATTATTTCCAAATTTTACCCTTTTAAAAAAAGAAAAACTGACCAACTGTGAGTGAAGAACAGCCCCAGTGTCCCCTCTCACCTGACAGGCTGCATTTTGATGAAGGCTAAAGCGAGGACACACCAATAAAACATAGATGAGGCCGACACCAAGCACCATGCTCCAGCAGAATAACAACAACAACTACCCCTGCCTGAACGTGTCAGGCTCCACCCGGGAGATGCTCCAGAAGTGCTCCAGAGCCTCCCTGCCCTTTCCCAGTCGCCTGGAGCTGGGTCTGGGTGACCTGCCTCTAATCCGAGGCCTGCGAGCCTGGGCGCTGTGCTCCAAGAACCGCCGCAAGGCAGGAGGCCTGCTCGACGCCCCCACAGCTCCTCCTCCAGGAGGAAGAGGAGGCAAGACGTCCTGCCCCACACCTGCTGATGTGTACCTGAGCGGAGACTGGGGTCGCATGGGGTACGGGATGCCCCTGGGGCTGGATGCGAGGCAGGCTGGGATCGGGGCGCTGGTCACGGTTGCCACTCTGAAGACGTCAGAGGGAAGCGGGAAGACTCAGACTCAGTGTCTCTTCCTGCGGACCGAGAAAGGAAGTTGTTTGTACTCTACGGCGAAACCAGGGTCCGGAGTGACCGGCGGTACAGCCTCCAGTGTGGTTGGAGGATGGTTGAGAGGGAAGACTGTAGGAGGTGGAGGAGGTGGAGGAGGAGGCACCATGGCCAGGAGGAGGGACCAGGGCCCGACTCCACAGACAGCCCAGACCGGAGCCAGGGTCAGAGTGCGATCCGGCAGGAGGTGGAGGAAGTCCTGCAACGTAGCAGGCCGGGAGAAACCCGGCATGAGCAGAGAGAGGCAGCAGGATCCTGCTGCTGAAATCACTCTGGAAGAAAGGCAGGAAGAGCGAGACAAAGGAGGCTCGGACAACAAACAGTTTCCCAGCCCGCAGCAGGACACCAGGAGAGCTCGGCAGGAGAAGGAGGGAGCCCTCAGAAGTCCCAGATGTTGCCACAATGCTTCTCCTCCAAAATCCTGCGCTCTGTGTGGAATCAGAGCACATAATGAAAGTCAGGAGGGAGGTGAAACTCCAATTAGAGGAGCTTCAAGCAGACCCAACATCGAGGTGAAGGGAGTAAGGACAGACAGACGTGACGATGAAAAGGAGGAGGAGAAGGGAGGAGGAGGAGGCGAGAGCAATGAAGAGCTGAAGACACAAACCTCTCCGAGCCATTTCCAGGTGGATACACATGCAGAGGTTATGAAAACACATACAAATGATTCAAGTCAGACAGCCGGTGACTTTACATCATGGTGTGACGGAGAACCAGCCGAACAACAGCCATGTGAAGAGATAGCCGCATATGTGAACAGAATTTCACATCAATCAGAGGAAAATATGGCGAGCGTGGACTACAAAGAGGCAGACGGGAGCATCAGTCAGACTCCTATCTCTGTCTCTGTTGATTCTGCTGGTCATCCCGAGCCCTCCACAGCTGTAGAGGGCAGCACCTGCACTTCTGACGCTGGGACTTGTGGTGTCCTGAGAGGTCAAGAGAGGAGCAAAGAAGAGCATCACCTGGAGGAGGGTGCACACTGTGGAATTGTAGGTCAGCGAGACCTGGATCTGCACAGATCTGAGGCAAAGGAGCTAGACTGTGCAGCAGATGAGAGTAACACTGTATTTTTCTGCAAAAACGAGGGGACAGATGGTTCGACTCCAACTCTCACATCCTCCATCTTTGAGTCAGATGGAAGGATCACGACAGAGAGTGAAATGCATTTTCTGAGGCATGAGCTGCCGTGGGACAGCAGAGAAGCAGATTTACAGGATGAACAGACTATCGAGCAGAGAGTAAACAGTGAAGAGGAGGAGGCTGAAGCTGGGAATATTTGTGGGAGCGGGGGCACGCTCAATGAGCAGGATGACAGGGAAGATGACAAAGGACAGACAGATGATGCATTCAATGACAAGTGTGTTTTGAGGTTAAAGAAATCTGAGGAGGAAGAAAAAGAAGAAGATAGAGAGGAGGAAGAGTTTGGACAAACAGGCATCCAAGATGTTGAAGCCAATGTTCCGACCAGCACTCAGGTCACTAATGTTGCCTCTGCTGACCCATTCACCTCCCTGGCTAATCCAGCCCCCTCCTTATCCCCCCTGGGAGCCATGGCAACCGGCCTGCCCTGTCCAGAGGAGGAGGAGGAGGAGGAGGAGGAGGAAGGGGTTGGAGGAGTGACGGCAGGAGACGGAGGCCAGGGAGGGAAGAGGAGAGAGTGCCGGGAGAAGGAAGAGGAGCAGAGGGGCTCTACCGTGGCCACTGAGGAGGACAAGAGAGAGGAGGAGGAGGAGGAAGAGGAAGATGAGTTTGGAGTGTTCATGCAGGCGGAGGGAGAGCGAGCCTGGAGCGAGGGATCCACCATGTCTGCCTCAGTGCCTTGTGGGAGCAGAGAGAGTGTTGGTGAGTCTCATTCCCTGTTAGTTGTCACTGTGTCTCTCCTTCTCTCTTTCTATCTCTCTCTCCCGCTCTCTTTCAATCTCTCTCTCCCTCTCTCCCTATCCCAGTTTTCAGGGCTTTAGTAAGTCTGACTTTTCTGTTTGCCAGACGAAGTGTAAAGAAACTAAGAGGCTCCGGGAGCAGAGCAAGCAGAGGCTTTTGAGGTGTCAGAAGTGCACAGATTTAGAAATATCAGCACTTTCTGTGCTTTTTTTCTGGGGCACTGCAGAGTATTAGTGAATTTTTAACCTTTCTCACAGGTTCAGGAATGTGTGCACACACAAACACACGCTCCACTTTAAAGAGCTACACAAGTGGAAGCGCCTCAGCTCGTTTGTTACAAATCTCATCCAGTTGAGTTAACAATTCACAAGATTTTTTTTTACTTTTGTCACAGTATGAATTAATCTGCACTAAAGCTGCTTTTTCGTGCCGTTCTGACAAGCAACCACGGACACATTGTGTTACACATCCTGAGAAAGTTCAGAGAGTCTTGCCCGTTACGGGTTGTGTGTGGGTGGAGCTATTCCAGAGACACCTGCTCTCTCAAGTAGAAATTGTTCCATTCATTGTGTAATATTACGTCACAGCTTGAATCTGAATCTCGCTCCAGAATTCGAGCCAATGCACAAACCACATGGTCACAAGAGTCACACGGCCGGAAGCAAATAAGGGCAGGAGAAACAGGTCTGAAAATACCTGGAGACAAACACACTGATAGCTTATGATGTCACAGTCATTCACAGTTCTGAATGTAAGACTGAATGGATTAAATAATAACCTGACAGCACACAGTCTTATTAATGACACAGCCACACAGCAAGCATCTTTGTGCCTCTTTGTAAGTGTTATTAGTCCTTATGTTCCCACATTATCCTCCCTTAAATTAATCACCTAATCCCAGTTTCACTGCAGGGCCAAATGAGGCTAAGCCGGGTTCTGCTTATTATTCTTTTCTTCTGCAGTGATCCACTTCGTAACATATTCCGCAAATATTCTGCATATTGCTTCCCTGGGTAGTAATTAGCAAAGGCTGATTTTTGGAGGGTTGTACTCCTCAACATATAAATTGTTGCATTAGGAAAATTACCTAAATGCAGTTTTGCACCTTATACTATATGCGTGTCTGTCTTATTCTGGTAACAGTGTCTGCTCTCGCTCACAGAATATCATCAATATCAGTTTCAAGAATATCAAAGCTCACTGCGACAACACACACGCAACACATTTTTGGCCATAACTCGAGAGTAGACACGCTAATGATTAGACACGCAACATTTCACACAAATCTCTCACAGAATAAAATGATCAAGTAATGACATAATGATGTCGAAAATACGTAGGGACATTTTTCAGCCTCATAACTCAAGAACAGAGGGAGATTGTGACCGTATTTCAATCGTGTATATAATCCTCCCGCCTGTTTTTGCCTCATAATAAATCTCCACATTCATCAATTTGCAGACACGTATTTAGTAGTTCTATTGTCCAGGGTAATGGATTACAGATGCTTTGAAAAACATGGTGACACAGAACACAACAGCATAGTAAACAAAATGCTTTGCTCTGGAGTTGAATAGATTTTATTGTGCAGTGCTCCACCCAGAAGGTCCTGAGAAGGTAATTAACTGTGAAACTGTATTGTGAGCGCTTCAGTGGCATTAGATATGAAAGTTAAACGTCTTAACGTCGTGGTAAACATGGGGAGTTGTTTCTTCTTGCCCTGATAAGCACCACTTGGCCCTGCAGTAGAAATGTGTGTGTCCTGACCTGAATTCTTAACCAATCTCTTGCTACATGGTATTAATCATTCAGTCGGGCTGAGGGAGGAGGGAAACAGGACCTGAGACTCTAAGCTTCTTTTAGCCTCAGGTTATGGGGCAAAAAAGAGGAAGTGGCACACGCATGTACAGAAGAAACACTCCGTGATGTGTCTGATAGACCGATTTCACAACTCTTAGGTAATAGATGGTGATGTGTGAAGGCGTACGGAAACACAGTGAGGAAAACATTCACTGGAATACTTTCTCCAGCACGTCTCAGCAGTGAGACACAAAGATTCACCAAGTGTCAGTCAAACCTGACCACTGTGGTACTCCACTGATGACGTAATCAGTGACTATTTTTATGATGAACCAGAAAAAAACCCTCTGCAAAATTTTGATAGTAGGTTGTGAAAAAAAAGGTCTTGAAAAACTGTGAAATTTGAAGCATTGGCCTGTATTTTGGGGCCAGGCGTGGTCTAGTGGTTAAGGACCTGGGTTTGTAGCACACAGGCTACAGGTTCAAATGTTGTCACAGCTGTAGTGGATGATAAAGTGTCATATAAAAAGTATTTTCCCATATCAGGATGGTTAAAGCCATTTTTTTCTATTCAGTTATATTCTATGATGCTATTATGCACATTGATTTCTTATGGGGACATTTTTTGCAGTTTCTCACTAATTACATTATAAAAATGTAATATTCTGTTACGAAAAGTAACAATGAGTCCAGTCAAGATGCAGCTTTTATATGTCCTTTGGCTGTTCTTAACAGTTGAAAAAGAGTTTAGAATTACTATCAATAACTGTGTGTGCGTGTGTCTCTAAACAGCACTTGGAAACCACGCCATCACCACAGACTCAGCCCACTGGAACCCAGGCTGGACGGACAGCTCGTTCCACCAGTCAGACAACAGCTGGACCGCCTTTCCTCAGGACGCATCGATCGGGAGTCGGGACGCTGTGGGACAGTGGTGGCCGACCAGTGCCGTGGAGGAGAACAGAGACAGGATCCTGACCAATCAGAGTCTGGTACAGTCACACATTTTGATGAAAGGAGACATGGAGTGAAAGAATAAGGATAGGGATAACAACATTACAACTATAAAAATAAAAGACAGGACTGTGAGTCTGCAGCAGTTTGTTTATAAGACTGGATGTAGACCTATCTCTCCATAGCTGGAGCAAAGCTCCAGTTACCACTTGGTGAAGGAGAACAGGCTGAGGAGCTTCACTTACTAGAGAGAACATAAAGTCACTGAGAGTTACGTGAAGGTACTTTAAGTCTCTCAAAGTTATGCAAAATTAAGTCACGTTATTAGTCATGTAAGCAGCAGGCAGAATAGCCGATCAGAGTGAGAGGTTGCCAGATTAACATGAGAAGCTGTGAACTCCATTAGATCATTTGAATCCTTTGAAAAGCAGATCCACATTTTCTCTGTCTAATCCCTTGCTTTTCACAGCTGCTGCATATTCAGCCCATGATGTTGCACATTTTCAGTCTAGACTTGAGGATGTTAAAACACAAGCCTGACCAAAGTATTGATATTGATTGGACGGAAAATTGAAGAAGGTAACTGCAGCTGGAGGCAGGTTGGGGCACAGGTGTGCACCTGCCCACTTTAAGTCTTTAGTATAGCTGTTTTTTATTGTGAACCAGCACATTTTGTCTTCCAGTGGCCAAAATACCCATCCATCATTTACTACATTACATCATGACATCGGTTTGTCATCAACAAAAACACCAAACTGTGCTACATAATTAAGACAAAAACAACAACAACTTAAACCGGCAGTAATTATGAGAATTGTTCGTTTTCCCGGTTACCATGGAAACAGCTCGACCCAGCACAGGCCGAGGGGACTTCTTAGACTCTAGGAATTAGCCTGTATTGACATGTCTAGGCTCTCAGGGCTTCGCTCTCACAAAATACAAAAAGAAGAGAGAGAAAGAGGAGATAAGGCAGTGCGGTGAGAGGACTCTCCCAGTGGACTTTAACTGCAGTGAAAAGATGCAGATGAAAGATGAGCTCTGCCCAAAGCTGCAGCGAAGGAGGGTGCTGGGAGGGAGTCGCTGTTGAGCAAACCGTTTCATGTGGTAATAGTGTCCTGAAGAGGCCTGATGGAGGATCTGGGATGGTCAAATGGAGGATTTATCCCTGTTCATAGGTGTGAACATAGAAGATATGGAACATTGGTATCATGAGAAAGCATTCAGGGTTTCCAACCAATCAAGAGTACACAGTTTGTACCAATCAGCTGTCTTGCTGCTTGGTTGGAACAAAAACCTGCAGCTACTCCATTCCTTGTTCTCAGAGTAGTTCCTCAGCATCTTTTCCTTCACTAAGTGGTAACCTGAGCTTTGGTGCAGCTATGGAGAGATACGTCCACATCCAGCCTTATATGTTGGAGCCAGAATCAGAGACTGAGGAATCAGGGACTGAGGAAGAACCAGGAGCAGAGAAATGGCCATTTCACAAGAAACTGAAAACCAAACTGCTGCAGACTCATAGTTGTGTGTCTTCTGTCATTCACAAGTCAGGGGTAGAATGATGTGTGTCAAACTCAGATTTTATGTCATATTCTATTCAGATTTTGTTTTTTAGTTGCATTTTGAATGTACAATTTCATATGATTATGGCTCTGGATGGAGCTGAGCCCTTTTGAGTCCTCTGATTTTGTGATGATGATGGTGATGATGATGATGATGATGAAGATGGCCCCTCTGTGTCTCCTTACAGGCGTCCGTCTTTGCAGCAGCCTTCCCCTCGCTGCCTGGTTCGGCCTCTGGAGACCTGGACTCCGTCCCCACCCTGACCCAGCTGCTCGGGGGCGACGGCAGCCAGGACCAGGGGTCAGTGAACCAGCCGGGAACACAACCGCAGCATTACGATTTCACCTGTTTCAACTGACCTGCCGCACTGTCGGTTCAGCCCTCGAGTTCAGGAAAATCAGTCAGGACACGCTTCACAAATTAGCTCCAGGAAAAGGACCTGGCTGCCTGTTCTGGAGCGCGTAGTTATAAAGGCAGCAAATTATTCTGAATGAGGCATTTTATCTCTATCTCTGTCTATCTATCTCTATCTATTTGTCTGCCCCTCTGTCTCTGTCTTTATCTCTATCTTTCTCTCTATCTCTGACCTTCTCTAACTCTATCTCTGTTTCTGTCTCTACCTCTACCTCTATCTCTGTCATCTTATTAATGCACTTCAAATTAAAACTGTGGATAAGGATAGGTTCGTAGGATTTGAAGGAATTTGAATTGAAATTATTATTCACATTAAGATAAATGAGAATTTGATGTTGAATTACGCAGGGGAGATGTTTTAACATTTCATATCCAGCTTATCTTCTTAGAGGCAATTAATTCTCTTCAGGTGACATCGGAAATGTTTTCCATCATATAAACCCCAAACTTGATCGCTGCCATTTTAAATAAGTCACTGAATGATTTCTGTTTAGTAGAACTGGGTTTAGACTCATATCATTAGGTCTCAACATGCACCAGTTTTTACAACCTAAACCTCCTTCTGTGTTGCCTTTTTATTATTTATCTCCTGAATCTTTATTTGATGGTTTGACTCCAAATGTAGATGTGGCCATATGTTGTGTTGCCACCTGGTGGTTAATGTTGGGACCTGCAGGTTGGGTATTCATATGGTAAACAACAATTATAATACAATTATAATACAAGGTGCTTTACACAACAATAAAATAAAAGCAAAACTTGATAATAAAAGACTGTTACAGGCACTTTGCAATATATAAATGACAAGCACAGGAATAAAAACAGGAGAAATAAGACATCTAAGTTGTTATTCACAATCATTATTACTGACTATCACATGAAAACTAGCCTGTATCTCAACTTCCTACACATACGTGATTCAGATTGTCTCTCTGCTAAACCATTGTGTCCTGTGTGTCCCCGCAGCCCGTTGGACAGTTTCCACGACTTGAACAAAATGATTCATCAGAGATACAAGCGAGCCAACGGCGTGTCCCGTGACCTGCTCCTCAAGACTTTACACCTGGAGCGGCCGCACGCTGTGAGTGTCTATCACACCAGGAAACACAGGCATAAAACATGCGACAATCCCACTGACACGTCAACATGCAGAGACCTCAGCGCTCAGTTTTCATTTGTTGACGCTTTGGCGTGTGCTCAGCTCGTACGTCAGGTTGTGCGAGCCTGATATCTGCAGCTTCATTCAAATGAAGCTGTTACATGCAAAACACTGCTGCCTCTTCACAGAAGCTGATAAGTGAGCACAGTTCAACCTGGTGGGGGAAAGACAGAGCAGGAAATACCACATTATTAAAAAGAGGTTTCTCATGAACCTGTAATGTTAGCTAAACATCCTGTGGCTGTCTTTATTAAAATGTTTCATCTGTGATAATTAACTAACGTCTTGCCCTTCATAAAGTCACTGTTTCCTCCTTATGTAGTCAATAACATGACTCACATCAATTGCTTCAAAGAAAATCAACAATCATTATTACCCCAAAGTGTGCCTGTTCAGGAAGGCGTTTTACCTGTTTACTGGTTCATTTTACTGGTTTAACATTTTAATATTTCAACCATCATGTGTTTTACCTGGTGTGTTTGATCCTTATTTTCAGTTGTGTAATTGTATCTATTGTAATTTCTTTCTAAATCTCAAGCACAGTGATAAGCTCAGCATTTAGTCACACTGAGTCATGTTAAATTAAGTCGTGTTAAGTAATCCAAAATCAGTCAAAGTCACATTAAGTAATCGAAAGTTAGTTTAAGTCACGTTGGGCCGCGTAAAGTGATGTAAAGTCATGTTTAGTCACCTAAATTGAGGTAAAGTCATGTCAAGTCCTGTTGACCTATGTTAAGTTGCGTGAAAGTCACAGTAAGTCATGTGTTATGTCACATCTTCTGCTTCAAGGCCCGTGCAATTCAGTGTGCGTCAGTCTGGGCAGCGTGCAGTGTGACATGTTCAGCCTAAAAGTTTGAGAAAACCCTGTCGACAACATGGAAGAGCTCTGCTGGTCACGAAGAAGAAGCAGTAGTTTACATCGAACAACACAGACACTGCTTCATGCGTAAAGACTTAAATGCTAAGGAGCCATGTTTTAACATAGGACGACCTCTCTTACCCAAACATGTCCTCTTTTTACGAAGCTTGAATTCATTACAATGACCCGGGCCTTAAGATTTCAGCCAACAATAGGACTTGAGCATGAAGACCTGAACATAATCTAACATCAGGCCTGCGTCCCTATGTGTGTGTGTGTGTGTGTGTGCACCTTTGCAGGAGAGCAGACCCGCTCTGAGGGCCGCCAGTCGCCGCCTCTCCCCCGGCCTCCCCTCGGCCAATCAGCACGCTCAGAACGCCGCCGCTAAGCGACGGCTGTCGTACGACTACAACAGGAACATCCTGGAGTGACTGCTGCAGGGATCCTCCCACGCCTCTGCATTCACAGCCCTGCACGCACAGTGTGCAGGTCGGACACACATGGACCTGCGGACTCTGCACACACACACACACACACACACATACTCCCGAATGATGATTGAAGCCTGAGCCAGAGAGGAAATGGAAGATGTTTCCATTACACATGTGCCACGTCGTCCTCCACCTCCAACATCCTCCTGTTGTTATCGTCCTTCTCCACCTGGTTTATCAGAGACTGACTGTTCGGAGCATGACAATACCTAATTTTACGTTACCACACGTGGTTCCGGTTGTTTTACTATCTTAATCCCTAAATAGCCGAATGGAAGTCAAATGAATAGCTGTGCGTGTCAGAGCTGCTGCTTTGGCAAAATCAATCTGATTAAATCGTATAACGAGTTGATTTTTTTAAAGGCGGTATTGCCTCTGAAATGCTTTTTCAGGTTTTTTTAATTTCACGTTAATTCTGCTTACAACACTGACTTTGAGGAATTTGCGGTTGGAATTTTTCAGTTTCTCCTCTTTTCTCTTTTGTGTTTTGCAAATAATCTGATTCATTAACCTTTAAACAGTAAAGGTTTCAGCAGCTCTGACACAGTGTTTGGTGGAAGTGATGTCGTGGAGACGGGGTATGGACCCTGTGGATACTCGGATGACCAATAATGAAACTTGCACCTGATAAAAGAAGTCGTCAGTCGACAGATCTGTTTCGGTCACATGTTTAGTATTAAATACATCACTGTGATGGAGACACACGTTTTGACCTGCTATATTAATTTGATGCCAAGTGTGACAAACTGGAGACGTGGAGTCACGTACACACAGTCACGTCCACATGAAACGAGCGTGACACAAAGCTTCAGTCTCTCAGAAAACACTTTTTGTATTTTTAGAGAAAAAAATGGGCATAATCTCCATTCTAATGACCTTTTAATGCTGGAAATCTATCTGTATTCAGACATATTGTAACACAACCTCCCCCACTCTTCAGTTCTTAGTACTTACAGCAGAAACAAATCGATGCATGAGCTTTCATTGTGCATTTGCGAAAGAGGAGTCAATGGGTGAATTAAGTAAATGATTCGGAAATGATTAAAAAAAAGGCTTCGGTTCCTCAGAGAAAGAAGTTTGTCTTCCAGTCAGTGCCAACAGGAACTCCACTGAAAGTGCCAAAGTTCATGTGGTTTTGTGTGGTTGCAGACGCCGAGCGGACACATTCAGGAGGAAACGCCGCTTCTCGTTTCTGAAATGGACTCACAAACAAACAAAAGCTAACAACAGTGTGGCATGTGACGTTTCTCTCTTTACTTGCTCTGTCTGCCTCCCTCCTTCCCTCCCTCACAGCTGAGCAAAACTTGAATAGCTGCCAATCAAAACACTATTTTTATGAGAACATGGGTCACATGTCAACCATGCACTGTCCATTCTCCATTTAATTTAGACACTGTGTTGCATACCGCCCCAGGAGGTTTTTATTTTGCTCTTTGTTGTATATTTCAACGTGTCATTCATTTGTGTTGATGTTCAGAAATTGTGCGTGTGAACGTGTGCGTGAGCGTGTGCGAGCGTGTGTGCGTCCAAATCCAAAAGAAAAAGATGAATATTTTCTGATCTGTCGAAATGAGAGAGAAAGAGTTGTCACCTTGTTAACGACGTAATAAAAAGATACCGTGTGATG
This sequence comes from Karalla daura, assembly GCA_029224185.1. Taxonomy (NCBI): domain Eukaryota; kingdom Metazoa; phylum Chordata; class Actinopteri; order Chaetodontiformes; family Leiognathidae; genus Karalla; species Karalla daura. The sequence goes on along the minus strand of CM055198.1, from coordinate 13,305,065 downwards.
GCTGACAGCTGCTGCGTGGTGTGCACGTGATGTTGAAATATGTAAAAATCCAGCTGAGCATCGTTCAAGACTTTGAACAAGGATGACATTTCCTCAGACTCATGACCACAGGGTGAAGAGTTCATCCACCTCTGCCTGAGAACTGATGTTGCAGCAGCAAGGAAACCGCTGCAACTGGTAGTTATCAACTGGTAAAGTTACGTATCGTTAAGGCCTGCATACACCAAGGCGATGGGACGCCAACGGCCACAAGCTCCGTGGCCCACTCACACCTTCATTCTGCGCATGTGTGAGAAGCTATACCCCACTCGCTAACTTGCTAACGCTAACTCGCTAACACATCTGTTGTCATTGAGCAGCAGAGTCTGCAAAGTCTCCATCATACATCAGTGGAGAGGGGTATGATATTTATGTACTAATGTGTGTCCAGGCCTTCACATACAGAGGGTGTGTGACCTCTGTGGTCCACAGAGAGTTCAGACCAATAATGTGCTGAGTCAGAGCCGTCTGTAGTTCTCAGATAACAGAGCTTTGTGCTGCTGGCTGAAAATAGAAGTTCACGTCAAAAACACATCTCAGAGGCCGGCGTTCACTTCCAAGGAGAGTAAAAATAGGGGACAGATTAGCAGATTATCATACGTGATACCTGGGAGGATGAGTTTCAATAGACAAACACTCGGGCTGCTGCGTTCGGATCACACTTCAGATCTCGAAAAATGCCTCAGGCTGAGGTGTCCTCACACTGAAGGTGAGGAACTATTCACTCTCTGTTCATGAGTCTGTAAGATGCTGCGTGTGCATGCGCTCAGAGACTAGAGAGCTAGCCATTGCAATCACTAGATGTCACTAAATCCTCTCCATGTCCCTGAAGTTGGCTCCTTCCTGGCTGCATGTCAAATTGTCCGTGTGTGAGACACTGGACCTCAAACTGCCCGGATGCTGTGTCAGCAAACTGCTTTGGCTAAAAGCATCTGTTGAAATGACTAAACCTGTCCACATCAAACGAAGCTTGAACTCCTCTTTTGTGTTGTTGACTTTTCCTCTTGCCTCTGACATAAAGAACTATAGAGAAGCATTGGACATCATGGGATCTCTGCCCTGACCCTGAGGTTCCTTAAGGTCAGGTTGAGGCTCACAGTTCAACAGTAATAACCAGCTGTGTTCGTCTCCTAAAAATATACAGTACAGCTCAGAGAGGGACGTCAGCCACAGCAGAGCCAGACCACATCAGAGACAGGGTGTGGGAAGTCTGTCCTCCAGGGCCAGGTTGCGTAGACTCAGAAGAGAAGCCCAGACTCTAAAATTCCTCTTCCTCATCCTGGAGAATCCTGAGGCGTTCCCAAGCTCAGCCGAGACGTTATGTGTCCTGGTTCCACCCTGAAGTCTCCTCCCAGATGGACGTGATGAAACATCTCCCCGGGCATACGATTACCGCTGATGTTATCGCTCTTTTGTAAACAAACAGATGCCAGCAAATCCCACATGAGCAAGAATTTATATCAGCAGTGTGGGAAACACTTCCTGTTAACAGGCAGAAACCTGGAGCAAAACCACAGAGAAGTCCGGTCTGGATAGTGCAAACTTCTCATATACTCTTAACATTAAAACTATGAGTGTGTCAAGGGTGTCGAAAACCTCCTTTTGACAGACAGAAACCTGAAGCAGGACAACAGATGAGCTGAGGTGTTGCAACACACAGATACAAGCTTCTCATGTAGCCCATTTACATAAAGCAAATGAAATGTCATGTGTCCTTCCCCATTTTGAGTAAATATGAAGTGACTGCACAAACTTCTGCTTGTGCATTCAAACAGGAACATGTGGAGGTCCAGAGAAAACAGAGGAACAAACAGATGCTAAAAGGTTCTGGTTTTAATTCAATTCTACTTCATTTAAAGTGCCCTTTCAAAACTATTCAACCCAGTCTCAGCTCTGATGGTCTGATACTGAAAAGACACATTTCTTTCCTCATTTCTAATGCACAGGGGGACATGATAAGTCAAGATCAAACCTTTGTTTGTCCCACAATGAGGAAATCTGCATATTGCAGTAGCAAGACAACAGAATAAGAAGAGTGTCAGTGGGAAGTTAGATACCAGAAGACACATTTCTACCTATGAAATATGAAGGCAGTGCATCTAGAGTAAAATAAAGTGACAAAGGTTTCACACAACAGAATAAAATCATATAAATATTAACTTGTACGAAAGCTCTACTTGTGCAGTCAAGGACAACCGATGGAAGAACTTCATGTGTTTGGGCAGAGTGAATATCAATTACATTCATCTTACTTTAAAGTGCTAAATAAATACACGTGATGATTCCCGCGTTCAATTAATTTCAGTAGTTTTTACTGTATAAAAAGTTGGATCTGTGCGCTCCAAGTTCTGACTAAACTCCGACTATGAACTGCTCCTTAACTCCAAAATCAACCTGTGGAGGAGCTTCACGAGCTCTGCTGAGTCCTGCTTCTTATGCAGGTCCTGCAGAGGGAGGAGGAGGAGGAGGATGCCTGGACAAAGAAGGGTTCAAGTTCAGTAAGGAAGGACAGCCCCCCCAGAAGGTTCCAGCCCCCAGAAGCTCCTCTCTCTCTCTCTCTCTCTCTCTCTCTCTCTCTCTCTCTCACACACACACACACACTCACTCTCTCTCTCCCTCCCTCTCTCTCTCTATTTGTCTCTTTGTCACTCTCTCAGATCAGCCGCAGCCGGAGCGCAGGCAGCGGCTGCAGCGGCTCCACGGATGTGTGAACATGCACTCTGCGGGCAGGTCGTGGCTGCTGCTCACGGGCTTCGTGCTCTTCTACGTGGTCTACCTGCTGGTGGGGGCTCTGGTGTTCTCCAGCATCGAGGGCCCGGTGGAGGGCAAGCTGCGGGCCGAGGTGGAGACGCTGCGCCGGGACTTCCTCAACCACAGCTGCGTGAGCGGCGCCGCGCTGGACCGCTTCCTGCTCCAGGTGCTGGAGGCCAACAAGTACGGGGTGTCCGTCCTCGCCAACGCCTCCAGCCCCTCCAACTGGGACCTGGCCTCCTCCATGTTCTTCGCCAACACTCTGGTCACCACAGTCGGTGAGTTTGTTTGTTTGTTTGTTTGGTTTGTTTTAAGTCTGTTTGTTTGTTTTTTCCCGCGTGAAAAAAAAGTTGAAAGGTGCGAAAACTGGGAAAGTTTTGAGGTGTGTGAGCGAGAAACTCAGAGTGACACAGATGAGGTTGTACTGAGGGGGTTATGGTGCTTTTTTTTTCTTGTTGTTGCTGCCACGTGTCAGGATGTTAGGGAAAGAGAGGTCCCAGCTGAAACTTTTTTCTCTCTTAAAAAAACTCCTAAAAAATCGTTACGAAAACAATCAATTCCTCTCCATTTACTTTGATACAGAGACTTTGACCTCATTGTGTCCAAGAGATTCATAGTAGAGCACACAAACACACTTTTTATGGATGGATGAATGAATGATTTAAAAATATGGCCAAAATATCCATCCATTCATCCATCTCTCACTATCTCACATCTATTGGTGTCCTGAGATCTATCTATCTATCTATCTATCTATCTATCTATCTATCTATCTATCTATCTATCGCTCTCTCAATTAATTGATTAGTAGTTTAAGAAATTATGCAAAAATGTTTGCTTTTTGTCCTCACCTTCATGACATCCAGTTTCTGTCCAGAGGACCAAGTAAAACAGGAAAATCATCTGAAAGAGGATTAGATACGTTTTTTTTTTCCTTTTTACTTAATTTCTTAAAATAGAGTTGGAAAATAGGAAAGATAGAGATGGAGCAGAGATGAGGGGCATCTGTGGAGTCGAGATACAGAGGTCATCTCCAGTGACCTGCATGAGGATAATCTCAAATCGTCTCATTTTCACAATAAAGTGTGAGATGTGTAAGACGGAGGCTGTCTGAAGCAGGGGGGATTATCCGGGGTGAAGATGGAGCCCGCGGGTTTTTAACCCCTCTGTGACACCTTGACGTAAAGTCACGTGAGCCGAGGTGTGAAAAAGCTTTGGATTTCACACTGGAGCCAGAACTGGAAAAAACCTTTTGGATAAGAGAAACCTTGTTGTTGGCCCCTAAAGATTTACCGTGAAGGCAGAAGCTAGAAAGTGTTTTTTGCCTCGTCAGGATGTTGAAGAGGTCACAGCTGCAACACTGTCACCCAGTGAAGTTCAGAGAAAAGTGAAGAGGTTTCTACACACTGAAAATGTTCCTTTCATTTCTTCCTCCTGAAACAAGGACTGATCATGGGGCTTTTACTGTCAAACCTTCTCTGGAGGTGGTGTGAAAAGTTTTTTTTCATTTGATAGTTTTTGTCTTATTTGGTCCCGAAAGTGTCTGAAAATGTTGAAAAATGTCTCACAAAACTTTTTGAAATTGACTTTTTCGCCCTTTCATTAAGATACTCAGATATGTTTATATGCTCCAGTTAACTAATCCATCAGTTCAGTTCTTTTCATAGATTATCACTCACTGATTTCAATGTATATTTTAACCTATTTTATCCAATACACTGTCTAATTGGGGCTGATTTGCTTGGCAAATCAAAGGCAGTTTTCCAATAATAATAATAATAGACTTTCTCTGTTCTATTCTTTTCTATATTAAGTTGATCGAAACATTGTCACAGCTTCACACCTGAACTGAAACGTTCCATCCTGTCGATCTGTTCATAGTCCTATTGATAGATAGACGTGGGGGCAGCTGTTTTTTCACATCTATCTGCATGATAACACACTGCTCCCACATACTTGGGATCAGTTCCTTGTTGTCCGTGTCAGTAGATCTTAAATGTTTGAGTAAAACTGTGCGCGGCATATTTCCATGTCTGTCACCTCTACACGTGTGTTCCCAGCGTGTTACATGACGCTGACGTGCAAACAGAAGAGAGGACTGTGCATCTCAGAACATTTACACTCAGTACTAGTTCATTTGCATTTACTCATTTTTATTCACAGCTGCTTAAGAACGTGAAGGACTGATCCGCTTTCCATCCGTCACCTGTCTGAACACGAGCTGTGGGCGTTTGAACTGTGGTTTAGAAATGTCGCCTGAACTGTTTCTACTGGGAGAATATAAGTAGCAGCTGTTTGTGCACAGCTTTTTCTCAAACCTGAAACAGATGTGAAATTTATGGCATCACAACTGTCGTAGCTGACGCGTATGGCCACGTGTTGCCCATGACGATGACTCCTGATGTTGGCTCACTCGTCGTCTTCCACAAAGGGCCGTGTTTGTCCCTGATGTGTTATTGCCTCGTCTCCTTTAGTAGTTGACGTAAGTTTATCTTCCCAGATATAATCCATGTGAGGCGCTACCCTTCACTTTTCCAAACCCTGAGCAAACGTTGTCCACCGTCATAAAAAACACCACTCCCCGCTTCACTTCTCAGCCCTTGCGTCAGCTTCTGGGAAGCAGCACAGATTCACATCCTCCTCGAAACGTTTGCCGCCAGGCCTCCACGTTCATCTGATGTTGTGATAAAAAAAAAAACTGTATCAACGATCACATTTCTGGTCTTAAAAAGTTGCAATCAACCAACATCCTGTGTCCCCTTTTTCACGTATTTCCTGCTTCCTGTATTCAAAGAAAAACAGGCTGGACAAAAAAAAACAATCTCAAACCCCTGAAAAACAGGCTAAGTTATATAGCTTTGGAAGGCCGAAGCATTCATTTTAGCCTATCCTCATCAGGATATATTTGGTTATGTGGAAAACACTTGAGAATCGGCAGCGGACTGAGAGGAGTTCAACCTTGAGAGAATATGTACAGAAACGCTCAAACACAAGCTGGACGTAGAAACGTGCAATTTTGTACAGAAACATTGTCACTGTCTTCATTTTCTCTACAGTTTTCCAACCCGTGTGTGCAGATTTCTTTCATCCATTCATCCAGCATATTACTCTTTCTACTTAGTGGGGCCTGTTGGAGTCTGTCTGCAAATATTGGAAAAACATTTCCAATATTTGCCTTAGGCTTTTTCTGTCACCATTTATTTATTTAGAGGACAGCACAGTGGTGGACATTACTGTAAATGTGCCCATGTGTGCCAAAGGCCAATTTACAACTGTAGGCCTCTGGCATGATGTTGAAAGGACCACACACATGCATAAGACAAGGGAACAAAACAACCATATGGCAATACTGGAACAAAGACGAGAAGACAGAAATACAGAATGACAACAATACATAGAGTGCAATACAATACGGTGCAAGATAACTGAATGCTGTAGAGTCAATGCAAGCAAACCATTGCAAATCCTGGCCAAGATCATCAGCATTGTATATAATATGAAATGATGAGTCAAGTTATAAAGTGTCTCCAGTCGACCATAGCATGCCATGTGAGGGTCGTATGAAGGTTTCAGTGGCTCCTCTGTTATCTTAACTGCTGTGACCATGCAGATTTCCCCTACTTTGGGACAAATTAATCTTATCTTAAAATTAAAGAAAAGTCGCCATTTTATCTCACAGACACAACAAGCCAAACATTACATGGGGTGGAAGAAGTAAAGCTGTTTAGTCACGCTAGACCTCATGCGGAAAAACGGTGGAAAAAAACGATCAAGACATTTTTGGATTCATGATTTGTCTGTGGAAATAAAAAAAAAAGTACCACAAGTGTTGAGGATTTAAAGGTCACAGCAGAAGCCACATAACGTAAATGCGGCTTTTAGTGGAAAAGAGGTGAAACCTGAAGCGGTTCCATTCATGTGAAGAAGAAGAGGGGAAATGAGAGGAGGAAATGAAAGGTGCGTTAAGGGGAGAGAAAAACACACTCACATGAGCAGTGAGGAAATGCAGATTGATGCGTGAAGGAGAAGAGAAAGAAGCTTTCTTCAGGATCAGTGTTTGTTATTCCATGATGCATGAACCTCCCTGACAACAATATTCTCACTCTCAGTGATGTTTGACTTCGAAGGGACAGAGACTGCGAGATTATCATAAACAGACCAGAGTGAACATGTCAGGTGTGGTTCTGTACACTTGTTGTTGTTCCGCCCAATCAGGAATCACCAACTGTACTACAATGGATGATAGATAGATTGATAGGTAGGTAGGTAGGTAGGTAGGTAGGTAGGTAGGTAAAGGGTAAAGATATAGGGAAAAGAAATAGAGAAATTCATAGTTTAGCACCAGTCCTACACATAGTGCTTTAGAGAGGTGAGGAAATGTATAGGAAACGTTTAAACCTTTGCAAACTGGGCCAATTTCTAACATTTGCAGTTTGCTGTCATCAATGCAGAAAACGAATACTATTTAGCTTTGCTCAGCAACTGATGTTTCTGCAACAAGATGTTGCACAGGAGACAGACATGATCGCACCCAGTGTGGGTAGAATTATTGCACATCAGATTATTACAGGACTTAAAAGACTTGGTGGCATCGTTATTGCGTTGAAAAAGATTGCACATCGTCCTGGTAGAAGGCGATGGAGGTAATTTCTAATTCGCGTTTAAAGCCGTGAATTTTCATGTGCATGCATCAAAAATTGCGCCTACAGAGCAACTCTGAGTGGAGAGAGAGAGAAACAAGTTCGCTTGATTGCAAGTTAAAAGTTTTGGTTTTGAAATGAGTTTTATTCTTTCTTATTTTTTCTTTGAGATTTCAAAACAACTCTAACTCTAGACAGAAGTCCCCAACTGGAAACACAAGATGTAAGTGCTGATGGTGGTGCTTAAAGTGAGCCTCTGACTGAAAACTCATCACAATTTTTGGCCTTAAATTGCCCCGTCCAGACCATTTCTGTTCCACTTTAGTATTTTTGGTGGGAGGATTACTGCCGTGTTGACCAAATGACCCAACAATGCTTCTGTTTCTGATCCCGTTCCAGGTTATGGACACACCAGCCCTCTGTCCAACGCTGGTAAAGTCTTCTCCATCTTCTACGCTCTGATCGGGGTCCCCTTCACCATGCTGATGCTGACCGCCTGCGTCCAGAGGCTGATGTTCCCCCTGGTCCACGCTCCGGTCGGGCTGCTGCAGCGCTCCGGCCTCAAGCCCCGCCCCGCCACCGTGGTCCACTTCCTGCTGCTGCTGCTCCTGGTGGTGCTGGGCTTCTTCCTGGCGCCGGCCGCCGTGTTCAGCGCCGTGGAGGTGAGCTGGTCCTTCCTGGACGGGATCTACTTCTGCTTCATCTCGCTCTGCACCATCGGGCTCGGGGACTTCGTCCCGGGACTTCAGCCGGGGCAGAAGAACAGGCAGCTCTACCAGATCACTGTCATGGGTGAGTGCAGCTGGGTTCCTGTGAATATGCGCAATAAAAAAAAGAAATCCCGGTGACATACACATTAAATGGGACCTAGAATTACGGATGTCTCCGATCACAAAATCTTTATCCAAAGGATAAGGGGGGACATATTTGGGTGGAAAAGATCCGGATCACTGATTTGTCCCGAACCGTAATTTTAAAAACTACCAGAATCGTCTTATTCTTAAATTCCTGATGGTACCTGAACGCATCTCATCTCTCTGTCTCTCTCTGTCTCTCTCTGTCTCTCTCTGTCTCTCTCTGTCTCTCTCTGTCTCTCTCTGTCTCTCTCTCTCTGTCTGTCTGTCTGTCTCCCTCTCTCTGTCTCTGTCTCTCTCTCTGTCTCCCTGTCTCCCTGTCTCCCTGTCTCCCTGTCTCCCTGTCTCCCTGTCTCTCTGTCTCTCTCTCTCTCTCTCTCTCTCTCTGTCTGTCTCTCTCTCTGTCTCTCTCTCTGTCTCTCTCTCTCTCTCTGTCTCTCTCTCTCTCAGTCTCTCTCTCTCTCTCTGTCTCTCTCTCTCTCTGTCTCTCTCTCTCTGTCTCTCTCTGTCTCTCTCTCTCTGTCTCTCTCTCTCTGATTCTCACTGACTGCATTACTAAAGTATCGGATCAGATACTCAAAATCAAATGACTCAGATGTTTAGTATTTGTCCTTGTTGTGCAGTGTTAACATATGAGCTACTCAACATTTTTTTCATCAGAAGTTTCTGCTTGATAATCTAAATTTGCATCAGTCCTTCATCACGAAAACCAAAATTTTAGTCCTCGTTCTCAGCCCAGCTCCTCAGCTTGTCTATATCGTCTATATCTGGACAGCTTGTTTGAGAAGGAGGCGTCATTTCGTCCAGCTCCGGGACTAACAAAAGTAAAACTAACAAAATTGTTTACTCAGCTACAGTACACGGAGTCAGGCTGACGTTGTTTCACAGCCTCGTGTTGTTCTCGCTCATGATTGCTCCGATAACAGACGCTCGGCCTCCACAGCTGCAGCCGGAAGACACGGGCGACAACAGATGTTGTCGTTCCGTCAGGTGCCAGCGATTCGGTCCCATTCAACTTTATTTAAAGAGCCGGTTCACGACAGTGTTATCTTGAGACAGCAGGCATAAACAAAATGGAGCCAAACAAATGAGCTGCTGTGAGGAAAAACAATCTGTCAGAAACCTCGAGGAATGTTTCCAGCTGTGTCCAAGTAATAATAGGGAGTCCAAAAAAAAGTCATAAAATCGTGAAATAAGGTCAAACTTATGTGGTCAAGTGACAGACACACACACACACACACACACACACACACACACATATCTGGTCCGAGGGTCACACACTGCTGCTAGATGCCTGAAGGGCTGTGGATGAGGTCAGGTCCTCATTGGCGTGAGGACCTCAACTCGCACATCCACACACATCCACACACACACATCCACACACACACACCCACACACACACACACACACACACACACATCCACACACATCCACACACACACACGCACACACATGCACACGCACACAGAACAAAGGACAAGGACAATATAATGAGACGACAGCAAATAAAAAACAAATGACAAAAGTGACAAAAACTAAATGAAAAGCTATGACAAATAAAAGCTAGATTTAACAAATGCATTTTCAGCTGTCATTTAAAATGTAGCTTTGGCACTTTGCTGTTACATAATTTTGGAGCATAATTAGAAAATGCAGCGCTTCCCATTTCCTGATGGGTACAGCTGTGTTAGTGTGAAAACAAAACAGCTGTATATGCATTGAGATGATGTGAAGGATTATGAAACCACAGAGTTAACCACCCTTTACAAACAAGCAAAATATAACCTTAAAACCCATTCTTGAAGATACTAGGAGCCAGTAAAGTGCAGCTAAAACTGGAGCAATACGCTTGTTTTTGGATGATGATGAGGATGATGATGATGATGATGATGATCACTACCTGACTTGTCGCCTTCCCACGCTGAAGCAGTCGTTGGGTGAAAAAGGAAGTAAGGATTAAAATAATGTTTCTAACAATCATCATTGTTCTCCAAGAGGAGGGAAGTGCAGTTGTTCGTTAATCCAGAGAAGATCATGGCAGAGCAGAGCTCGTGCAGTATGTGAGGGAGCGTAGTGACCCGTGTCATTCTCACCTCTGATGTGACAAGTTTCTCCTCTCGCTGCTTCTCTTTTCTCACTTCCTCACATGAATGAAACTCTCGCTTGTGTGTGTGTGTGTGTCTCGTTCATTGGAAATTGGTTTAACTTTACAGACTATTTCATGAGGCAGAAATGAAATGATCCCTTTTTGAGCTTTTCAGTGACATTTGGCTGCGGTTGATAAGATAAAGAGATTCTCTGGACGGGCTGAACAATCGTGAACTGCAAAAAAACCCTCTAAAAACAAGATAAAAACACTAAATCTGAGGAGAGAGGTTCTCAAAACAAGTGAAATTATCTGTACATGCAGCATGATAATTTCAAGACTTGAAACGAGTGCCTGATTTAAGATTGCAGCAGAGAATTCACAACATTTAAAATGAAAAAGTAACTGAGGAGATAATCTAGCACTCCTAAATCTAGGTTTGTTTCTATCTTGGTAAGAACAATCATTTGCATTGCAATACTTTAAACTGAACTCGACTCATTTTACATGTTGGTTCACATTGCTGTTTCAACAAACTACTACTACAAGTTAATTTCCCACCATTTTCACACAAGGAAATTCATAGTGCTCGACATAGACAAGAAAATGTATCCGAAACATAATGAACAGGAGCGTGTCAACTCTGCACCTGTGAAATCAGCAAAGCCTAAATGTGTTATGGTGTCATGTAAGAGAACGCTGCACCTGCAATTTCGTGTGTGTGTGTGTGTGTGTGTGTGTGTGTGTGTGTGTGTGTGTGTGTGTGTGTGTGTGTGTGTGTGTGTGTGTGTGTGTGTGTGTGTGTGTGTGTGTGTGTGTGTGTGTGTGTGTGTGTGTGTGTGTGTGTGTGTGTGTGTGTGTGTGTGTGTGTGTGTGTGTGTGTGTGTGTGTGTGTGTGTGTGTGTGTGTGTTGTTCAGGAAGTATCATTTAGGTGTTTTCCCCATTTATTGATTCATGGTTCTGTATAAAACCTGGAACTGGATCCCACTGGTTCTTTGTTCTTGAGGAGTCTGAGATGCTGCTGCCGTCACATGATGCTTATTTCATAGTCGTGCGCTTGTTTTCTGCTTTTCACTCTGGTGTCTTCTCAGTAATTCAATCTTGGCTTGGAATGGCCCCTTCTTTTTTTCTCTAAAAGTAGCCGTGTTGTTGTGTTTGTTCTTCTGTGGCCTCGGCGACAAACACGCAGAACAACTTGCTGAGATAAAACCAAATCTGTGTAGCTTCCTCTCTGGAATACAGACTGTAAAATCTTCTGCTGGAGACTGGGAGAGAATTGTTTATCAACTCTGACAGATCTGGAAAAAAAAAAAAGGAGGATTTCACGTGTTCAGGATCCAGGTCGGACACGCTGGAGGTCACTGTGTTTTCCTCACATAATCCCTTCAATTCAGTCCCGGAGGTTCACACAGCCGTGTCTTTTCCTCCATGACGTAATAAGGATGAGAGCTGAGTCTAGGTCTGCGGCTATTGATTGTTTTAGTAACCAATTATTCTATCAGTTATTTCATAAATAATGTATTAAAATAAGAGGTTAACTTTAGACGGACTAAAAAGGAGACGTCTTTGAGGAAGGCATGGCTTTTATCCCCTGATATCTTTTACATATATAAAATATCAGTAATGGGCATAAAAATGCCTGTTTGATGACATCAATGAGGAGTGTGTGTGTGTGTGTGTGTGTTTCTGTGTGTGTTTATGTGTTTTTGTTAGGTTGTCAATCACATTGACTCACCTTCAACTAAACACAGACTAAAAGTAACGTCTTTAAGCATTTTATCTTGTTCACTTGAGTTAGCATTAGCATTGTAGCTAGCCGTCGTAGCCTCTGTAGTTTGTACTGGTTTGTACTACTGTGCATCAGTTAATTGGTTTACTTGGACACTATACACTCATTTTTCTCACCAATACCTTTTTTAATAGTTCATAAAGTTGAATTTTGCATTTGCACTGGTGCATTGCACCTCTGCTTCAGACTCTAAATAATGTGATATGGCGTGAAAAACTAGAACAGATAGACTGATAACACTGTATTGATCCTTGCAACAAATTATCTTGTTGCAGCAGCCACGTTTACATATCAAATTACTGTTCTGTAATTTGACTCCACTGTCCTTGAGATATGCCTTACGAAGGCATTTAGAGATGATTGGTCTACTTAATGACTTATCTTAATGACTTATCTGAGAACTGTAAATAAAAACATGGTTTGAGGCATTCTGCAGTTGTGTTTCCAGTTGAGCGTGAAAATTATAATATGGAAGAACATGAATATCACAGATTGTGAGAGGAAAGTTTCCACCATCAGTCGAGAAGATGAAAATCAACTTTTAAGCTCTAAAAACTAAATAATCTAACTTTTTGTCATGTTTCACCAATAATCTGTACATTTTACATCATTCTGTATCTGTTAAGGTCACATGTAATTGACTTTCTCCTTGTTGTTGACATTTTGTAGACTCTTTTTTTTATACATATATTTAGTTCAGATATCAGCAGAGCTTTTCCAGTGCAAATATTTTGGACGGCAGGTTGGAGTTTGAGCTGTCAGTGTTGTTTTTCACCACAGCGAAATGGTTCAATAAGTTCACTGCGGGATTCAAGGATTTCACAGCGAGTGTGAGGTCAAAGTGTCAGAGAACTAACTGAGAACAACGTGGTGCGACTCATAAATGAACTTGTGTTCGTTTATGCATGTATCAAAGTTTAAAACATCAAACTGGACACAAGTTGTTCTTGGAGAACTTTGTCTGTAGACTTTATCTTCTATCTTTATCTTCTAACCTGGGCATAATAAGATTGATGCTGGCAACACATAGAGGCTGAAAAAAATATATAACATTCACATACTGGAGGCGGTACAGGCAAGAGAAATGGGTAAATGAATACAAGATCATGGAACAAATATCATAATTTAGGTTATCGATGTAGGCTAGTAACTCCGAACCCTAACCACTGTAAACACGTACTGTCAAAGTGCAGCAAGTCTCGTGCTCTTTGCTCTAGTTTGGTCTGTTTTTAATAACTTTGACTGTCTCCCTGCCCCCAGTCTACCTCTTCATAGGTCTGATGATGATGTACCTGCTGCTCCGCACCTTCCACAAAATGGCCGACCTGCACGGCCTGACCACCTTCCTGCAGCTGCCCCGCTGCGAGGAGGACCTGGACGACGCCCGCGAGCCCATCGTAGCCAACGAGTCGAGTCAGAATTCGGACCCGACGGAGAAAAGAGCCAGCGAGCGCCTGGAGCCGGGCTCGCAGCCTTCGTACAACACCATTAACAAGAGCTGAGGAGAGGAGGAGAAGAAGAAGAAAGAGACCAGTTCTACCTCCGACCTCCTGTTTCCTTGAACTTAACGTCTTCATCAGTTCTTCGTTTTCTCTCAGCAAGCCAGCGATCTGGACGAGGTTTCAGGTTCAGACTTATTGAGGTCTACGTAACTATGGCAACCCGGCCTGGCCAAAACTCCACAGCAGTTCCTCTTCCTCCTCCACACTGGTGTAACTGTGGTGTTTGACACTCACTTGGACTTGTTTGCTGGTTCTATTGTTTAGCGACGTATTGTATTGTCACGTTAGATTTCATGCCACAGACCAAATCAAGACTCAACTTTTGTATTTAGAAAAAATAAAAAGTGGTGCAACTGAATCCTGGTGCCAAACACAATGTATGGGTGAAACGTGCACCTCCTAACATATCCTGCATTGGCCTTGAGCACCATTCAGTCACATTTTGTGCTCCAGTCGGACTTGGCTTTAGATTTGCTCCAACCGTGACCTCGATTTGAGGAAACTACGAAACTTCCAAACAGATCCAGTCTGACAGATGGAGACACTGAGGACGTGACTTGACCCCAATTGTAAACGTTTGCCTCCGTTGTGCTGCTGCCCCCTGGTGTCCACATTAACAAAGTGCAACATAAAAGGGTCAAAGGGTTGAAATAGATGCTGAATTTGCAAATTAATTTAACTACGGTGATCAAGACTGCTTCACCGCAACAGAAAACCAAATATGTTTGTGTCGGATCCGTTTTGTCTTTTACACGTTTAACCCATTGTAATGAACATTTGCAGACGCACTTTAATGTTCACGTCAGTTATTTTTCTTTTACATTAAAGTTATGTTATTGTAACATCATTTTAACATACTCACTTGAATCATAATAAAATAAATTGTTGTTGTAGTTTCTCATGTGTTTACATTAGTTAGCTGAAGCTTCAGCAGTTTTTATTCCAATCAAGGCCAAGAAATCCAGCTCAGAAGTCAAAGTTACACTCAAAGTTGTTTACTTATTTTTCCACAGATTCAAGGCACAGAAATTACAATGTGGTTCGTCTTAACAAATCCAGCCTGTGACACAACATCTTGAACAATCAGCTCATCCTTCAGTCCAGCCAAGACCCGGATTGTTTTATCTACACATCACACTCTTTGGATTTTTAACAATATCTCAAGTTGCTACATGTAAACTTTAATAATCGGCGACTGATGCTGATCCGGTTTCTAAAAAAAAAAAAACTGGCCAGAGTAAAACACACAAGGCAACTTTTCTCAACAAAAGAAAAAGACAGACGGTCAACACAGGTTGGGAAAGCTGCTGACAGTCGGTCACACTTCTATAGTTACATAGATGAATTTGGCATACATTATTCTGGGGAAAAAAATAAAGTTTAAAAAAATTGGTCCCTCAGATTTTACACCCTATTTTACATTTATTCAATCCACTGAATCCAAGGTATGAGCTTAACTTCTTTTTAGCAGCTCTATTGTTGAGATCAAACATTCAGAATACGACATGTCATATCTTAAGGCCGGCACAAGCCCGGGACAGTCCGTGAAAACCGGGACAGGTGGCAACACAACGCTAGAGCTATCAGAATTGTTTACAGGCCTGTGTAGAGATGGGGACACGCCCCCCGTGTGGTGGCCAAGAACGTTACAGAGCTCGGAAGAATGGTCGCAGAAGTGTGGTCGCGGAAGCTTGTGCCGGCCTTTAGTGTATCATATCTTAGTTACCCGAGCTGAGGCCATATCTAGAATAAAATACCAAATTCAACCTAAAACAAAGTCCAATATCTGAGGCACAAGATCCTATGTTCCCACTGTGACTATTAGGAAGGTGACTGATTGGTTTTAGCAACCTGCCAGCAGCCTCTGCTTGCATATTTCAAAATAAAAGCATTCACCCTCACATTGTAAGTTTTAAGGCGACTTCACATTGTTATATTTATTTACATCGGTCTATCTCACAGCTCACAACCACCGCCACTCCTCCTCTCTCCTCTCAGACGTAGAAACACTTGTGGTCCTTGAGGTTCCTCAGGTAGGAGAAGCTCTTGCCGCACTTGTCACACATGTACTGCTTCTCCCCGGTGTGGATCTGCTGGTGCGCCTTCAGGCTGTTGCCCTGGTTGAAGCTGCGGCCGCACGTGTCGCACGTGAACGGCTTCTCCCCGGTGTGGATGCGCTGGTGCCGGTGCAGGTTTCCAGTGTTGCTGAAGCACTTCCCACACGTGCTGCAGCTGAACGGCTTCACGCCAGTATGGACAACCTGACAGGAGGAGGAGGAGGAGGAGGAGGAGGAGGAGGAGGAAGAGCTGAGTCAATTCATCTTCATTTGTAGGACAAATGGAATCACAGAGATAGCTCTAAATGTAAACTGTGATGCTACAGGCTGCAAAACGTATGATAATGTAAAATAACATTTGTCTTATTTCACTTCTATAGGTGTCACTAATGATTTTCTGCAATGATTTGCATTAAACAAATGGACCCTTTCTGTATCTTTCTGTGTCTGTGACTGTGTCTTTCTTCCTAAATTGTGTTAACTCTGGAGGTGCTGGTCTTGGGGCGGCAACAAATGATTATTTTTGTGGTTGATTCATCCAACATATTTCTTAAAGATCTTTGGTTCGCTGTCACAGCTGGAGTAAAGAAAGCAGAAAGTGTTCAAAGTTAAGAAGCTGAGATCGGAGTATTTTGTGCATCTTTAAACATTCCATTCCACTAAATTAAAATCGTTGTATTCAGTAATTTATTCGTTGAATTAGCTGCTCCAGCTCAACCTTTAACCAGATCCGTTTTAATCAGAGAGCTAGTAGCATGTTAAAGTTACAACTAATATAAAAAGTAGGCCAGTAGAACAATGGCAAATTCATTCATTATTCATTAAGAAATGTCAAAATAACCTTCTGAAATATAGACATAAATTCCTATGAATTCCTCCTCCTCTTCTTGCCCTGCTACGTACTAATAACGTGCATCTATAAAATGCTGTGCCTCCCCTCTCCCTAGCGGCTCAGACCTGGTGGGACTTGAGGCTGCTGTTCTGCGTGAACGTGCGTCCGCAGGTGTGGCAGGCGAAGGGCTTCTCGCCGCTGTGCGTCTTGAGGTGGATCTTGAGGTAGCTGGACGACTTGAAGCTCTTGCCGCAGATGCTGCAGCTGTGCGGCCGCGTCACGCTGTGCTGCTGCTGGTGCGAGCGCAGCTCCGCCACCGAGCCCAGGACGTGGTCGCACAGCGCGCACGTGCACGGGATGTTAGGGCCGTGGTCCTGCAGGTAGAGGGGAGACCGTTACTCCAATCACTCAAATAACTTGATCGCAAAAAATAAGAAATCGGACTTTGGAAATCACCAATCGCAGCGATTCTTTTGAACTGACTGTCCGTCTGGAAATTGCCACGTTCATGTCAAAAAGGTTTAGAGGAGACGTGGTTGGTGAAAAATGACTCCAATATCTGATATTTGATGAAATCAGGAAGTTGCAGACAATTTCACCACAGACCTCGGTGGCGAAGTGATGGAGAAGCATAAACTAAGCTTAACACAGATCACAGGTCACAGATAACATGTTAAGCACATAATAATCTTTTGAATTTTATCATTTTTCCAGATTTCCAGTTTCCAGAACATCACAGCAGTGAATGGACAGTTTTGTTCATCTGACCAGGCTGCTGATTTGACAGACAGCTGTCTCTACGGTTGACTGACACATGAAGACGACTCAGCCCTATATCAGATGAAGCGGTCAGAGGTAGGAGAGCGTTGCGGTTCGTTAGCTTGCAGGCTCGCTCGCGTCTTGAAATTTCTTTTTCTTTTCAAAATAAAACATTTTTCAAAATAAAGCATCTTGCGCGGTGGCTGGGGATGCCCGGACCGATCCGTCATGAGAATAATCGATGGGCGGCGCCAGCCCTGCCGTGCGGTACCTGCAGGTGCTTCCTCAGCGAGTCCACGCAGGCCAACGTGGCGCCGCAGGCCACGCAGGACAGCGCGGCGCCCCCTGGGTGCGAGCTCTTCTGGTGCATCTTCAGGGCGCTCTTCTGGATGAAGTTCTTGCCGCAGGTGTCGCAGCTGAAGGGCCGCTCCCCGGTGTGGATCCTCTGGTGGCCCTTCAGCGTGTCCGCCTGGTTGAAGCTCTTGCCGCAGGTGTCGCACCTGAACGGCTTCTCGCCGGTGTGTATGCGCAGGTGGCGCTGCAGGTTTCCCTGTGGAATGCAGCGTGGAGAGGTTCAGGTGTCAATGGGAACACGCCACCTGCTGTCACTGTTTGTAACTGCATCATAGAGAAATCTGCTCTGCTTTGTTGTCATGCTCTGCTACATTGTACATGTGCGAAAAGTGCTTTTTGAATAAAGTCTGATAAATATGATAATAGTGATAAGCAGATGAGCTAAATGGTCATTTTTTGCTGGCTTGTTTTGTTATATGAACTATATTAAAATTGATTTTCAGTTATCATATCCAGTGTCCTTGAAAGCAAGTTTATTTTGATGTTGAATGTGACAGTCTATTAATGGGAGATTCATTAAGGCCACAGCTGACTGTCACAGGCCAAATTACCAGAGCACACCTGATGCATTATTGGTCAGAAACAGCAAAAAGCAGGGAAAGGATAGAAAGACAATGGGAGCCAAAAGAGTCAAATGGAGGATATAATCAATAATTTTGCATGGTTCAAGAGGCATACACGGCTACATGTTTTGTACCTTTTTGGCTGTGTCATATTTATGCATGGTGTTATGGGAATGCTTTATTTTTCTGTTGTCATTTAATTTAGTTATTTTGAAGTATTTGACCCGATTAATTATAGAAACCTGCTATAGAGGCTTTAAAAAAAGGACTGACTGATGTGGTCTGACTCATTGGTTAGGCCAAGGACATCACACAGCGGTCACACCTGGATGGTGAAGCTCTTGCTGCAGTACGGACAGATGTGCGCCCTCTCTCCAGTGTGGACCCGCCGGTGCATCTTGAGGCCGTGGGCTCTGAAGAAGCTCTTGTCGCACTGGTCGCAGGAGAAGGGCCGCTGGTCGGCATGGAGCCGCTGGTGGTTCCTCAGCAGCTGCTTCAGGGTGAAGCCTTTGCCACAGATGTCACAGGTGTACGGTCTCTGGCCTGGACAGGAGGACAAGGAGCGTCAGAGGAGCACAGTCGATGGAAAACTTCACTTAAAATGATGTACACAGTTCAAAAAAGGTAACACAGGAATCTAAATGTTAAATATTAAATGTGAATGTAAATCTAGCCAATCAAAGCCAGTCTAGCAGAATCCTCTGTGAAGATGCCAAGTGAAGGAGGTGGTGGATGTTGAGCTCATTTTCCAAATTTGACACAGAAATTTGTGTAAACAACTTGTTTTATATGATCTCTAAAAATGTGTAAAAACACAAAAAGCGAAAGTAAATCTAAATGTTATGTTAGCAAATTCAGCCAATAATTAACAGTGAGATTTAAATGTAACATTGGGATTTAACGTTAGGATTTAATATCTAGATTTATCATTTAAATTTAGGTTCAATAATACATGGAATCAATACTTAGAATTAATTTAACATTAAACTTCACTTAACATTCAACATTCCCACCCGCTTTTGTGCGTTTACACATTTTAACAATTGTATATAACAAGTTACTTACATTTCAGTGTCAAATGACAGAAAAATGAGCCGAACTTGAAGAACCGGAGCCAAACATTTTGTGAGTGAATTGTCACACTGCTGTGTGCCTGGGACTGACCCGTGTGCAGCAGCATGTGAGCGTTGAGGCTGCGCTGGAAGGAGAAGCCTCGGCCGCACTGGGAACAGTGGAAGGACTTCTCTGCGCTGGCTCCGTGCACGGCCTGGTGGGCGCGCAGCTGCACCAGTTTGGTGAACGTTTTCCTGCAGTGTTTGCAGCTCAGCGGCTCCTGGTTCTCGCTCTGCGTTTCCTTCCTCGCTCGGCCCCGGTTCAGCCGCGGCTTCGCAGCGCGCTTCAGTCTGCAGGTCGAGCCCGGGTCACCCTCATCTACCTCCTCTGCCTCCACCTGACGCAGATATGCACTTGTTAACGCACCACACCAGACCCTACAGAGCTTCTTTTAGGCGTGACAAACAATAACAAATAGGCAAATAACCCAGAATCAGTGAGGTATTCAGGCCCACCTGGTAGTCCGGGTCGTCCCCGTCGTCCAGGAGCAGATCCTCCTGACACACAGCAGAGTCTGAGGAGGCCTGGTCTGTGAGCTCCTCCAGACCTTCCTCCTTTATGATCACCTGCTGCACGCTCTCCTGAAGAGGCCAAGTTAGAAGTTGAGAGAGGAACTCCAGTCTCGACCTTTGAGACCTCTACTTTAGATCAAACCGATTTCTTTCTGTGTCTGTGCGTTGTACCTCGTACGTTCTGCCTTTCCAGAGACGGATGATGGGAGCTCTCTGCACTCCAGCATCTCCAAGAGTCACAACTGTAAAAGATTTCAACAAGCTGTTCATCAGTGTTGATGTGGAAACGTCGGTTTTAAAGACTGTGCACAAACATGGGAGTTCCTGCGCTGGGTGAATGAATCGAGTGATAAACAGATGAAATATATATCCTCTCCAGTTTTCTTCTTTTATTACCATTTTCCTGTCTTAACAATTTATGATTTATTATTAGTTATTATCATTCAGTAATCTGAGTGGTAGCTGCCTGCTCTGCTGTATCTCAGATTATGAGATCCAGACTTAATATTCTGGATCTATTGAGAGATCTATCTGGGTTTGGGAGAGCTCGTCACCTTGCAGCCTTTTCCTGCGCGTCTGTCTGTTTCCTCCGCTGCCCTGCATCTTCCTGCTCTGCCTCCGTCCATCTCCTCCCTCCGTCAGCTCCACCAGCTCCCCCTCCTTCTGCTCTGTGCCGCTGCTGCTCTCCAGCACCAGCTTCACCTCCGTCTCCTCCGAGTCTACAATAACCTGGGGAACCTGCAAAGAGAGGAACCAGAGGAAGCGCTGATGAGCAGGTCTCACAGTGAGTCATCACCTGAGTTTATTGTATCGAGAGGTTATTTTGAAGAAATACGTATTTGTATAATATAATTCCTGATATAAATTACTCATATGAATACAAAACAAAGCCCGGATACTAACAAATCAAAGGTGTTTGCATAGAACTGGGGTTTCTGCAGCAAGATGTTGCATTACTGACAGATTGTAAGTGAACAATTTAATATAAGAAGGTTAATAAGCCCGAGTTAATACTGTAACAGAGGCGGACTTCTCTACCTTTAATGTTCCGGTACGTTGTGTTGTTTTCTGTTGGAGTTGGTTGCCAGTAGCAACCATGCAACCTCCATAGTTTTTTTTCCATTTTTATTCATTAAAACATCACACTGTATTTGTGTATTCTTGTGTGGAACTTCTAAAACAATTGAACTATAAATTAGCTGAATCATAACATGGATCTTGACCTATTTTAATAATCCACTCATGCCTTCATGCTTGACAAAAGTCAGACTTTACCAGTTTACCAATGCAGTATATATACACACAATTCAGTTAACATAAACACCAACTCTCAAATGATTTGTACATTATATATTATACCACTGATGTTATATCGCTAATGATGTTATACCATTTGTTATTCTTGTACAATAAAGTAATCTCAGAATAAATAAAATGTGTTTTTACTTGATTTTTCTATTATTCTAGTGCATGAATCCACTATCAATTGTGTCTAATGTCGTCCTCTGTTGTCTTTGCTACTGCAATCAAGCACACTTCCCCTGTGTGTGACAGCCTTATCTTATCCGCTCATTTTTATTATAGCGAAACACAGTCCAGCAACAGGGCGAGGTGACGTACCTCACAGAGCAACATGGACGAGCATTCCTGGAAGAGCTGGCAGATCTTGTCCACGGCTTCTCGAGCCAGTGTCGCCATGAAGAGGCTGAAGTGGATCACCTGAGGGGAGCCAGAGAGAGCAACAGCGTTAGGACATAAAAATCGCTACCACACATTTGTTTCAGATGATTGGGGACAGGAAAACATCACTGATGCTGAGAGAAGTATTATCTGTTATTTATTAACAGGAATCTTATAGTGTTTGGATCAATAAAGTGCTCTAAATGTCAAGTGTCACAAGATAGGAAATTAATAGGTCATTAATTTTTATTTGAGATGAAGGTAATTTGATTTATGTTGTTTTCATAAGATGAGAATGCGTCATAGATTCTTAAAGACGATTTCACCTCTTGAGGGTCCTTAGTATATTGCTTGTGACTACCTTGCTGACGCTGAGGGCCATTAAAGTCACCAGAAATCTGCTGTGATGCAGCTGTTGATGTATTTTGGGGGTACTGGATGTTTAACTGCTATTGTTGGACTCCACTGAATCTTAAATGACCTCCATCCACAGCTTATTTGGCATGGTCAAATGTTTGGCTCAAGGAGAAGATTAGCAGACACCGGCACAGCGTCATCTATTCACCTCGATCCATGTATTTATCCGACTGTGGGCTCGGGGCTGACTGTAGACATACATCAGATAGAAGGGCCAGGCCTGTGTCCTGGTCAAAATGGCGGATCATAGCGAGTCTTGACGTTTGTTTTGATGCACTGATAAGCCAAATACACACGTTTCAGGTGTTAAGAGTGAAGATGGATGAGCCGCACAGCGACCTGAGGTGACCAGATGTCTGCGTTTAACTGGAGCGACGAGCTAGCTCTTCTATTTCTATGATCAGCTGATTGTTCCCGGCCGGAATGCTACCGACACACACACACATACACACACACATACACGCGTTCACACACGCGGTCGCACACGCTCACCGATGTCACGTACCGTATCTGCAGAGGGGTCGTTTGTGTTTTCGGTCAGGTAAGGGGACTCCTGAGCAGTTAAAGAGTCGCATCCTGCGAGAACTTTGCTAATTTCTGTCACGGTCGCGTTCACCATCATCTCTAAGATGGCGCCCACGCGTGTCTCCAAGTCAGACATAATTTTTTTGGCTCCAGACTCCTGTCTTACCGGTTTTCGATTTCAGCGTAGAATCGCTGAGATTTCGGTGCCAATAATTCAGTTGCTATGGTGAGCGAAATTCGCTCCTCGGGCGACGTCACGAGTCATTTATCTCTTCCAGGTTCACGACTTTCAAAATAAAAGCATCGATACACGTCACTAACTTATTTTTGGTAAAATAATTATGCTTCATTAGTACTGTTAAAACCTGCGACCATTCTTCTGTTCTGTCAAATCAGCCCCTTTCAAAAACTGCAAGCATGAAGTAGCAAAAAATACGTAAAAAAATAAGTAAAAAGTCAGTAAAACTGAAAAGGATCTGTCCTGACATCCCCTTAGCCAAAAGAAGTTTATTCAAGTGTACTATGAGTATACTTATTTAACACTAAAACTGAGGAAGTATACTTGAAGTTTACTTTTTAGAAACTATATTTTATATACTTAGGAATAGTATAGTGAAGTATACTTGGCTCATACTGAAAAGTATGAACAGAAGTATTAAGTACATTAATACTATGACTTACCCTGATAATTTAATACTAAACTTTTGTATACTTTTTACATCTTTCTACCACAAAGTACTAATACTTAGTATGTCTTGCTCCAAGTGCATAATAAGGTCAAGTCATTGACTCATGCTCAACATTTAATTTACATATACTGGAGTTTACAACTTAACAGTACACAGAATGTGTGCTCAATTACATTTTCTTTATTGATCAAGCTAGTCCTTTTCATAAGGCTTTGGCCATGACAAAGTCTTTGTTTTGGTTGTTTTTCCTCCAAGCCACCAGGGGTCAGTGAAATGTCACGTGGTAAAGGTCAAAGGTGGCCACAGGTGTTTTAATTGGCGTTCAATCAGTGCTGAGTGGAAGGAGCGAAACAGTTTTTGACTGCTGTTTTTGACTCAACTTTATTTCTTTGTTCTCCTTTTGTTTTTCATGTTACTTACCCTCACTGCAATCAAAGACCATATTGGAAGAGACTGCTTTAAGGAATAAAAAGTGAAACTACAACAAATGGACTGCTGAAATTTTCATTTATTTAAGCTGAGTACACGTCTTAACAAACTTGCACCTTTCAGCCAGTAGCGACCAGTCGTAACACATAGCGTCAACTGTTTAAACAAGACCACAAGAACCAAGGTATCCTTTGAAAGTGATGTGATAGCAGTTTTGAGCATTACATTTCCATGTTGCTGGTGACATCATGACCAATGTTTATAACGGTATACTTAAAGTACACAGTGATAAACTATGAATAGGGACTCAAAGTATATAACTAGTACAATGGCAGTATATAGATAAGTATACTTTAAGCATATGACAGGGATATACCAAGTACATTGATAATATATAGATGATCTTACTTGTTGTATACTTTAAAGTGTACTTTTGCAAACTTAGAATGAACTTTAAAGTATACTACTGGTCCAATTTAGTCTGAAAAAGTAGCAAATTAGTATAACTTTAAGTATACTACTTTTTGCTAAGGGATCTATGTGTAGTCTATGAACTCAAAATGTATTTGTGTGCATCAAATATGCAACTTGTACTTGACTGACATCTGGCTTTTTTTTGGCAATGTATTAAGTACATTTATCTTGGGATCAATTCAGGATATTTAAATTAAAAGGATATACATTTCAGATTTAAGCTTTACTTTAATTCAGACGGACATTCTGGTCTAATTTGTATATAATATTGGCATAAGATTGAAAAAGTGAAAAACTGAAGACACTTCAGATGGTTTAAAATGATTTTATAATAACAAGATGCTCAATAAGCAAAGTGCATTGCATAGTTACAAACTGTGGACATTTTCAATAGAAAATGATGAGCACAGTGCTTCAAGCACAGTTCATCAGAGAATTAAGACAAAAGATGCAACATTTCATCACTGTATGCAGCCTATCTTCAGAATGCTTCAGGAGACCGTCTCCACTGACGTTTTCTGGCATTTCTCAGTACAGATGTGTCTCTTGAGCAGCCTCGAGTCTGAAAACCCGAGTCCACAGTGGCTGCAGGAGTACGGCTTCTCTCCCGTGTGCACCTGCATGTGAAACTTAACATGTCCCAGCTGCCTGAACCTGATGCCACAAACCTCACACTCGTAGGGTTTCTCCCCGGTGTGGATGCGAAAGTGTCGGCGGTAGCTGGTGTACAGCCTGAAAGCTTTGCCGCAGAGCTCGCACTTATACGGCTTCTCTCCGGAGTGCTGCAGTTTGTGGGACTTGAGAGCATGGAGGATGATGAAGCTCTTCCCGCACACGTCACAAGCGAACGGCCGCTCCCCCGTGTGGACCCGTCGGTGGTACTCGTACGTGACCTTGTAGAAGAAGGATTTCCCACAAATGTCACAGCTGTACTGCCTCTGACCTGTGTGGATGAGCTCATGTCTTTTCAGAGCGCTGGCCGAGTCGAAGCCCTTGTGGCAGCTCTTGCAGGTGAGCGGCGTCAGGTCCTCAGTGGTGTGGTCCCGGCGGTAGATGACTCTGCGGTTTCCTCGCTCTCGGTTGCGTCTCTGGAGGACGTTCCCTCCCTCACGGTGTCTCTCGTCGTGGCAGACTCTCTGGTGTCTCTTCAGCTGGCAGTTATAGAGGAAGGTCTTCCCACATAGATCACACATGAAGGACTTGGACGCCCCGTGGAGCAGCATGTGAGCTTTCAGGTTGTTGTCCTGGTTGAAACTCTTCCCACACACCTTACACTTGAATGGCTTCTCCCCTGTATGTAGGGTTGAGAACAAAATTATCATGGTCATCCCTATATGGCAGTATTGTTAAAACATGTTCATAATGTTGAGAAGACACTGATAAACTGAAATACTTTCACCAAAATGTACATGTCTATAGATTTGTTATGTATTTAATTAAATACCAAATGCAAAACTTGAACAACAAATAGGAATACAGCCATTGTCAGCTTCTGAGATACATCTGGACAAAACTTTGGCATCTTTTTGATAGTTATTCCCTATCAAACCTGAGGTTGCCACATGTGGTAACACAAGCTAAGGTGTTAGTGGTCTCCAGAGGTCTCTCAACTAGGGTCGATGACAGTTAAAACTGAATTAGTTGTCATTGTGAAGGATGTTTTACTTGACGTTTTTTTTCCCCCCAAGATGCTTGAATCTGCCAGAAATACACTGACCCATGTACAGAGCCAACAAACCAAACCTTAGTGGTTCATATTGTACTGTCTTAACCCTTGCATAGTGGGTTGGCAGGTATACAGTATCTCACCAAATTAGTATGTCCACAGTTGTCCACAGGTACACGATCTCTCATCACATGTGAGTGCCTACAATGCCAAATGCGGGCTGAATTGGGCTAAACTCGTGTAGGGTGATACATCCCTACCTGTGTGGATGCGGATGTGCCTCCTCAGGTTGTGCTGGAGGGTGAATCCCGCTCCACAGGTCTCACAGGTGAATATCTTGCCTCTGTGGACGGTCTGGTGTGTCCGGAGCGACCTCCTCTTGGTGAAAGTTTTCCCGCATACGGTGCACTTGAAGGGATTCTCCCCGGTGTGGACGCTCTTGTGACACTGCAGCGTGAAAGCGTGACGGAAACTCTCCCCGCACTCTGAGCACTTGTGCGGCTTCTCCGCGGTGTGGACGGGCTGATGCGCCTGCAGGTTGCGTTTGGTTTTGAAGCCTTTTCCGCACGTGGAGCAGATGAAGGGCCTTGTGTCCGTGTGCACGAGCTGGTGACTCTTCAGGTGCATTTTGGTGTTGAACGTCTTGTCACAGTGCTGACACTGGAAGGAGGAGAACTTCCTCTCCTCGTGCCGCAGCAGGTGATACTCAAAGGTCTCTGTGTTCCTGAACTTCCTGGGACACTGGTCGCAGGCAAAGGGCCTCTGCTCTGTGTGTGTGTTCATGTGTTTCAGCAGGTGAAACTGACGGTTGAAGGTCTTGTTACAGACGCTGCAAACAAACTCCTTCGCTGTCCTCCTGACCTCTGGGCCCTGAGTGTCTTTGCTCTCAGCGTTTCTGGA
The DNA here is from genome assembly GCA_029224185.1 of Karalla daura. Lineage (NCBI taxonomy): Eukaryota > Metazoa > Chordata > Actinopteri > Chaetodontiformes > Leiognathidae > Karalla > Karalla daura. The sequence goes on along the minus strand of CM055198.1, from coordinate 13,278,433 downwards.
TTTTGTGCTGTTGGTTATCGTAGGAAGCTCAGCACTGTCTAGACAAGAGAGAAAGATAAAGATTACCATGCATATGCAGGACAACACAGGTCAAAAATAACGTTTTAGGACCTTTTAGACTTATTTCTAACACTTGTGCATTCACTTCATTTATAAACTCACTTGGAATTGAGGACACAGCATTAGAGTTCACCTCCTTTCTTGCCCCTTTACCATCTGAACAAGAAATTATAAGTAAAAGAACACACACTTGGAAACATTCTCTTCGCAGGAACAACGATAAACTGTTTGGAAGTAATTTCCAAAATAATTTTCCAAATCTAGACAGAAATGTTATGTCTCGGTGGAAACTCACCAGACTGTTGCGGTTCCTGTACCAGAGCCGATGCTGATGATTGTGTGAGTCCAGCTGTTAATGTATCGGCTGTTCTTGTTAATTTCCCAAACGGCTTCAGTGTATAGATCAGCCCGCTCCCCTCGAACAGGACTGGGCTGCCGTTCAGCACATTTTCTCTCCACAGTCTGGCATTTTCAAAGTTTTGAGTCATGGACGTCAGCTCGCTCTCCAACTGTCCCAGCTTGTCCATCAGAGTCCTGTTCTCTCGCTGCAGCGATGAGGAAAGTTGGCAGAAAATGGCGTTGATCTTTCTTGAAGCCTCTCGTGCCAACATCTCTGCTGTGTTTTCAAAACCCGCCTGTGGGAATCATAATGTAGCAGATGAAACCACTCGAAAGACATGTCTATTCAACAAAAATATTTCATGTTGAATTTATGTTCATCATATTAAAGAATTAGAACAAAATGAAAATGTCATACCAGTTATATTGTACGGAATTAGACAATGACAGAGTATAGGTATGAGTAATGTATATTTTTTATTTATTATATTGTGACAGCTGTTCTCTACATGTTCATATAATTGTATTCAACTGGATATCAAACGAATTCAAAAATAAACCAAAGCACGAACTTCCCCTCCACATCACAAGGTGGCGCCATTTTATTTATCTAATCACCATCGACAGGGAAACAAAACACGAAGAAAACATCACAAAAGCCCGAAATAACACTCAAAAGCCGGAGGAACTACAAGCGACGTAAATGAGACTGATGTAAGGTTTTGTAACTACCCAGAGATGTATTACCTTCCCTCACGACTCTATTTCGACAGTTCAGCTTGACCGTTACTGCCCGCCATCTTTGTTATGGTCGGCGTTCCGCTTCCTCGTCTTTGCTCGGATGGGACCATTTTTACCTAAAACAGCATCTCTGTGGCGGTCTTTCCTAGACGCAACATTTCTGGCACAATCTCTACCAGCTGTAGAGTCTCTGATCCGCCACGAATCACAACTTCAACTCACCTCGGGTCGCACACTTGAAGCCTCCTCTGAATGCCCTCGTTTTAAATTTCGGATCACATGAAAGGCTGTATGAATTGTTGTCTCCACGATCAACTTTGTCTCGGAGTAAAATGCATGAATATTTTCAGACATGTTTGCATCACACTCAAAATAGCAGAGCATGCATCAAACATGAGAATCCGAGACTATTCTGGAAACCAAGATAGGCACCAACACAGCACCTATATCAGGTCTTTGCTGGAAGTGCCGCAGAGGAACTTCAAAATAAGAGTAGCAAAGTTGTTAGGTTTGCAAATCTTTTATTGCATCAACAAACGCGAACAAAAAGAGAACTGTACACAGAAGTTAAGTAATTTTACTTTAAAATTTTAACTTTGAGAAAAATAAGTCACACTTTTATGTCATTATGTTGGATTCAAGTGAATCCACAAAACACAAATTTATACAAAACAGCCATGAACAAAAATACTTCAAAATGAAAATAAAATGCCTTTATAAATCTTGACTTTAATACCAGTCCTACCTGTTGAAGATCTACTCAGTTATCTACAGCACTTGCATCTCAGTCCTTAAGCCCAGAGCACTTCACTAGCGAAACTTTTAGCGAAACCTGAGGAACCTCAAAGTTCAGGGAACACAAATTTATTTAGGGGCTGGGCAGCCTGCGCTGCCAGGACTCTACTGTTTTATTTTATAATTTGGCTTCAGCCAATGAGGACACAGCACTGCAGTTCACCTCCTTTCTTTTGTCTCCACTATATGAACAAGAAAAGTAAAGTAAACTAATGTAAATATTAACTTCCCAGAAACAATAAGAAACAGGCTGGTATTTAGTGGGTACGGATGGACCGATTGTTTAAAGAACAAACAAATGCCATTAAAAGTGCTTCTAACTTCTACTGTAACGGCCAGGAGCTGTGGCGACTTTCAGTGTCTCAGTTATTCCAGAACAAGTCGTTAACTCGTGCATTGTGAACTGGGAGCCAAAATATGAGCTTTGAAATCATAATGTAAAGTCTTACAACAAGAATCTGTCAGCCGCTGTAGGAATTATTTGGGCTAAAAGCTTATTTTCAGAATTGAATAAATAGATTCACTTTCTGTCTAAACAGAGAAAACTGTATCAGCTCAGTACTTCAAGCAAAAGAAACCGTACCATGAGTTCTGCCCCTCACCATGATCAACGTCCCGTAACTCTACGTTGTTCTACGTATAGATGAGCTCAGTCGCGAGCCCGTCCTCAGCTACGAGCCCTCGCAGCTGTGCTTCTTCAGCTGCCTGGAGTCGGAGAAGCCGCTGCCACACAGCTGACAGGAGTACAGCTTCTGCCCGGTGTGGACCTGCAGGTGCGACTTGAGCTGGTTGGACTGGCTGAACTTCCTCTGACAGTACATGCACTCAAAGTTCTTCTCGCCCGTGTGGATGCGGAGGTGTCTGTAGAAGTTCCCGTCTGTTCTGAATGCTTTGTCGCACTGGTCGCACTTGTACGGCTTCTCTCCGGTGTGAATCCGCTCGTGCTGCTTCAGACTCCCCGCGTGGAAAAACCTCTTCCCACACACTTCACACACAAACGGCTTCTCCCCGGTGTGACTCCTCTGGTGGTACCCGAAGGAGTACTTATTGTGGAAGGACTTCCCACAGATGGTGCAGTTGAACTCCTTCTGGTCGCTGTGACCTCTCTCGTGGAGTTTGAGAGAGCTGGCCGCGCTGAAACCCTTCAGGCAGATCTTACAGCTGAACGGCTTCACCGCCGACTTGTTGCGCTTCCTGGTCTGGAAGAAGGTCTGCGTCCCGTCGGCCACCTCGTTCCGGTCGGCGTGGACGTACCGCTGGTGGATCTGCAGCCGGCAGTTGAAGAGGAACGTCTTCCCGCACAGGTCACACATGAAGGGCTTCCGGGCGCCGTGGATGAGCATGTGGGACTTGAGCTTGTTGTTGTCCGAGAAGCTCTTGCCGCATTCCTGGCAGGTGCACGGCTTCTCCCCGGTGTGGATGCGGAGGTGTCTCTTCAGGTTGTTGTTCAGGCTGAACCTGGCGCCGCAGATGTGGCAGGTGAAGGGTTTCTCCCCCGTATGCACCACGCTGTGCCTCTTCAGGGCCGTGCCGGTGCGGTACGACCTGTTGCAGATGGTGCATATGAACGGAGTGATCCCGGTGTGTTTCCTCTTGTGCACGGTCAGCGAGTGTGCGTACTTGAACGTCTCCTCGCACATGGTGCATTTGTATTTCCGGGCGTTGGTGTGAACCATCTGGTGGAAGCGGAGCGTGTCCTTCCTCTTGAACTCCTTCCCGCAGGTGGCGCAGCTGAACGGCCGCTCCTCCGAGTGCACGGCCGTGTGGTACTTGAGCTGCATCGGCGTCTTGAACGTCTTGTCGCAGTGCTCACACTTCAGCAGCTGCTTCCTCTTCTCGTGCCGCAGCAGGTGGTTCTCCAGAGACGGCCGGATCCGGAAGGTTTTGCCGCACTGGTCGCAGGCGAACGGCTTCGGCGGCACCGAGTGCTGGTGACGCTTCAGGTGGTTCCGGAGCGTCTCCTCTTTCCGGTACGATCGCTTGCAGTGAGTGCAGGGGAAGGGCAGCGGGGCTTTGCTCGTCTCGTGAGTCAGGAGGTGGTTTTCCAGAGACTTCTTTTGGAGGAAGCTCCGGCCGCACTGCTCGCAGGGAAAAGGCTTCTTGTGCACGTTCATGTGTTTCTTCAATTCACCTTTCCAGTTGAAGCTGGCGTCACAGTGCTCGCAGGGGAAGCGCTTCTCTGTCTGAGAGCCTTTCCCTTTAGGCTTCCTCCCTGGAGTCCCACCCGACTTCACCTGGTCCTCTTCAGCGTAGAAGTCTGTAGAGCCTGGATATGAAAAGTCAAATACACACCATCATTCTTTTTCTTACCCGATTTCACAAAATAAATAATCACAGATCATACAAGGGGTGTGTCTTGTAAGCACAGGGAATCTGTCCTGAAGTAACCTTCAACTCTTTTTTTAAGACTTTTTAAAGATCTTCCAAAAGAACTTTAAGACCTTGTCTCAATTTCCAGCTGTAATCAGCAGCACATCTTTAACTCACTAAATAATCATTATTTGTAATTAGATCTACAGAGCACAACCACATAACAGTCCTCAGAGCAGCTGGGAAGGAGCAAGGCTCCAAAGAACACTTTAGACCAAAGGTAGTTTGGTTTATTAAAATAAACCTTTGGTCACAACCAACTGACTCCGACTCTTAGTTATTCACCACAACTACTCCTTAAAGTCAAACTATCTGGAAAAAGCTTGAAAACCAGCAAAGTGCAATACCTAATTTTTTATATTATTAAGGACCTTTATTTTCCCAAAACTGATGTATCGACTTTTAATACATTTCAAGACCACATGGACACCCTGAAGAAGTTATGGCATGAAATCCATTTGTACCTTCTACTACTTTAGGAGTTGGTTTCCTTGTTCTTCTTGGTCTGCCTGATAGTGACTCATCCACAGATTCCTGAGGATCAAAGGGGAAGAGTTGTGAAAAAAGCATTACAGAGAATGCTTAGTTATATGTCTGACTGTAAAAGAAACTGTGCAGAGCAACAGGACAGGTTGAATGTAGTTGCTTCCAGACGATTCTAAAGCCACACAGCTAAAAATGAAACAGTTCAGAGACAGCGAACCTTTTCCTGTGCAGAGTTGTTGCCACTGACAGAGTCTGGACTGGGGGTGCGCTGCGGCGTGGACTCGGCCGAGGTGGCCGGCTGCAGGACGAGCTGCGTGGACGTCGTGTCTTCAGAGCTGGAACTCAGCAGCACCACCTCGGCAACAGCACTGTCTCGGCCCGTTATCACGACTGGGGCTGCAGCAGGTTTAGGAAGAGCTTCTGTGATCCCTGCTGAGTCTGGAGGAGGGTTCAAGGTGATCTCCTTCCCAGCAGTCGCAGGTGAAGCTGTCACCACTGTTTCTGTGGCACAAGATTGATGATGATTAATGATCAACGCAACATAAAGCAGTGTTTATGTTGTATTTTCTGACCTATCGATTCTATGTCAAACCCAAACACATGAGCAGCGTGACTCTCTATGATGAATATAAGAAGAAGTCAAGACTATTATTGTCATTGAAGCAGCTCCCTCCTCCTCCTCACCCTTCTTGAGGCTCAGGTCTGCCCGGTTCTTCTCTTTGATTTCCCCGATGCTCCGGAGCTCCTTGTCCAGCTGCTCCATGTCCCTGCTCAGCTGTCCCACCCTGCTCTCCAGCTCCTGCTCCAGCCGTGCAGCTTTCCTCTGCATCACCTCCTCCAGCTGCTGAAGCTGCATCCGCAGCGCCTCGTTCTCCTCCAGCAGCTCGGCGGACACGCCGCTGAACACGCGCAGGATGTGGACCACCAGGCCGTCCTGGATCTGCTGGATGTGGCTGAGGATGTCCTCCTCCCAGGCGACGCCCGGACACTCCCGGCTCCACACTTCCCTGAACACGGTCACCGTGGCTCGGACCGCCTCCTCCACCACAACCGACACTTCGCTGCTGAACCTCGCCTCAATCTTGGCCCTGGGTTCCTGAGTCTCGTCCTTCGGCGCGGACAGTGACTCCGGAGCCGGCTCCGAGGAGCTCATTTCAACCGCAGACATGATTATATCTGCTCTGGACCTTCAGCTCCAGCTTGGTCTTCCGTGTTCACTTTCCGTCCGCTGGTCTGTTACATGGTCCGTCCCCGATAACGCTCCGCCGCTCACTTCCTGTACCGCTTCCGGTGTCAGCAGCTGTTTATTTTGGTTTCTCGCAGATGTTTACCCTTTTAATAGACAAACTTATGTCGTCGCAGATTATTGAAATCTGAAGTACTTCCTGTCACTGTCAAGGGGGAGCTCTGGAAATCAAGCACATATGAGGTTTTCCTAAGTTCCTATGTATGTATGCATGTTTGTATGTACTTATTACTATTTTTAATTTATCTATATATTTATTTAGTTATTTATTGGAGATAAATATTACAAGCAAAATAAATCAAAATGCAATTTCATTTTGAGACAAAAACAGTGATAGGAAATGTCCACGTTTCCCATCCCTTTTCCTTTTCTTTTTTTTCCCCAGGGGTTTTTGAGATTCATGTACAAATTGTAAAGGCTGTTGTGTAATAAATATATAAAAAGAGACTTATTGAAGGACCGCTCCATATTTCTAACCCCATAATATGCAATGGCATGTCAATTCATTATGTCAATATTTCTATGTGGGAATTTTATATTTTACTTTCTACAAATCTTACAAGAAAATTTCATTCACAACTGCATTTGGAGATTGAGCCAATAATGTGCCAAGCTACTAAAAATATATAGGAACTGTCTGCAAATGAACTAAGTATTTCCATTTCTTTTTAGTCTTTAGACTTTCTTTAATTAATCCTTTTGGAATGGCTCCCTCCGGGAAATATTTCCATTTACGTTTCATATGATACACACAAAATAACAATAATTATGTATATATCTATAGTAACCTTGTTAAAACACTGTTCTCACTTCCAAAATTTTATAATCAGATTTAACTATGTTACAGTGAAGGGGGGAGCTTCAAAAGTGAAGCATGTGTGGCGCTTTTGTACTGACAAGAACTTTTCACAGTCCCTGACTCTTTGGACAGGAACTCTCCTCTACGGCATATCCTCCAGCCAAAAGGTTCCTGACTCTTTGGATAGGAACTCTCAAAATGTTCAGGAACTGTCAAGGGGTCCTGTCTGGCATATACTGTTTGGTGCTTTCTCTCCGAAATGTTATGGTCAATTATGTTAGTACATAAAATGTTCAAATTAGATGATGTTGCTGGACTTTATGTTACTGAGCTGTGGCTGCAAAGGGAGAGTGTGCTCAGTATTAAACTGGCTCTATAAATGTTTGTGCTTCCTTTGTGTTCATGAAGAACAGCGTCCAGTAGAAGAAGAAAGAAAACACTGACCATACGTATGGTAATGATAAACCAAAAGGTATTTTATTCATCATTTTGTCGCGGCCAACAGACTGACGTTGATGTGAACAGAACAGCACAGATGCACACAGACAGGCAGGGTACTTCAGCACATCCAAACCATTCAAGGTTGGATTATTATTTTTTTAATCCGATCTGAACATTTGTTTCAAAGACTTCACTCTGTCAGGATGTAAACCTTATCTGGATGTCTCTGCTGTGTTTACATTGTAAACTGGATCAAATAATACATATTTTGTAACGTAATCCGTCATTTTGCTGTACCCTGCATGTGTTGTGTCTTGTGTGTGGACACAGTAATAAAGCTGTGTCAATCTTTTATGCTGTTAAACTCAGAATCCCATAGCAGAGGACTGTACTGTGCCGCTTTCCATGTGGAATATTTGCTCAATCAAAATCACCATTTAACTCTGACTTTGTTGTGTCCAACATGCATGTAAATGATTGCATTGATCTGGCATTCACACCTAATTTAAATGCATAAAGTGTGTTGAAATAAATAAAGATTAAAGAAACTTGGAGCTCTTAAGACATCTTTCATGATAACACAAAACAGATCTTCAGGTCGGGACAGAATTTAAAATCCTGAGGGGATTTAGGTACAACTTTAAAAACAGAATAGCCAGATGTTATTATACTGTCATAACTTCAATATCAGATTATTAAAAGACAGAGGAAATGACCAATCTGGCAAGATGAGAAAACATAAAAGGAATTCTGAGTGGGATTTCTGACATTTCTGAGAGACATGGTAATTACCTGCTCAGCGAAGAAGATGTAAACGTTTACGCTGACTGAAATCACATTTATTTGTCCCAACATTTGTCCAGAATGATGTCTTTACTTTGTTTAACGTATCGTGAATAGCTTTTATTTTTATAAAGTGGAGATTTCAGAAACGGTCTCAGCAGCTGGCAGGTTTAACTCCAAGACAGGACACCAGACAACGGGAAACAAACAGGAGTGCTTTAGCTAATGAGTCAGGGGCAAACAGTGTTTTCTGCAGAGGAACTGAAGAGGCGAGACCCCAGCAGCCCCGCTCAGCACCGTCTCATCCAGCGTGTGGCTCCCACAGGTCCCAGTTTGCAGGAATGCAAACCACAGCTTTATCCGTGTGTTTTCAATGTTCACCTGAGCCGCACACTGGGCGAGACAGCGCACAGGCCTAGTAGCAGGCTGCATTCTTGCCGTTCATCTTCTTTAAATACATCTCAGTTATTACGTTTCCAGCAGGCTGCATGCTGCGAAGCAGAGTGCTGCTGCACGCACGCACGCACGCACGCACACACACACACGCACACACTCGCCAGAAACAACGGGAGTCACTTCAGGTCTTTTTTCGAGACTAATCCAACAGAATACACACGTGGAAAAAAATAAATAAATCAAACTTTTCCAACTTCCCTGATGATAGTTACTGCCAAAATAAAAAGAAAGACTCCAAAACCTGGAGCCTCTTTAAAACAGCCGCTAACCTTCAGGTCTGTCATTTCTAGAACAGGCAGGAGGGACATAGTGCATAGTTCTGGATATCAACATAAACCTTAAAATGTTTAGCTTAGCTTACTTCTCAACCACATGGTCTCACTCACCTATTTGAGATACAACCTCCATGGCTTACAAAGACAGCCCATCCCACCTTTACACTTTTCCTCTCTCTTCGCTCGATAAAATTCTTTGATAACACCGGTGCATTCACGTCCTTCCAGCACAGCCTCTCGATCTACGTTTTCCTTGGCGAGACAGTCGTTATTGAATCTTCAACTTCACCATCTGCTTTGCCCTGAATACCCCACAGAACTCTTTAACATCACTTTGCATTTTTCTCTTACTCGACAACAGATAGCACAGGATCCCCAGTGGCAGGTCAGGGCGAGCCCTTGATGTTCCCTTTTTATTCAATAGCAAACAATGCAGCGGCAGAAGCAGCAGGTTCTGAGGGGAGAGGACAGGGTATTTTGGTTTGTTCCTCCCTCTTTTCACCACGTGTTGCTCGCTCAGCGACAGTGATGCTGCTGCTCTGACTGGGAAGTGACTGGAATCGGCCGCGTGGATGGAAACGATGGGAACTCCAACGGACGTTTGCAAAAAGTGGAGGATGCCATCATGAAACCATAAATATAAAATATAAATTTCTCCCTTTTGGTTTCACAGGACATTTCGAAGTGCAGTGGTGACAATTTATTTCAGCTGGACAATAAGAAAAAAAAAGACTCAAAAAGCATCGGAAGCTGAAAGATGAACAAGGTTTCCATACAGTAGCAGTGATATTGAAACAGCATTTTTCTTATTCGAAAGGATTGTAAATGCTATCTGACCGTACCTGACCAGGATGCTCCCCTCCACCAGGACAGGAAAGTAACTCAAGTTCACGCATCAGCTTCTGTCGTTGCTCCAAAACCCCCAGCTGCATCTTACACGTTTATTAGACTTTCACATTTTGTTTTTTTTTTCTCTTTTTTTATTGTCTTTATTTCCCTGTGGCTTATGGCTTCGTGGTGAGTTTGCAGGAATTGAAAACATAAAACTGATGCATGGAAGCTGAGTCAGCGGGCCGCACAGACAAGCTCTTTGTGACGAGTGATTTCTCTCCAAGCAAAACATGCAATGTCACAACTTACGGACAGTTTTAACTCTTGTTTTCCAAACTATTTGGTCAGTCTGAGCTCCTGTCTCTCTACAGATTCATTCACCTATAACTCACTCATTCCTCAGTCGGATCCTACACACATGGGATGATGATGAACATGATCTGGACAGTTTGTTAACAATATGTTAATAACCTGTTATTCTGCATGTGTGTGTGTGCATATGCCTTTGTGTGTGTGTGTGTGTGTGTGTGATTTGTGTTGTGGTCATGTCTGGAAGACTGAGGTGGCGTCTGAGGGGACAAACATATACAAAACAAGTGAAGCACACGTTAAGCTCACATAAACATACATAACCTGAGAGCTATGGAGACCCTGGGAGCAGGAGAGCTGCAGTGCGCGCACACGCACACACACGCACACGCACACACACACATAGACACACATACATTTTAAATTCTGTATAAAAAGGATGCAACAGATTCGTGTGTGTAAATCAAAGAGTGTCAGATGAGTGTGATGCTGTAAGAGAATAAAAGAGTAGATGAGACCTGTTTTTCACCTCATGGGCCTCATTCATTAAAAACGTGCCGGATGCAGATTTTGTGCTTTTTAATCAAAGCCGAACATGAACCCAATGCCAAAAAATCAGAAGGTCACAATGAATTTCACAAATCTGTTTAAATCTGAGATATCAAAATGCCAAGCGTAGCCTCTACAATTTTTAATCTTTTGCTGAGTTTTCTCTTAAAATTATTCAAGTGATGTTGCATTTTAACAAATGAGGCCCTGGGAACCATCAGATCACCGACCAAAGAAATGCAGATTTTTTTTTTTTTTATGTATGACCAATCAGAAGAAAATCTGTGATCCTAACAAACCCATTGTAACAAAACAGTAGTATTTATAGGTCAAGATTTCAAATCTTTTCTTTTCACTTCCGAGCAATGATAAAAAGAAATCTGCTTTCCTTGTTAGTGATGCCTTGTTGCTCTCGTTGAGCCATCTACTCTTCTCTTGTCTTAGATCATCATGTTTCCACATTCCTAGTCAGCAAAACTACTGTAGCTATTTATCTGTGTCGATTCATCTACGGTGAGTTCAATTGAATGTGTTTTGGTATTAAAAATAAAACCAATTTCAATTTCCCCTTCTTTTTTTTGCTTTTTTTTTTTTTTTTTTTAAACAAGGCCGGACACCTCAATAACAGATTGGACAAAATGAAGAAAAACAGTCAAAACAAAAAGTTCCTCTAAGTTTTGTGTGTCTGTAAAACATTTTGGCAATATTCCATTCTCGTTCCCTCTTGAGGAGTAATAAGACATAGCGTCGGATGTCTCTGACTTAACAGATAGACGTACAGATAGATACAGTAGATTAGACGGACAGACAAGAAGTACATACAGATACAGCTCATCTCATAGAAAAAACAAACATGGAACAGAATGAGCTACGTTTTATCGCACTACCAGCAATCAGTAACAGCCTTTGAATTAATGCGCGTCTCCTCTCTCTCTCTCTCTCTCTCTCTGTCAACGCTGTCTCAGCAGCACGAAACTCACTCTGCAGTTCTCTGAATCGGCCACAAGGGGGGCGCAGGCAGGAGCGTCAACGTCTCCATGTGTTCTCACAGAGACACACACAGACGACGAGAGAGAGATAAAGATGTCTCCTGCTCCAAATCCGCCCCGAGCCAGGGCTCAATCCTTCCACTTTCCATCCAAACACAACCCCTTTGTCGGAGGCGGAGAGAAGGAGGGGGGTGTTCCCTACTGGTCTGTGGCCCCGCCTCTTTTCCGGAGTTCTTATGCTTCAACTGCGACCAACCTCTCATCCGGGTCACTTTTTCTTACCAGACTTTTCTGAGCGCTTTGCGTCCGATTTCCCTCCACGGTCTGACCTCTCCGACCTCTCCCCTCGCTCCCTCTCCTTTTCCTTCTCCTTCTCCTTCTCTTTCTCCTTTTCCTTATCTTTCTCTTTCTCCTTATCGGCCCGTTCGATGCGGTCGGCCCGGTCCACGCGGTCGCTGCCTCGCTCCGACCTGTTGTCTGCTTTGCTGCCGTCGCGGCGCGTGCCCTCGTCCGTCGATGAGGTAGTTGGTTGGGGCTGCCCCCATTTAGCAATTTCCTCGTGCTCCGAAATACTGGCGGTGATGTTGGTCACCCACGCCTTGAGGTCGTCCTGTGAGGGAAGGAGGGATGAGGGAAGTGAGTTGACAGATTGACATTTTGTGGCGTGTGATGTGTGGTGTGTGTGTGTGTGTGTTGTCTCACCTCATCTTTTGCATGAAACAGAAACTCACTGCCGTCCTTCGTTCTGAAATTAGACCAGAGGAACTGAGTTTAGAAAAACAGCAGAGCCTGGACAGCTTAAGCAGACACTAATTTATGCATCCCACAATGGGGAGACGTTCAGTGTAGGAACGTGATTGATTTGCTTCCTTTGCTCATTTGTAGCAGACGCACAAAGCCAAGCACAGACTGAGGGCATCTTTAGCTGGGAATAAACTTGGTTTTTAACAATTTCAAGGTAGGAAACAAAAGTGTTTTTTCATCCTGGGACACGACCGGATCCTCACTTGAGTGTGAAGACGTTCTTCTTCTTCTTGTAGCCGTTGGTGACGTCGCAGTGGCAGTGGGACAGGTTGAGCAGTGGCTCGTTGTTGTACGGCGTGGAGGTGTTCTTGGCGTCCTTGTAGAAACCCATCTCCCCTTTGTTCAGCACACAGTAGAGGTTGACCCATGACCTGCTGTGGTGTGGGATGGCGGGAGGGGAGAGAGGGAGGAGTGGAGAGCAGGAGGAAAAGGGGGGGAGGAGGAGGAGGAGGGGGGAGGGGGCAGGGAGAGGCATGGGGGAGGGAGGGTGGGAGGGGGAAATGGGCGGAGTCAGGAAGCGCTGCAGAGTGGCTGTCGCTGAGCTAACACCTCACTCACCTGACCAGAGCAGACAGGCAGGATGGACCAGCTCCAAGAAGGAGGAAGGAAACACACTGCTGAACAAACACAGATGAACGGACGCACGCACAGACGGAGGAGGAGGTGGATAGGAGGAGAAGGAGGAGGAGGAGGAGGAGGAGGATGGAAGGATGGAAGGATGGAAGGGGAGGCATACGTACAGTCTGGGTGTCTCTGCGTCACATATGACTTACCTTGGAGGAGACGGGAGGAGCAGCCGGAAGCATCAGGGAGGAGAAGAGAAGAGGAGGAGAAGGCGAAATTGGTGAAATGGCATTTTACCAAAGACCAGACTTAAAGACGTCACTATAGTCATGCTTCTGTTGCCTCTGTGAACATGGTTACATGCACACGGCATTCCAGTTAATAGCTTCTGCCCAGCTACAGGTATTATTCAGAGCTTAAAACGCAGATATCAAATAACTCTGAAGAACTAACAGCACGACTTAGAGAGAGGACGACCAGTGGTGCATGCGATCAGGTGTCTGATCAGGTGTCGCCTGTCTATTACTCAACCTCTAGAAGGATGAGGTTAGACAAAGATTTGATTTTTTTGTCTCACGGTGAAATTTAAGTTATCTAAGTTGCTTTATCGGTTTGGATCGATATATCACTAGCTGTGTTTCCATTGCAGTTTTTCCTCAGCATTAAAAGCAATAGTCTCGAATTTCGCAAAAGAACGGCCGCTACTTGTAGGTGTTTCCATTGAAGGTGTATTGAGCCGTAATTCTACATAAAATGGACGAAGACGTTCCAAAACATTGTTTTCTTAGATCTTTGAATCAGATGTGGAAGCAGCTCAGTCTCCTCCTCTGTCCATACGGTCTGAAGGGAATAGGTCATGTGACTCCTACGTCTAGATGGACACCAGCTCATGAGATAAAGAATGTTTTACCATAACTACTACACAAAATATTACGACTTTCTTTAGAATTGGCCATTCAACTTTTTGTCTTCTCTCACAGTATATATGGGCCCGGAGTCGTCATTTTCTAACTAAAAGTTAATCTCACTGTTCGATAGACAGGAAAATGCAGCCTCACGTTTCATATAGTGACCTGAGGGGTTCACATGCACCGACTCCTAACACAATGAGCACGTTCTCCTGAATAATACCACAGTATTAATGTGCACGTACATGTACTCAGTGCCTCGTCATGTATGTAGCTACGTAACACAGACAAACTGAATCACAATCCTTCCTCAGAGACTCACTGTATCCCCTCTTTCTCAGTCTCACACACACACACACACACACACACACACACACACACACCTCTCCTCCAACCAGAAAGAGAACACACAATGAGCCGTCGAGGAGCCGTTTGGAGATTCACCCTTGTCCAGATTTGAAGCCATTCAGGATTATGCTTTACCTTGCTATGTACATAACAGGGCATGTACATGAAAGACATTCATCCAGTGCCTGGTGTGGGCGGCAGAGAAGGACTCATCCACAGCTGGGAGGGGATGAGCGCTAAGCTGTGCGTGGTCGGCCCAGCTACAGAGCAGTGCAGAGAGGGAGGAACTTTGCCTTTGGTGTTTCTCTGGAGGAAGCAGGCCAGTCATCCGTGGAGAGCCGTGTGTGTGTGTGTGTGTGTGTGTGTGTGTGTGTGTGTGTGCCCTGTGCAGCATCACCAGCTCCATCATCTAACCTCCGCTCCCCAGGCACTCAGTCTGAGAACCAACCCCCAGGGCTGCGTCTGCTGCACTCCGCCCCGTAGGATCACGTCGGATCGGGAGGCAGAGGAAGCATCATGCATCATGTTCTCACATGCAGGGAGACACAGGTGGGCTTCTGTCTCCATTTGTGAGACTATCTAACCACAGAAGCACTACTTCTGGTACTTTCCTTTCCCACAAAATCAGTTAAGTGTGGAAACTGCGTGGTAAACGCCGACAGCAACACATTTGATCATCACAAGTCATGATGGTTTGTTCAGCATTAATAGTGCGGCTTACATCATTGGCTGCATCGATCTTTAACTATCTACCACTAACTATCTATTTCGCCTGCTTTTGAGATACTTGGGGCTGACACGTTATGCTCTCTCTCTCTGTCTGTAGCTAATAATAATAATCATCATCATCATCATCAATAACAGGATGTCTTGATTTAAATGACCAATATAATAGACCATAATAAAAATAGACCAATAACATCATTATTAATTGAAAGACCACAGTCCAGTTCTAAAATGAAGGTGACCAGAAATAAGCTCTTGATGTTTGGTGCTACTTATAAAATACAATTAACGCGACGTGAGTAGGAAACACTGTACTCTGCTGTAACATCATTTCTGTTACAGTAAGTGATGGTTTGAGCCTTAATCAGTGCTTAACTTTTTTCTGTTTAAAAGCAGACAGAACTTTCTATTTCAGTAGGCATCTAATGGTTTGAACCTTCCTCAATGCTAAACCTTTACAGTTTAATCCAAAACTATAACTTTCACCACTCTAAAAAAGTGGTGAGTAAAGTATAGTGGTAATGTAGTGGTGAGCTACATGTTAAATATATACATTTAGCAGCTTTGGGACGATATCTTGAAAAAATATCCCATTTTTCCATTTTAGAATAAAAAAAACCTTCTCTAATGAGTTATTTAGACAAGAAAGCAGATTAATATGTCATTGCATCCCTAGGATATAAACATGTGTCTACCCTTTGAATGAATGCAGCCTTTCAGAGATAATTTACATTTCCCATTTATAGATTAACCCACGCATACTGGGAGCAGTGCAATCACTGGAGGGCATCATGTGTCATCTGAACCGGTGACAACAGGTCATGCACTTAGTTAAACATGTCACGCGGTGTCAGCGCAGTGTGTGAGCTTGTTAGCTTAGCATGCTACTGTCATGCCCTCGTCACCCTTCTGGAATCAGCGAGCAGAGAGGAGACGGATGTCAGGAGAACCAGACCCTAGACTTCCAAAGTCATGTTTGCTGATGGAAAAGTAAAGTAAACATTTACTAATTAATCTGATTTTGTCCCGATGCCTCGTTCTCATGACACCAGTTGCTCCTTGTCCGTCTCTCTGATCGTTCTGGTCTGCTACTCCCGAGGTGGTGCGCGTCATTATGGCCCTGAACACCCACCTATTAGTGCTCTTCTTCAGGCTCTCGATGTCCAGCTTGCGGAACAGGAAGCCCTCGTGGTGCGCGGTGTGTGTGGGCGGCTGCGGCACGGCCGGGCTGCTCTGGGCCGGAGCCGACCTCGAGCGACGGGTCGTCGACGTCGACGTCTCTCCGGCTTCTTTGGGTCGAGGTCTACGCCGAGGTTTGGGCCTGTCACGGGCTCGAGGCCTGTCGGGCCGGGAAGCCTTCTCTGGAAGCCCGTTAGGCAGCCGCGGCACCTCGCCACGTGCCTGAGGAGAGATGAGATGAGAAGATGAAAAAAG
Organism: Karalla daura; assembly: GCA_029224185.1. Classification (NCBI taxonomy): domain Eukaryota; kingdom Metazoa; phylum Chordata; class Actinopteri; order Chaetodontiformes; family Leiognathidae; genus Karalla; species Karalla daura. The sequence continues at coordinate 13,262,180 of CM055198.1, read as the reverse complement.
ATGAGATCAGACAAGATAAGAAAAAAATGAGATAAAATGAGAAAAAATGAGATGGGATAAGATTAGATGAGATATGATGAAAACATTATTTAGCATATTGAGGAGATATGTTTCTGCAATTAATCAAGCTCATGCTATGAAAGTTATTTCCATACCTGCGCTGCTTCTCTCTCCTGCAGCTGCTCTACAATTTCTGCCAGGGTGGATCTCTTTTCCCTGCACAAAACACGTTTGAAAGAGTTGGGACGCAGCACACAACGACACAGAACGACAGTAGAAAACACAGCGTTCTACCTCATGAACACTTGTTCTGAGTTTGGTGGGGACAGATTTATACTATGAGCTTAAACCCGAGAGAGCTGTTTACAGGCAAACCCTATTAACACGTGTAAAGACGCTTATGGAGATTTTCTGGATTGTACTCTAACTCTGGTCCCCCCACAATAAATGTGGCTATTGGTTCCACTTGTTTGGCTGTAAAAGCAACAGAACGATTGAAAGTGAGAAAGATGAGAAAGTGAAGTCAAAGGAGAGAAATGTGAAGATAGAGAAAAAGGGAAACAGAGAAAGACAGGAAGAGACAGAAAGAGAAGGGCAGACAGGGAGCAATAAATAGAATTGGAGAGATTGCTGTCTCATCACCAATTGTTGTTTCTTCTTCATACTTTTCCTTCCTGGTAAATGCTCAGTTGGAGCTCCAGTGCCCCAAGTGGACATATATCAGAACTGCTTCTAACATCGACGGTCCTCCATCAAAAGTGACTTGTCAAAGGTCCAGGATAAAACAAAGGTGTATAATTTTTTCACTCCACTACTTCGACCCAAGTCCTGGACTTGGGTCGAATATAGGTATTTATTAGGAGCCCGAGGTGTACCCATGTACCATGGGGAACACGAGGGGCGTTCAGGTACCAATGGAAATTTACCTTGACCTTAGTCCTAGAGAGAAAATTATTTAAATTCAGTCGATTTAAATGTATTTTGTGTTTTTATGAGTTTTTATCTTTAATTTTACAATCTTTCAGCAGGCCAGTGAGTTATAGGCCTGTCCATTATTCATGAGTGGGGTCCAGTTAAACATTTTTAGTTTACTTTACATTGTGAATTGTTGGAATGTCAGTGCTAAATAAGTATTGTCATGATTTTGTAATTGATTAACTTTTTGAAGCATGCAGTTACAATGCCTTCATTTTAGTGAGGTTAGTACTTCGTCATAGCTATAAATAGAACAGTACTAATAATTGGCATAATCATTTCTATCAGTGTTTCAGTTTTCCTTTTTTTCCCAACGATCTTGATTCCTCTGCCTCCCTGTTATTAACGCTGCTCCTGGTTTCTCACCCTCCTCCGGAGCGTCGGTCCGAGTGCTCCTTCCCAGTGTCATGCTCGCTGGACTCCTGTCTCTCCAGCCGGTGGCGGTCCCTCTCCCGGCGTCGTCCCTCGTGTCCGCCGTGTCCCTCCTGCTCGCTGGACGTCTGCCTCTCCAGAGTCCTCCTCTCCCGTCTCTCGGCGTGTTCCCTCCACACTTCCTGCGGCAGCTCGTCCCGCCGCGCCTGGATCAGCTGCTCGCTCGACAGCTGCCTCTCGATGCGATGCGCCTGCGGCTCCGCGTGCCCCAGCATGTCGGAGCGGGACCCTCGCGGCCCCCTGGTGGGTTCGCTGTGGAGGCGCTCCCGGCCCGGCTCCTGCAGCACCACCTCCGCCATCACCGCCACCTCCACCTTCTCCATGTCCCCCATCATCAGCATCTCCCTCTCCCTCCCTTTCTCCCGCGCTCTCTCCAAGCGGCTGGCGACCAGCAGCGGCGTCACCGCGTCGTCCAGGTGTTTGATCTTTGGTTGCCGTAGATACGGGGACGTCTTCACCTCCTGGGGCCGCACGGTCGGCTGGAGGTAGCTCATCGCCTTCGCCGCCTTGTCCTCCGCCATGGCGGCGGCGCTCTCTCGCACCTGATTGGCCGAGACGAGCATGGCCGCCGTGGCAACCGAGGCGATGGAGGCGGGGGAGCACTGGCCGAGTCCCGCGGCCACGCCCACCACGCCCCCGCCGTGCCGCGCCTCCAGCGCGTGGCGGCCGTAGCTGGAGCCGTTCATCACGGGGGTGTAGTTGGCCACGGTGGAGCCGAGGCGACGCACCACGGAGGAGGGGGAGGGCGTGGGGGTGGCGGGGGAGGGCGACGGGGGAGAGCTGGCCTCGTTCTGCTCGTAGATGGTCTGTCGGGTGATGGGGGTGATGGGGAGGCGAGGGAGGATGGCCGGGCTGGGGGAGGCGTCTTGAGGGTCCAGGAAGACCTTACGCCCCAGCAGAGGAGTCGGGGGGAGTTTACTCTGCTCCGCTTTCAACTTCTCCACCTGCAGGGACGACGTATTAAAGATTGTTTACAAGCGCTTTCAAAGTGATCAGTATCACTTATCCTTTAACAACATTCATCGTTGTTCTCTGGTGTTAACACAGAAACTACGGAACATAAAGATGTCGAAATGATGATGTCGATGTCATCTCAACGTCTGCACGCTGTGACGCTGTTACCGTGGTGAGTCGTCTCAGGGAGCTGAAGCGCTCCTCCCAGGTCGCGGCAGCTTTTCTGAAGGCTTCGTGTCTGCGGATCAGCTGTTCGACCTCGTCCACGCTGGCGCCCAGCTCCTGGCTGCTGATGAACGGCTCCTGAGCCGTCAGCCACGCCTCCGCCACCACCGCCTCCTGGGCAAACTGGTGGACCTCCAGCACTGGGGAGAGAGAGGAAGGACGACATCTCTATCCACTCCCTTCTCTCTTGACGGCTAGACTGCAGGCCTGAGTGTGTGCGCTCACGTTGCTGTAGGACCTCCCAGTGCTTGTCCCACTTCTCAGACAGCTCATGTTGCTTAGCAACCACCTTGTCCAGCTTATCTTTGATCTGAAAAAGGGAAAAAAAAAAAGAAATCGCCAAAATAAGAAACGGTGTCAAACCAAACGCTGTTTTAAGTTGCAATGACAGAATACAGTCTTAGTTTTACCATTCTTTGGAAATTTTACCCATTATGGGACAATTCTACATCTATATTCTGTGTTTCATTCAATTCCAGTATTATTCATATTATCAAATTGTTTGATTATTTACCTTATGATGCTATGATTTCTCAATCTACTTCTCATCTACTGTAATAGTCTCTTTTGTTTTGCACCTTTTCATTCAGTATTTTTCCGTTTATTCTCTTATTTTCATACCATAGACAACACTATTCTGTGAATATTTAATACCTTTCTTCAATTCGCATAAGTACACAGTTCGCTTGAAACCTGATATCACAGGAATGAATCCATTGAAGCAACAACACAGTTTATCTTATGATATCAGTGTTGTTGTGTATCTCTGATCTCACCTCCTCTGCTGCTGGGTTCCTGGCTGCCAGCAGGGTTTTTCCCATCTCTATACACTCCAGGGTGCATCGACTGCGAGCTTCCACTTCACTCTTCAGAGTCTGGTGATAGTTCATTAACACCTCGACTGAGGACACGTCCCTGCAGGAAAACGAGAGCGACGCACACAATCAGCTCAGCAGATCATCAAAACCAACACCAGTCGACTTTTAATCACTGCTGGTCACAAAACATCTTCAAAACGCCCCAAATTACTGGATCTTTACAGCATTTTTGAGGAATATCTTCGTAGGAGAATGTAGGATGGTTTATAAATCATAAATAACGAAATAACTGCAGAGAGCTAGCAAGCTAGCTAGCTAGATAGATAGATAGATGGATAGATAGACTGACGCAAACGGCTCTTTTATCTGGTTGCTATCTTTCTATGTTCAGTTCTCTGCTCTGTATTGTCTGAAATCAATAAAGATTAGAAAATACAAAACAAAAAGTAAATAGGTAGTAACACGTTATTGATAATTATTAGAAATACTGAATCACATTCAAGTTACACATTTTACATATATTTCTGCAGAGAATTAGTGGATGGATCTGAAGTTTGTTCTTGTTGTTGTCTGTGGTCGTGTGTCTTGCTCTTGCAGAGTGTTATGTTAATATTTAATAGTTATATAGTTTTTATAACTTATCTACCTCTGTTTGTCACTATCCTGAAAAGAAGGGGGTAAAACATATCTTTAAGAACACAACTTGTCCAGGGTGTATTCCAGCAGGGAAGATGATGTAAGGTTTGACATGACGTTTCTCGTCAGATTCTCGTCTTCTCGTCTTCTTTGATCTTATAATGTTCACTTAATTTTCTTTTTCTTCTCCCTTCTGTCAGAGCATTTTCCTCTATATGAGTGCTTTGAGTGACTCTTTGCTCTTGTATACTTGCTCTGGTTTTGCTTTTCTCGTCTGATACCTGGGCTTCTCTCCAGTCCCGATTTGACAGATGATGGAGTCCATCCACATGATCTGATCTCTGACCAGGCTGAAGAACTTGAGCTTGTCCGTCTCGGTGGTGATCTGCAGCCGACACTCCTCGCAGTACGTCAGCAGCTCCTTCCAGTACTGCATCACCTCGTGCTCCCGACAGGCGATGGCTTCGGCCTTTTCTCCGGCGTACACCGTCCTCAGCTGGGCCGCGCTCTCCTGCAGCTGACGCACCTGGAGCAGGACAAGGAGGGAAGATTCAGCAATTAAAAAGAAGAAAAAAAATGGAAAGAGACCGAGGTTGTTTTCCAAATGACGCACAGGACGCAGCTGCTCGTGCAGCTGTGTTTGATCCGGGCCAAATGGAGTTGACACAGAGCAGTTGTGACTTTGCATTGTTCTTCAGTAAACTGTGCCACTGTTTTTGCTCCCCAGATGCACGAGAAAGACCCCATAAATCACAAGGAAACACACACTATCAACGTAGGATTACGTCTCGAATCTATCTGTGAACAGGGATTGTTTTTTTTTTATCATATCATCACTTTGTGAGGCCACCACGGCTCCTCTCCGCCACCATGTGAATCACTGGGGCTGTGGAGCATTGATCACTATACTGTAGATCAGGCTGCTGCTGCTGCTGACATCATGGATGTTGTCACTAGTGTCTCTTTTTTTCCTCTTTGGCTACAGCTGTTGTTAAAGTCGTTGCCCATTTTATCTTTGTCACTGATTGATCGCTATTGACGCTATTGATGTTGTTACCGTTATTGCTACTGTCATATGCACTGTTGTTGTTGTCACTGTCTCTCTCTCTTCTTTCTATCCACTGAATTGTTTTTGTTGTTGTCATTGTTGTTGTCATGACTGTCTTCTTTGTTGTCACTGCTTGTTGTCACTGTCTCTCTATCTGCTCTTTGTCCTCCAGTTTGTCCAGTAATGCTACGAATAGCATTTGTAAAATAACAAGAGCGTTTTTGTTTTATCGTTTTCATGAAACTGGTGAAGAATATTAAACTGCGTCTGTTGCGAAATAAAATCCGCTTGGTCTGAGCTGCTGGAGGAGACAGGTTATAAAAAAAAAAGGAGAGATTTAGTGAATTGGATGATTTACCTGAGTGACCAGCAGATGAATGTCCTGTTCGAAGCTGTGCAGGAGCCTCTGCAGGGTGCTGGTGTTGGCAGTGCTGCCCTGTCGAGCCCGAACTTCTGGCAGCCTTCGATGTTTGTCCTCAATTTGCGCTAAAACCTGGAGGAAAAAAAGAGGGGGAAAAGTTAAAACATCCACATTTCACATATGTCTGACTATGATGTCTAAGAGAGGGAATATATGAAAGTAACTCAATTTGAATGTAAGGCTCAGGTTCATAAAAACCTTTAACTTTTTAACTTTTTTAAAACTTTTTTTTCACTGAAGGGACATAATTCTGTCTAGTAGCCAAAGTAACAAAAAACATTAATATTTATTAATACATAATCATAGAATAATATTTAAGACTAATAATGATAATAAAACAGTTTTATTAAGACAGGAAACAACAAATTAAACTATAACCTTAAAAAAATAACCTCAGGTTCATGCTCACATTTTCAATATATGTATTTGAGTTTCATGTCATATTGTAATGTTTAAGATTTAAGATTTTTTAGCTTTTCCCTCAATAACACTAAGGGGGGAGAAGTTGCAATCAACTGGATTAAAATAATATTTTTGTACAGAAGTACTGAGATCAGTTGATCTAATCTCTATTTCCCTTTGGACACAACTCTGAAATGTTCAAAGGTAATGAATGCTGCCAGCGTTGCGTCTTTGAGCCATACCATGTTTTCCTCGGTTGCATAAAATACTGTAAAACCACACGGGGTCCTGCTGGTTCTTACCTCTCTGCAGTCCGAGAAGAACTTGTGAAGCTGGTGTGAGGCGGCGAGCATCTGCCCCCTGGTCTCCATCAGCTCCAGCAGGTCGGCCCAGGCCTCGTTCACTCCGTCCTTCCACTCGGCGATGGTCGCGGCCTCCGAGTGGCCGTAGTCTATGAGCTCATCCACCATCTGGTTGACGGCCGTCACGCGCTCCTGCCCCATGCTGCCCGTCTCTGAAGCAAACTCTGTGAACTTCTCCTGCAGCACCTGGAGGTGGAAAAAGACACAAGATGTAAGAAAAAACAAAAGCAAGAAGGTCTTCTTTTACATTTGCAGCAGCTGATATAGAGCATATAGTCTTTCATCACACAGGAAGCGAACAGGAAGTAGATGAGATGCTGCTAAGAGTTGAACTAATTGTTGTAGGTGACAATTAACAGTGGTGAATGTTTGAATGCTGAATCCTACAGGTTTGCATACATGTGTAGTTAAAATAAGAAGACAATGATTTTTTCTAAATGTGAATAATTAAATATGCAGAAGTTAATGGGAGTTAAAGGTATTAGGTTGATTATTAGGTCAAATCAATGGATGTATGACTTAGATCCCTTAATATGATGCTAATATGACATTGTGCAGTGTTTAGTTATGACTGCTGGAGGTGACATTCATGTTGGTAAAATGTGTCCAGCTGCTGTTTGTGAATTAGAAGTTAATTAATATCTGTGATTTCCAACAAATGAACCATAGCTAGAGATATAGAATAAATGGATCTATTTCTCTCCATGTTCATCTCCCTCCCTCTCTCCCTGACCTCTATTGCCAGAATTAGGTTGGTTGGTCGGTCCAGTGATTTCTCATCTGTGGGATTTGTTGGGATTCTGTGTGTTTATGTTTAATTTCCACTGGATATTTTGTCCCAAAACAGGAGAGTCTGCTCTGCACACGTCCAGGGGCAACACAATTATTCAGCTGAAGTCACGAGACGCATTTCTCTCATGTTATTTCATGTACAGGAAAAACAGAACAGTTTCACCGACCAAAGAGAAGAGAAAATGCTGGACTTGCAGCAGCTTTTATTTCTTTCAGCTCCTAAGTAAAAGTATATGTAGGGTTGACATGAGTGCTTTTATCCTGAAAGCAATGGATATTTATAATTTTTGCAATACATTTCTGCTCCATCATCCAGCCTAAAATAGAACTGTTGTTTATCAAGCAAATCTGCTGCTACAGACACAGAGTCTGTTGACGTACCTTGATGTTTCGGACCAAACACGTATCCAGAGGAAACTAGAAGCAATAAAGAGTTTGATGCAGAGCAGCTTGAGAGCAAACCATCTTGAGATTGACACTATTATGAAGCAGCCCTGACAGTAAAGCTGAACCGAATTAGAAAGTTCACACGCAGACACACCATCTGCCGACACACTTACGGTGACGTGCTCGAAGTCTTGGCCCAGTTCGGGCGAGCTGGCGACCACCTCCCTCTGAGCGATCCACTGCTCCAGCTCGTCCACCTCCCTGTTGAGCTGGTAGAGCCAGTACTGCTGCTCCAGGCGGCTCTTCCTCTCCTCCACCAGGTCCTTCAGAGACACGTACAGACGGTCGATCTGCGACTGCCGCTTGCTGATGTGTTCGCTGCGGAAACACAAGAGAGGAGAGAGTGTGAAAACAAGCTGCTCAATCGTTTTTTCAATGTTTGCAAACTTCAAAGTCCTTCGAAGTTTTGCATCTCAGATTGAAAGTCATTTTTTCAATGAAGTTGTTGCAACCTCACTTTTCATCTAGGATGACTCTGAAGCTGTAGACGTCCTTTCTTTCTACTCTCTTAATGTATTTTATGGCAGAAAATGTACGTGGACCCTGTGGAGACCTTTGGGGTCAACTTCCTGCTCTGCATGGACACAGAGGAGCTCCTGAATCCCCTTATGAGTCCGACTGCCAGAAATACATCTGTAGTTACTGTTGAGTAACTGGAAGAAGTCACAACCTGATTACGGCAGAGCAGCTGAAACATTTGAGGAGAAAAATGCTTTCAAGTATAACTTTTCATCAAGCATTAGTGAGAGAACCACTGTTCCTAAAGACTCCTACATTAAAACAAGACCAGAAGATAAGAATGTGAGCACATCTTTGTTTGTCTTTGTGTGTTTACATGCTCACCAGTCTGGATGTCCCATCTCCAGCAGCTGTCGACACTGTTGCGAAAGGAGGCCGATGGTCTCTGCGTAATCCTCGATGGTTTGTTCTAGAACCAGGTGCTTCTTCAGTAGCTGCAGGGTGCTAGGCTCGTCCTGGTGGGAGGAGCAAACCACACGATGGATCATCATCACCTAATCAGCCTCTCTCAGACTGATTCCTGCCGACCAGCTTCCGCCTCGATTACTGCAGTTCTCTCCTGGCGGGTCTTCCCTCACGCTCCACCAAACCTCTACAGAGGTTGTCCTCCAGAGTAACCTCTGGGTCTGCTCCCACTGGCCTGAACTCCATCATTCAGGTCGATGCTCCTTCTCCTGCACTGCATTCCTCCCAAGAACATCTGTTCTAGCTTCCCTAACCCTAACCCAATCACAGTCCAGACCGTTTTCTTTTGCAGTGGTGGAACAATTGCAGAATTTCTTGAAAACCTTCCTCTTCCTCTGCCTCGTCATCTCAGCACAGCTCTAACCCCTCTTTACTAAAAACATCTAAAAACATATATCTGTGCTTCTCCTATCTTTACAGGGACAATGTCTCATTGTTGTCATTGGTGTGTCATGACCTCCAATAATAATCTGACACATTCTTGTAAGTGAAGAATTTTAGATTCATATACACATGTGACACATGTTAAGCTGACAGGGCATCACCATAACGGTCCACCATCTTGAAACTACAGCTGCCGGCAAGGGACAAATAGCAGATACCAGAGCAGAAGATCAGGCTTTTTTGAAGAGGCTTTTTGATACACAGAGGCTACCGTAGTTGCAATGTGTATTTGAAACAGGGAGGCGCTAGTGTGCACTATTTGTTTGAATGCAATACACATTTTCACCATTGGATGGGGGCAATTTCTCCTCAATGTCCCTTTAAGCTCCTTTCATGCTCTAATGCTATCCCTCAGCTCTATAGCCTATCACACACACACACACACACACACACACACACACACACACACACACACACACACACACACACACCTTCCCCTTCTCCTCGTTCATCATGTGCAGCTCTTGCTCGCTGAGCCAGGCCTCCACCTCCGCCGTGTCGAAGTAGTACTGCTGGGCCTGGTACATGGCGTCCAGCACCAGCTGCCTGCGCTCCGTCTCGCCCCAGAGCACGGCCCACAGCTGGGCCAGCTGGTCGTGACCCGCCCTGATGCAGTCGGCCTCGGGGCTGCGTATGGACGCGATGAGTCCCGCTCGCTCCAGGACGTCCTCGATCCTGCCGCGGTGGCCCTGCAGCTCCCTCTGGAGAGTCTGGAGGAGAGAGAGCAAGAGTAAGAGGAGGAGGTGTGTTCCTTTCAAGATTTATGGTGAAATGTTTAAAACAACAAAAAAAACATGGTCGCTAGGCGGTCGCTAGGCACTGAAGGACTTAAGCTATGACAGTTAGCTGTAGCTAGCAGCTAGCAATAGCAAAAACTATTCAAATCAAACTTACTTTCAATAAACAAGGACATTAAATAAAAACATTAAAAACTGTTAAAACCATTGGTGACTGAGGAAAATGGGGATAAAACAATGGGATTTATATTAATAAATTGGTGAATAAATATAATAACAAACAAGTAAATAAATCAATTCACCACAACAAATAAGTTATAAATATAATATGGAAATATGAAACTACAGGAAAAGTAGAAACAAAGCTAGAAAAATAAATAAATAAAAACATGAATCTAGGTATGAAATAAAAATTGAAATGAAATAGCATAAAAGGAGATTTGGGTAAAAGGTACAGTAAAAAGACTTTTTAAAAATTTTTTTTGGATGTGCTCATCTTCGTACCTGGTTCTTCTTCATGAGCTGCTGGACGGCCTGCAGAGTGGAGCCGTGCTCCTGAGACATGGCCATCGGGAGGCGCTCCTGGATCCACAGCTACAAGCACACGCAACAATACATATAAATATACATAAATATATATATTTATATACAGATAAATATTTGTGCATTTCTGAGTCGGTGGGTGTGATGTAGACCTGTTAGGACTGCTTTGGAACCCCTAGAGTGCCTCAGGCAACATTTTCTTTGTATTTCTTGTGTAGACATCATAACTTATCATCAAATGTTCATAAATTAGAATCAGAATTTAACAAATAATAACTTGTGTATGTTTCTTAGGATGTCATGTTGTCACCGCCACCATATAATAAACAGAGTTCAGTTGATCAAGTTTTAACCAATATCAGGTCTTTAAAAGCCTTTATTTTGTTCAACAATTCACTCAATTTTCTGTCACAGAGACAGAGAGTCTGTCACAGAGAGAGAAGTCAGAAGATACTCACATTTAAGATCACAGTATTTGGCTTAAGTCCTAAAAATTGTTCTTGATTAACATTTTAATGTTTATTTTATTAGTTGATTGTCTGCAATCTACTGCATATGTCACACAATGCTACAATGCTAGTTAGCGTTGGTTAAAAGTTATTTGTCTGTATAACACGATAAGATGATAATTCATGATTTTTTTATATTTACTAATTTTCCAGCTGTTGTGTCCATTATATGGTATGTAGGAGCATCTCAGGTCCTAAGACAGATACGTGAATTCACAGTTAATTATCTCATGGGATTGTTAAGTTATTACCTCATGTGCAGGAGATAACAAGGACCTGCTGGGACTTAAAGGGCTCCAGACAAATCGTTTAATCTTAAGATTAGGACAAGTTTTAATTATAAGGTATGAGCACAGTAAATGTACAGCAGCAGGTGAATGAGAGTAGAACTAGAAGTGAGTCTTCTGGGAAACGGATGTGGGTCAAAAAGCAGCGAAGAAGTTACAGAAAGGAAAACGCGACTGGGTGTCCGACTCACGATCTCGTCCTCCAGGTCTCGTCCCACTTGGTGGACCTCCTTGGACGCCAGCAGGATGCGTCGTCTCTCCTTCAGCGGCTCGATCAGTCGCACCATCCGGGCCTCGACGGCCGCCTGGCGCTCGGCCACCGTCTCCTTGACCTGCGTCTGCTGAGAGATGGTCGTCACCTGCGCCTGCAGCTGCCCCACCTCCTTGTACCACTGCTCCATCTGCGTCTCCATGGTCTGAGCGGGAGGGAGGGAGGGAGGGAGGGAGGGAGGAAGGGAGGGAGAGCGTAAGAGCGTGAGACAGAGCGGAGCACGATGAGTCACGATCAGGACGGAGGGATGAGATGGAGGAGAGGAAGAGAGGTCAAACTGGAGAGAGGAGCGGGAGAAAGATGTCGTCGAGATGGGATGAGCAGGATGTGAGGAAGGTGACGGGATGGAAAGGTTCTGTTGACGTGTCTCTCAAACAAAAGTTGAATGTTATTTTATGATAATATTCATGACAGAGCTCGGGATCGGCCATGGACAGAAAAGAAATTAGCACTTTTTAGGTATTTTATGTATTTTGTACACGGGTTTTTACTGTTTTGTTGACGTTTTAGTACTTCGTTTGTACATTTTAAGTATTTATTTTCCATATTTAACTGTTTAAGTACTTAATTGGGAAGTTTTAAGCATTTCATTCACGTTTTTGTGCTTCATTCACACATTTTAACAATTTTGTTAGCATGTTTAACTATTTTGGTCGCACATTTTGATTTATTTGTTCCTTTGAACTATTTCACTAGCATGTTTGGACTAATTTGTTCATGCATTTTTATGACTTAATTTGCACATTTAAATGATTAAATTCACATTTTGTATTTTAGTATCGGATTTTATTTGCATGATTATTATTTAGTTCCCAAGGTTTTATTTTATAAGATCGCAGGTGAAGTTAACTTTGGTTAAAGCTTGAATAAATGAGAAAAACTCACAATCCAAGTGTGAACAAAATAGTTAAAACATGAATGAAAAACTAGCACTAATTTTAATTTTTTGTTCTCTCCATGGCTTTTCCCGGGCTCAGTACAAGTACAAAAAGGAAAAAAAATAATGTAAAAGGTATTGCACAGCTTGCAGCCTAAAATGACACTCTCAACAATAAAATTTTATCCTTAATTTGTTGCCAGCTCAGCTCACTGAAATGTCGTCATGTAACAACAAATGGACGTGAAAGAAAAGACGAGACTCGACGTAAAATAATCATAAGAGACAGACATGAAGCGTGAAGTGAAGTTTACTGTACCCCTGGTCAGGATGGATGCTGGGTAGTGGAGTTTGGTTTGGAGTTAGGATGATGTGGTAAAGCAGTGCTAATGGAGGCCTGTTAAAGGAAGCTGTGAGCGGAATGCTGTTGGAGAGCAGAGTGAGACATGTCTATGAAATGATGAAGTAATGAGAGGATGAATCTGTGTGTCAGACCGTGGTGGGTGGTGGGAGAACTAGAGAGGAGCTGCGTCCCGACAGCACGTGCACAAAAACCCAACACTTTACTACATGTTTCTAGCATGACATGGAAGCAAAATAAAAGTATATGCAAAGTCGACTGTGAGACAAAGAAAACTGTGCATTTCTGAGCATTTTTCCCTTCTTTTGAAAATTTGGGGATCGGTTTTGGCTGTATCACGTTACGAGAAGCCGAATTTGTCGAGGAGAAAAATGCCTCCGAGTATGACTTTTAATCATGACTCAGGACTCAGAAACTCAAAATCAGAAAACGAGTGAGAGGTGACGTTGTGAATGGAGCTACGTGCCTGTAGTTTCTTCAGCTGCTTGTTGACAGTGGTGAGGTCCCGGCCCTGGTCTACGTAGGCCAGCTGACCCTCCAGCTGTCCCAGTCTCTGGTCCAGACTCTCGTAGCTCTGCACCAGCAGATCCGCCTTGTTGGCCTCGAAGAGTTGCCGGGCTTTGGCCTGGGTGGTGCTCTCCAGGTCCTGCCAACATTCCCGGATCTCGTCCAACTTCCTCCGCACCACCGGGCTGAGCTCCGGCTTCTCCTGGATCAGCTGCTGGCCCTCCTGCACGCGAGACCACAGGGGAGGAGCGGTGAGAGGGGGGCGATGTTCTGCATGACTTCAAGGGACCATTAAAGGTGACTGGGATGAGTCAGTTAGTTAATTAGTTTTCTTTTTCAGTAATTTTTTAGTTATCTATATCGCCTTTACTTTCTCTTTTTGACCTCTACTACACTGTCACTTTACTACCTGAAATTTCCCACTTGTAGGACAAATAAAGGCAGATATATATGTAGTTCTATTCTTTTCTAACCTATTCTATAGTCTATCTACAAATCTAAAATCTGATATTTGATATATGGATATTTTATTCAATTAAGTCCATGTTATCCCATGTCATACATAAACATGTATTAATATATAATTGAATATATATTACTATTTGATATTTCCATTTGTGAGAGAAAAAAAGATCTACTGGAATTTGACCGGTAACGCAATGAGCTGAAATTGGATTTTATCATTTAAATCTGAATTTCATTTAATTTCAGTTTTTTCATCAAAGAACAAAGTCAGGATTTTCAAATTAATGGTCTGTCTCGTATTACAATTTCATTCAGAAAAAAATAATAACATTAACACATTTCCTCACTTTGAGATACAGCTGACTACATCAATACCTCTTAAAATATTTGACAAAATATTTCCCCCACACATATACACATATACTGTACATATATAATGTAACATGATAACCAGAAGGGAACAAAATCGCATGAATCCAGAGTCTTTTCTTTGTTTCGTCACATCCAAACATAAGCACTGGATGTTGTGTGGTATTTATGTGCAGACACAGTGGGAACTGGTTTGGTTCGAAGGTGTTTGTGGGTAGAGATTAAACCTCAGTAAAATGCCTCATAAATTACCTCAGACTGCCCTTCCCCCTCCCCTCTCTTTCTCTCTGTGTCCTCTCTTTTTCATATTTCTGCCTCTTTTTCTACCTAATTCTGGTTGGGGCCCCCTTCCACACACACCCACACACACACACACACACACACACACACACACACACACACACACACACACACACACACACATGCACACTCACACCATTCCCTATGTGCTGGACACCTGCTCCCTTTTTCTTCATTTAACCTCCCCCACAGTGAAATCCTCCCCCCATCCAATTGAAATTCGTCTTTTTTTCCAGAGACCATGTGTGTTTGTATGTTACAGAGAGAAAAGACCAGGACTCTTATTTTTGTAAATATCCAGCATTTATATACAGAAACAGACCACTGGGTATTTAGTGGAATAGTACTTATTAAATCCATGTGTATAAATGTATATATATACAAATATATGTATGTATGTTTATGTATAGTATGTGTGTGTGTGTGTGTGTGTGTGTGTGTGTGTGTGTGTGTGTGTGTTTGTGTATAAAATAATTCTGCAAGCTCAAGACAGAAATGAGTAATTGATATGTTTGGCACTTTTATTCCATCTCTTAGCACATAATAATTGGTGGTTATTTGAGCCACAACATTTAGTGAGTCACCATCCAGAGAGGACGACATCCTGACTGACTCATCTACAACACACACACACACACACACTCACACACACACACACTCACACACATCCTGCCTGTTGACCGAGAACTGCACAACACCTGGACGAGGTGTTAAAAACCGGTTTCCGGTCCAAACGTTGACGACGAATGTGTGAAAACGCCTGGTTACACTGAAGGTTTGAAATGTGAGGATTCCAAATGCGACTATAAGAAAATAGAGTCAATTTCTGTACATATCTGCATCCTTTCATGCTTACCTGGCAACCACATAATTGTCTGATCATTATTTTGATTAAATTGTATATTGTGTAAATAACTGCAGAAAGTGTTCAGAAATTCTTAGAAACTGAGTAATATTGACTGAGTTTATATTTCTGTCTCCTTTTCAAATGTGAGGAGAAAGAAATGTTTCACGTGAACCAAACTAAACAAATAAACTAAACATCTCTTTATGTTTCTCGCCTCGACCATGTGAATGACCAGATGTGAGTCTATGCAACCTCCTCAGCTTGTTCTCCTTCACTAAGTGGTAACCTGAGCTTTGCTGCAGCTATGGAGTGATGCGTCCACATCCAGCCTTACATGTTGGAGCCTGAACCAGAGACTGAGGAACCAGAGACTGAGGAAGAACCAGGAGCAGAGACACTGAGATTTCACCAGAGACTGAAAACCAAACTGCTGCAGACTCACATTTCAATAACCAGTAATAGCTCACGTTGCTTTGAACATGCTATACATACTTGGAAACTGTCAGTACTTAACAAAAATTAAGGGAAAAAAAAGCTATGACAAACCTTTTTGGAGCAAGTGTGCATGTGTACGTGTGTTGATACATTCACACACCCACACACACACACACACACACAGACACACAGACACACACACACACACACACACACACACACACACACACACACACACACACGACTAAAGCTACTAAGGGATCACAGGCTGTGCAGCGGGCTCCACTACTGTAGATCCCAGAGTTGTTACGTCAGCTCACGTTGTAGTGAAGCGTCTCCGTTTTCTGCTGCTACTGATGTGTTCCCTCCTCTGCAGTATGTGGGAGAAGCTGCGTGGGCTCCAGCAGCTCTGAGCTACTACTCCACACACTCGCGCACGCACACACACACACACACACACACACACACACACACACACACACACACACACACACAGTGTGCGTGTCTCTGCAGTTCAGGAAGGATTATAATACCTTCTTGCTCACGAAAACAGCTTCTACAGAGATCCCCCGGCAACGTGAAGGAGGTTGCATGTTGATACACCCTCTTCCCACACAGACAGACAGACGGATAGAAACTTTATCGATCCCTCAGGGATGTTCTCTTAGGAAAATTCAGGAAGAGGAGGAGGACACTTCAGCAATACCAAGTGTACGTGTGGAGCCCCTATTCTATCTGCCTGTTTCAATAATCTGTTTAATGTTTGGTCCAATATAGTATGCCAGGGGATGCATCACATATAGAGCTGCTCAGAACAGAAGCTACACTTGATCTTAGCCAAAAGGCCGACAGACAGTCAAGTGATCGCGTTTAAAGTTTCAGTCCTTGCACACACGTGCTCATACATGCAGTTTAACCCTGTGTAATCCAGTTTTATAGAGCTGTTACTTAAAAGTATTAAGGTCAGACAAAAACATTCTTGTACATAAACACAACGCTTAATTCACCCCTCACACGATCACACACTAAGACGTGGAGTTTAGATGCAGAGACTCTACAACTGAGGTCACTAATTATTAATTAATCACAGTCTAATTAATAGACTGTGGTACAGATATGGACTGGAGACAATAATTAAACAATTATCATTTATATCTCTGTGTATATGTGTGTGTAAGTATACAATAAGATTAAAATGTTTTTTTAAATATTTTGCTAAAATGTAGAAAACAAATAAATTACGGTAAAATATTTCAAAATATTTATCTACAATAATAAAATAAATAATAAAGTCAAATAAAATCAAAATATTAAATCAAATTAAATCAAGCATAAATGCTCTCTCTTGCCATTCGTATATATGTAGTTGTAATTGAATCGCTCTGATCTACACTATCAATACTACTATACACTACTATAAGAATGAAGAGGATATCAACATCAGAGCCTTACATCGTTTTCTCAGCCTTCTGTTCAATCATTAATGACAATAATAACACAACGCTGATGCACATGGAGACAGAGGCGTCTGCGTCCAGACGAGCAGGAGGAATATGAATATTGACGGACGTGGAGCGAGGACTTGTTCTCCCGACAGAACGCTGACACTAACAGGAGCAGACGGGCGCTGGTCGTCTCTCGGCTGTCCGCTCTGGACATTACAGCAGACATCTGCTGCTGGACGTCACTGCTGACAGCCTGCTGGTCACTGTGTCTGTCACACGCAGGACGCCGCACCCACTGTGTCAATATTTACTGCCTGTGTGAAAAGTCTGTTTGCACAACTGAACAGAGAGGGTTTCTTTTTTTTCACATTATAGGGTCAAATGCAGGAATTAAAGGGAACCAGGAACATAGAGACTATGGGACACTGGTTTCATCAGCCTATGTTACAGCCCTTTCTCAATCGTATGATTTGCTTTATTTTCAATGCTTGTTCATAATACTGTCATAGCACCTGTCATGAATTAATGAATGCTTATGACAGCTGTCATAAGCATTATGTCACTTTTATGCCACTTTTGATGCACGGTTGACATTTTCTGAGATGTCTTCTTTACGACAATTTGACCTGACATCTGAGACATCTAGCGCATCCTGCTTGTGCTGCTGATACAGACACAGAAAAAAGCAATCGAGAATTGTCACACACTCGCATACACATGCACCCGGCTGGAGATGACATACTTTCCAGACTCCGCCCAGCTACAGGCAGAGCTGAGTGCTGAGCAGCCTTAAAATCTGCCCTCCCGTCTTCCTCTGCGCTGCTGTAAAAGCAGCTCTTTGGCCGGAGGAGGACAGACGTACTTTTTGGTCTCACTCAAACCCTGGAGTGTGTCTTTTTGCAGAGAGAGCATCTGAAAGCTCAGCGCTTCGCCTGGCTTCAGCAGGCACAGGGCTCATTACTTTAATTTGACTGAAGTCACAGCTCACGTCATAGTTTTTCACAAAAATAAAAGGGATATTTCTAAAATTTCAATGGAGTTGCTACTTGAGGGGGTTTCCATTGAAGATTCCATATGAACCTCCTGGTGAAACTCCACTTTGAGAAAGACAGACATCCAAAACATTGTTTTCTTTAATATTCATTTAGAAAAACCTCAGTCTTGGTCCAAACCACAGCTGGTCTGAAGGAAACCAGTCATGTGACCCCCAAGTCAGGTCACGTGACCTGTAAATGTGAACAAAGCATTTCAGTCGCACTTTGTGATCGACTTCTAAATAGACATGTCTGGAAAAACCACCTTATGAGGGAGAAACAATGTTTCAGTGAGATCTGAGAGGTTTCTCAACACTTAGGTGTTTCCATCACCAGTTTATATTGCAACATTTAAGTTTTGTTAATTTCATCATTTCATCATCATCATTTCAAAGACTTTGTTTTTTTCTATCTGGTGTCATTTCAACACATCAGGACCCGACTGAGAGAAAGTAAAAGCATGACAGCACATTTCTCTGCCTCGCTCTGGCATTGACCGTTGTTATTGTCACCGGTCCATTGATGCTTTCACTGTACCTCCATCTAAACACACCTAGCACTTCATCATTCACACGCACACACTTTCTCTCATACTGCAGAGTCAGCACCTGCCTACAGCTGCCTTCATCACTTGGTTTCCACATTCAGTGTACTTGACTACTTTATTTTTACTCTGTCCTGATTGAAAAGACACAGAGTCTCATCCTTCTGGTTATCCTTATATCACATTATAAGGAGGGCGCCTGGATATACTGAGGCATGAGGAAGACAGCATTTTCACTGGTGCGCAAACACACACTCCTCCACACACTCACAGACAAAAACAAACACAATCTGCTCCAGCTGAAGCAAAACAGCCTGAGCAGCCAGCAGCGTCTATTTGATCTAAACCGCAGAATAAGAAAAAATGTATTTTTAGTTTAAAAACTCTGTGTGGAACAAACTTTTCTGTTTCGCGTCCAAAACATTCCAAACAAATAGCTGTTGTTTTTTGTTTTTTGTTTCTTTTTTATCCTGTATGGTTCATTCACAAGCTTTGTCGCTTCACATTAGAAATACGATCTGTGCGTTCACATCTGTTTATGTGGCCGGGTTGGAGGTTCTGTCATCCTGAACAGCAGCATTATCGATTAGGAAAGCATTACACATTCAGAACAATGCAAAGCTCAGCTTATTAGACCACGACCTGCTACACTACATCACATTAACACCCACTGATACGGCCTGAGTCTCTGGTCACCCTGCAGCCTCCTTCTTCTTCTTCCCCTGCACGCTTTCTTACGTTTGTCTATCTTACTATCCTAACATGTTACCTGTGCCCAGGTTAAAGGGGAGAGAGAGAGACAGGGAGAGAGGAGGAAGAGGAGGAAGAAGAATGACCTTCACACATGAGAAGTACATTGAGAGTGAGTGAGGGAGAGAGAGAGTGAGAGAGAGAGAGAGAGGGAAGACTGGGAGGAAGGAGAGGGGATTGGACAGCTGTTGCTTGGCAACCATCGCAATTCAGGAAGAGGAGACGAGTCATTCAAGGTGCTGCAGGCTGCTTGACGTCAAGGCTGACACCGACACAGCACATCGTGTTCGTCCAAAATATCTGCCGGGGTCTCCCTCAGTAAGCGTCATTAGCAGACGCAAAAAAACGTTTCTGTCTTTACTCGCGGCCTCATATTCATTAAGTTGTACTCTCCTGGACTTCCCCTTAAGTTATACACAGTTATTACAAAACTCGTTTTTAGGATTTCCCCTGCATGCGGCTGTCCACAATG
The DNA here is from genome assembly GCA_029224185.1 of Karalla daura. Taxonomy (NCBI): domain Eukaryota; kingdom Metazoa; phylum Chordata; class Actinopteri; order Chaetodontiformes; family Leiognathidae; genus Karalla; species Karalla daura. Next base: position 13,242,487 of record CM055198.1, on the reverse strand, counting down.
TGGAATAAAAACAAAAAAATGCTGCAAAAATACCAAAAGCCAGGGGTGTTTTTTAGGAGCGCTCTAGCACTCCTACATTTAATCATAGCAGCCCTAAAATAAATGTAATTTACATACATTTTTTTTATAAAAAATAATTTTGTATGACCTGGAAATGGGACAAACTTTTAAACTGCACAAATGTGTGATTTCTTATGGTACTTCATGTTATTCAGTAAGAGGTTTGAACCCTTTCAAGGCATTTTATATATGTTATTAGGAGCCAAGCACCCCTAAGAGTCTGATCCTAAATTTGCATATACTGCACATACAGCTGCATATTCAGTCAAAATTGCTCTAGTCCACCAGGCCTCTAGGGGGAGCTGACCTGAGTCTAGTCCTATGGGACCACACTGCAGGTCTTGATGCTTTTTTTGGTCAGTTGTTTCATATTATAAATTAAGTACAGCACCATCAGCTCCACTCTGTGAAGTGTCTGGTTTCTGAAGTATGTGCAGAAGAAGAAGTGACGTCGCGCATGGCAGCAGTATGGAAGTGGCACATGTTAGTGCGTCTATCAGGGTTGAAGGTGTTGTTCAGTCTGATCCGACAACATTATGATGGAGCAATAAAGAGGAGAAGAAGATGAAGAAACTAGCTTGTTTCATCTATTGTATACATTTGATCATGCAGGGTCCAGCATCCTACGTAGGGTGAAATAAAAGTTGAATAAAATGTGATGTGATTGTTCAGACGAAGGTTGCTTTATCAGATATGTATCTGATTTAGGACAGATATGAAAGTGTCCTGGGTCAGCAAGTTTCAGCTGTTAAGTTATAAAAACATCAGATATGTGTCACATTTTTGTAAAAAAAAAAAAGTCAGATTTGGGACACTTTTGCCCACAAAGTTAATGTAACTAAGAGTAACTGTCTCAAAAACAGTAGAAAATTAAGCTAAAAGCTCCAAAAATCAATTTCATGCAACTTAGCACTTCAATTCTACTGCCACTACACTGCACGGTCTGTCAGTGCTCCAGCAGCATTGTGCCAATCACTCCTATATGGACACTAATAAAAACAAATTTGGAAAACAAAGTTGGATCTACTTCAGCTTGTGAACCCATGAAAATATCAGCAGTATGTGGACATCCTACGCTGGAGACTACATTGAGTTGTGCACTGTTCACGTACTGTAAACCAGGAGCCACAGCTGCTTAAAATGTGCTTTGCAGAGCTACTCATGATAGAAAGAGGTTCTTAACGCTCTTATATAAATAGATCAGAGAGACACAACCAGGACGCGCAAACACAAACACACACACACACACATACGCGAGTGTGGGGCAGAAAGTCTTACAATGAACAGTCTGAATTTATCCAGTAAAAACCTGGATATCAAGCCAAGGAAGTTTTCACATGTCGTCTCTGACCTTCAGCTAATCCATCTAATGTGTTCCGACTATAAAAAGACTAATTTGATTTCAGTGCAAGGACAATCAGGGGATGTTAGAACAACAACGTTTCCAACACTGTAACTCTGACAGGATGCCAAATCCTATGAACGTTATTCTTCCTGAAAAAAAAAGACAAACAGAAAAAAAAAACAGTCAGTTGCTAAGCAACGGCCACGTGGGGGTGAACATGGCTGCCATGAATGACTTCAGAGGCCAAAGTCTGTTTATCTGCCAAAAGCAGGACGGCCCGGAGTGACAGTCTGCTCCTGAGGAGCTCTGACCTGGATCTGCACCAGAGCAACCTAGCAAGATGTTTCTGCACCTTTGTTTTACCTGTTGTGCTCACCATTTGTCAGGTGCACGCCTAATTTAATCCATAAACTAAAAACCAATCGACCCGGAGATCAAACAGTCCTCACAGAGGCATAAAGTGAAGTCACTTCTAGACAAGCACATTTTCTATGTCATTATTTGCACTGATACATTAATTTCATTAAATTAACATCTTTTCCATTCATTTCTTTACTTATTACCATTTTCCTATCTCCCCTTCTATCAAGATTACTACAGGTTACTATTATTATTATTCATTTATTGTCATTTTTTTTATTATTTAGCTAACATTATTTTACACTTCTTTGTCATCACATGGTTTCTTAATATTTGTTCTGTTTTTACATGATACTGTATGTTTGTATAATTAAAACAGGTCTCCCTTGTAAATAAAACCCTGGGTCTCAATGAATTAAAAAAATACATATCATTCATTATGTGTACTTACAGTACTATTATTATTATTTCCTTGTGGACCGTTGTGTACTATGCATTGTATAGATGATTTTGGCTGCGGTAGAGAACAATTTAATCTTTTCATCTTTTTACACCCGACTTTTGTCACTCTCCACCTTAACACTTCATAAAAGTACATATGCTACTCAGTTCCTTGCAGTATAAATGAGGGTTTGTTAATACAACAAGACTCAGAGTGAGGACAGTATTTCAGATTCCATTGTTGTTTGAGTAAAGAAAGATAAAGAAAGTGTTGAGTAGGTTGTATCTGTGTTTTTTTTTCTTTCTTCTTTTCCTTACTGTCGGCCAATTTACATACTTCCAAGATGCAAACGCACTCGGCTTAATTCTCATACTTGAGATCGTGGGCGTTCAAACCACAATGGACTGTGTTGTGCATCAGAGCAACAGCAGATCATCGCTTCTGAGCAATTCACAACAACCAAACAACTTCTTCTTTGTTTTTTCTCAAAGACTTACATCTTTAATTCACATCTCCAGTCCAACCTCAGGCTGTAAAGGAAACAGCTCTTGACATAATGTCACTGTGTCAGTCGGCCTCCCTACAACACAAGCTCATGTTATCTTAGGGGCAAATCACTTCACTATTGTAGTATATGAAGAGTGTACAGACATGAGCCATAATGAGGAGCCTATAGGATGGTGGTGGGTGAAGCTGCCCACCCATACTGTAAAGCAACCACAGTATCTAAGACGTGGATAGAGAGAGATGATGTAATAGCTCAGCTTTCACGGTTTGTGTATGATTTATTAATAATTTAAACAGCTGCTGATTCACTTTTCACTTTTTTTTCATCATATAGACTCATCAGTGTATCAGCATCAATAGATGCATCAGTTTCAGTGTGATCTTCTCTCCCATGTTTCTCAATGAATCAAGTGTTTGGTCAATAAAATGTCTATAAAATGTCGGAAGAATGTTTAAAAGTGAGGATCCGAAATATTTCCTCTCGTGACTTTACGCTGCTAATGATGAGGAACTTCATCAGCATGTCGTAAGGACAAGCATGACCTACGGTGTGTTTACTTCAGCTTCAGATCAATGCAATTGATTGAGTCTTTAAGGAACTATTCATATGCCAAGGTCTAATCTGGTTAATTTAGAGTTAAGTGAGATTTTCTTTTCAGGAGCTGAACAAACTAAAAGAAGAAAAAAGAGTCAAGCGACGATTGGTTGATTTGGTTAATAACTCACTTTATGGAACAGGCCCCTGGAGGTGCAGCTGAAGAAACACTGGCTAACCCAATTATATTTGTCGACAGCGGCTTCAGACTAGAGGGTGATGTGCTGTATAAACCTCCTTCATATGAATCAGATCCTATCAGGATAGAGCAGTAGTGAAGCTGAGGGATCCTCTCTATTTAAAACCCTCCTCTGACACCGTGGTGCCCTCGCCACAGGCTTTGTTACGCTTTCATTAAGAGAGTTACAGCCCGCTAATGTTTGATACAAGGACTTTTCCTTTGACTTTTAAAATGCAGGCGTAAAATTACAGCCAAAACACCATTAGGGTGATGTCACATTAATGCAATTCATGACACACTGAACAAAAGCCCTTTTTTAATGATTTCTTTTTTAAAAACAGTTTATGTTATGGTATGGCAGACATGTTGTCATGTCACACAATACTGATGTGTCATTGTACACAATTGTATCTTGCACTTTGCATTTAACCAGATTCCTCACATATTTACTGCTGTCTTCCAACTGTCTACAGTGGTAACTCACCTATATAATAATAACTCGTCCATGAATCAAAATTATGGCAGATATACAGACTATACTTATGTTTATTCACAGGGTCGAGAGAAGAGGAGGAACAACCTCCCAGGACAGGTCAAGGAAATTTTGCTTTTCCCTCATTATTATTATTTAAATATTGTTATTTCTTTCTTTGCTTACTATATTTTTAACTACTATACTTATTTACTGTGTCACATTATTATTTAATGTGAAGATTCTGTGTGGACCGTTTATCACATCACATAGCAGTGATCTTTTCTCATCTTTTGAACATAACCAACAAATAACATATATACAGATAGATAGATAGATAGATAGATAGATAGATAGATAGATAGATAGATAGATAGATAGATAGATAGATAGATAGATAGATAGATAGATAGATAGATAGATAGATAGATAGATAGATAGATAGATAGATAGATAGATAGATAGATAGATAGATAGATAGATAGATAGATAGATAGATAGATAGATAGATAGATAGATAGATAGATAGATAGATCTGATTTCTACGTTATGAAACAATGAATCATCCCATATCCCGCCCTGACACATTATCCTGTGTCTCTGTATAAGGCTCAAACAAGAACAGGACAGCTCTAAACTTTGAAGTGAGAGAAAAACAAAGGAGCTAAAAGTTTCCAATGACACAGCAGCAGCAGCAGCGGCAACAGCAGAACTCACCTTCTCAATCTTATCCAGCCACTCCTTGTTCTGGGCCAGCTCGGCCATGAACGCCTGGTGCTTCAGCCATTTCTTGTGAAGCTTCTGGGTCTCGTCTCGGCTGCTGTCCCTCGCCATCAGCATCTTCTCACACACCCAGTCTCCCAGCTGGGGACAGAGAGGTCAGAGAGAGAGAGAGAGAGGGATGTCAGTACAAGCTGAGCACACATATTTCCAGGGGATGACAGCGAGTGTGGACTTCTGGATCGCAAAAAGATTTGGATCCTTAAAAATAACATTGCACACACTCAGGGGCATGTTTAGATACATATTTGTTCAGTTGCTTACTTATGTATTATTATGTATTCTTATGTCACATTATTATGAATTATGACATGTTATTTCTGACTACAGTGGCAAGAGCTTATCTATTTTTATCGACTATATAATAAAATAATTGACAAACATTTTATCAAGGTTTAGTAGATGTTTTTACTATTTGGGGAAGGAATCTAAGAAATTAAGTCAAAATTCTCTGATCGCATCTCTGGTTTCTTTAGTTCCCAAAACCTGAATATCTTTTAGATGAGGAAAAAATAAAAGGCTTTTTAAAAAGATAATCTTGGTCAATAATCTTGACAATAGCCGATGTCATGGCAAACTACGGTAAAACTCCAGCTGGTCATGGTGATCATTTAAATTACCATGGTAACCGCGGATATCATCACATGCAGGGCTCCATGTTAGCTTAGCATTAGCTTGCGGGATCTTATGTTCGGGGCAGCAGATTCTTTTCAAAATAAATAGTTTTTCAAATTAAAACATCTCCCATAATGATAACCAATTACCGATTCCCAACTGGGCTGGTTTATTTTGCACAGTTGTGGTACATTTTGCAATGTGAAGATTGCATTTTATTTTACTGTATTTACACTGTTTAAAGTAGAAAGTATTGAATTTGCATTTCTTAAAGTTTTGCATTTAGGTTCTATTTAAATACATAATATATCAATCAGTGTATCAGTGTCTTCAACAATTTGAACCTATTTTAACAAATATACACGATATACCAATAGCGTTGATCATTTCGGTCCCTATCAGCACAGTGTGACATTTTAACATCTTTACACACCCCTAGCTGCAGCTCTATTTTCCGATTTTCACATCACAAGGATTAACTGTAAACACAGCAGCGGCACACATGCGTCGGGGAAATACAAGGTCAAACACATACCCATGAATATTTAATGACGCACAGCAGGCACATGTAGGCGCACACACGTGTACCAAACAAGCATGGCTGCTGGAATTCACATGTACACACACACACACACACACACACATCCAGCAGCCACAGCATCTGGCTCTAACCAAACAACCCAACAAGAACACACACACTGCTCCGGTCTCCATCATAGAAGGGGGTGAAATCTGTGTGTGTGTGACACACAAGGATCACATCCAGGTCAGCATCATCAATATCAACATCTGCATCTTTACATCTGGATCTATATTTTTTTCCAGCTCCATCTTTTCTCCAAAACTCAAGAAGCGAAATAGAATAACGACCCGATGATTTACCAGCAGCGTCTAAGTGGACCAGCCCACGGGAGTGTGGAGGCTGCGAGTCTCTGGCATCCGCATCCTCGCTCGCTCACCGGTCGGTCTGTCTGCCCATCTCACACACACACACACACACACACATGCACACGCACACACAGAGGCAGAGAAGATGCTCTCCAAGCACCGAGAACGACGGAGGAATAGAGGAGCGACACAAAAAGGTGTGCAGCAAGAGGAGGAGGTTCGTTAAATCACAGCAACGGTGCTCAGTGCTGCGGAGGCAGAAAGCAGGATTCACACTGAGGCTGCTCTCACTCTCTTGTTCTCTCTCTCTCTCTCTCTCTCTGCTGTGCTCAGGCAGGGGAAGGGGGCGGAGCCTGATCAGTGACGAGCAACAATAAAAATGACTGAGAATTAGGAGATAAAGAAGAAGAAGAAGAAGTAGGAGAAGTAAAAAGGGTAAAATAAATAAATAAATAAACCTTCCCCAAAACAATAAAATGGCAGTCAGCCCGACCCCGATACATGCTCCTCCTCCCCTCCTCCCCTCCTCCTCTCCTCGCCTCCCTCACACCTTCAGCTGGTGGGCGTATGAGTGAGCGGGCCTGTCTGGAGATGGAGAGATGGAGTGGAGGAGGAGAGCGGAGGGCGGAGCTAGAAAACACAGGACTGGGATTTGGGGAAGGGGAGGGAGGAGGGAGGAGGGAGGGGGGGGCAGGGGATTCAGGCAGAGCCTCCAGGCTCACCGGTCACGGCTAATGATGCTGAGCAGGAGAAGCTTGAGAGGAGGAGGAGGAGGGGGAGGAGGAGGGGGAGGAGAGATTGAAAATGGTATCAAAAAGAACGCAAAGAGAGAGGAAGCCTGGAAACAGGGGCCAACTCCTCGATAGCTATTTTGGTTTTATTCACTTCCAAACCTGCTACATAATCTAGTGTACTGTCATTCCAGTCCTCCCTCTATGCTGCTGCAGCTGCTGAAGCTGAAACTGAAGCTGCTGCAGCCCTCGGGCAGCTGTACTGTCTGCAGACACTCTGATGCTGCAGTGGTGAAGCAGAGGAGAGAGAGAGAGAGAGAAGGAGAGAGAGGAGGAGAGAGTACAGGTTCGGACAGATGAACAGAGGAGGGGCGACAGTGGGAACAGAGAGACAGTCGTGGATTGGACAGAGACGGTGATTTATTGCGAATGATGTCTTAACGGTTCGACACATTTACGGCTCCTCTTTCCTTTAAAGGACAGGGGCTGGTTTCTCTCTCCCCCGTCTGTCACCTCCTCCAGAACAGGAGGAGGTGACACACACACAGTAGACACACGTTACTGAAAGTGCTGTTTCCACTACGGTTTTTCACAAGATAAAAGCTATTTTTCTGAAATTTCAATAAAGTCCAACTGCAGCTTGCAGGTGTTTCCACTGAAGGTGTTTTGATCTGTAAATGTACATGAAGTCTGTTTAAGCGTCATCCAATAATTATCGCAAATTCTAGTCCTGGTAGACTCCACTTTGAGGAAGATGGACGTCCAAAACATTATTTTTTTAAATCTTTGAATCAGATGTAGAAACAGCTCACTCCCTTCCCCTGTCCATCTGGTCTGAAGGGAACTGGTCATGTGACCCCTACTTCATGATGTCCAGTGTTTCCATCACACTTTGTGATCGACTTCTATGATCGACAACTGGAAAACCACCTCATGAAAGGAAACACTGTTTTAGCATCATTTAACTTTTTTTTTTACATTTATGTGTTTTCGTCTACAGTTTTCTATTGCGACCTTGAGGTTTTTATGGTAGTTACCATAATACCTAACATGATGTATTCCATTACTCCCCCAGCACTGATTACTTAGTAGTAAGGACCTGCCACCAAACAGAATTAAAGATGCCTCATCAGTTTATGAACACACACGCTCCCTCTCTCTCTCTCTCTCTCACACACACACACACACACCTACAAACCTAATGACTGAGCAGGTCATGGAAGGTCACAGTGTGTGGCCCCCTCGAGACCGTAAATGAATTGAATGAGGGAAAAGGAGGGAGTGAGGGTGTGTGTGGCTATTGGGGGGCGAGAGAGGAGCAAATGAATGAGACAGAGGGAGGAGGAGGTAAAGAAGTTTGTCAGATGCAAGGAAAGGAAGAGAGAGAGCGACATTTAGAAGAAAGGAGGGATGACATAACATCATCTTTTAAAACTGCTGCTCTCAGGTTGAAAAACCCCTGAAGAACCTGGAAATATTTACTTTTAAGACACCCCATTCATACTATTCTTACTACTATGAACAGTAACTCATCCAAGGGATCAACCCACAACGTTTGACCCAACCAACAAAAAAAAAAGAGTTAAACCTGCAGGAGAGGCTTTGAGAGGGACTGTGCCATTGTTTGTTGCATGTTTAATACAAGATGCACCAGCTTCAGCAGAGCTGCCTCGAGGCAGCAGATCAGGAGGTGAATCGGGGTAAACAGATTCCTTCATATCACCTCTTCAAAACCCCATAATGTTTGGGAAGGACTCGTAGCACAGGTGAGGAGATGAAGAGAGACAAAACAGAGGGTTCCCAAAATGTTCTGGGTCACTATTGCTCCCAGCATGAGAATCTGCAAATTATGTTACAGCAGTGATGTGGGGTTCAAGGCTGGTAAGGCAAATTTACAAACATATTCACAATTCACCACTCAACTGGCAGCTTTTACACTCACTGCTAGTTGTGTTTCACATCTCATATTCTGACAGCATAAAGGAGCATGCCATGATTCCTACAACACGTGAAGGCAGCATAAATGTGAGCTCACATACACCTCCTTCTCTTGTCTTCTCGTCCATCCTGTCTCAAGTCTTTTCAGTGCTGTTTTATGCTCCATCAGCCAAACTAGATATGTTCTACACATATGTGAAATATGTGAGCAATACAATGGGAGCATATTATGCACTTACTTTTTGTTGCTTTAGTATGAGTATTTGAGTGGAATACCTGCCGACCCCATTCGTGTGGGCGGGGCAATGTTGGAGATCATTAGCATTTTAATGGAAAGGCACAAAAACCGAGTGTTCAAAGCAGGGCTCAAACTGTTGTATAGAGAAGCTGGCAGGGAGGCTGGGGGCGTGGTTATCGAGAGCAATGATAATATGAAGTCCACCATTTTTTTCTTACATAGTGAAACAGTAAACAAGCTAAAGAAAGACTGCAATTGCCAAAAAAACAGCGTGATTTCCTTGTTGTAAGTCCTGGGACTTTGTACTCTGCACTTTGTATGTAACCAGAACCAAAACCGAACAATGACACAGATTAGTAAACTTCAAACTTCAAAAATGCGTAATAAATATATAAAGCAAGTCCACAACAAAAATAGGTGAACACGTCAAGCTCGTAAAAGCGTTGGCAGACGTGTGGAAAGCAGAAGTAAGTTGGAAACATGAGAATGCAGCGTGGGCCGAACTGAGGAACACACCCTGAGAGGCGAAAGCTCAGATTCCTACAGACTGACGCAGTGACACACACACACACACACACACACACACACACACACACACACCAGGGGAAGACTCCTCCTCATGTGTAATTGTATATGCACGTAGAGGAAGGTGGATTTGACTGACGTGACCGTACGTACACCTACACACTCAGACCTTCCAGGACGCTGTGAGATACTCTCCTCCTCCTCTGAATTAATGATGAGCAGCTACACTGCTGAATTATTTAGCAGCAGCATGGAGAGAAAGTTGCTGAAACTAAACAAGGTTTTGGCCCAGAAAGAGGCCTGTGACACACTGCAGTGTACACGAGAGACACGACTGCATTAGCACAAAACGCACGTCAATGCCAAGCTGACCACAAATAAACAGGCTCTATCCTACTATTTATGCTTAGGGCCCAACATCATTTCAAATCCAAATATTTAGATTATACCACACATTTGATGAATGAAAGATTGTAGCTTGCAACCAACTCCATTCTCCTTGTCACACAGTGAACTTGTTCGGCCACAAGAGGCCACCAAAAGCACCAAAAGCTGGTTAAGTTAACAAACAGGTTTAGACTCCAGCAGCAACCGTTAATTAAAACACCACACAGATAAAAATAATGAGTGGACGGACAGAATGTGACTTCACGTGACTTAATGCTACATGACTTAACATAACCCAACATGACTTAACATGTTAACATGGCTTAACATAACCTGACTAAACATGACATGACTGAATGTAACAAGACTTAATGAGACTTAACATGACTTAATGTGACTTAATGTGACTTAACGTGACTTAACACAACACACATAACATGATTAATGTGTAATGTGACTTCATGTGACTACATGACTTAAGGTAACAATAAGGCAATGATTTTTTGTGACTTGACGTGACTTTATGTCACTTAACATGACAAGAAGGAGATGGAGAACAAAGAAGAAGAAACAGATGTTAATGACAGTCTTTTGTGGAGGCGTGGCTGCTGCCTCTGTAGTGGAGGAGGCGGAGCTATAACATAAAATTATGTAAAGTGACGTGATCATTCAGGTTGCCGAGGTTGCTTTGAAAAACAACAGATACAGGATCTGATTTGTGCTGCTCAGGATCATGAAATCACCAGTCAAATATAAGCAGAAAAGTCAGATTTGGCACAGTATTTCGGCAGCGTGAACATAAAGTTCATCTGTGGGGCTCCTACCTCATGACAGTCCTGAAGAAACCTCTGAAGTTCCCACTGGTCGTTGAGCTTCTCGAGCCACTGCTGGGCTAACTCTCTGTTCTGGTTTCCCCTGGAAGAGTAAAGGACGGACAGACAAACAAATTACCACCTTGCACCTGTCTGTTTACATCCATATCTGGCCAGACTTGGATTACACTTAGAGATACCATTGTCGGCTGAAGTTCAACATATGACAAATGCAGCCATAAAAAATTCTAAAACATCCCATTTATCTTTACATTTTCTTCACCAAGTTAATAATTTAAAAACGTTTTATCTTTATTTTAGTATTACATTTTCTATGTAACAATCAGTCCTAAAACTGTCACATTATATTGCTGGTTAATAATGTGTTTTTTATATTACAACCATCAAATACAATCGTACAATGAGCTAATTCATGTAAATTAAAACTAAAACCAGATGGTTCTTCACATTTCTATTGATTGAAATAACTGAAAAAAGAGCCCAACCCCCAAAACCTAGATCCCAACCCAACCCCCAAACACACACACACACACACACACACACACACACACACACACACACACACACACACACACACACCAACAGCTCAGCTATCACATAGATTTCATGGTCAGGCATCAGCTCTAAACAAGCCAAGCTCTGTCTTGCTTCATTTGGTGGTGGACGCTTCAAACGCTTCAATTTTTTGTTCTTTTTGAAACACAATTGTTCTGAATCTGGTGCAGCTGCTTCTTACTGTGCAGCTACTGAATACACAATGTCCACCATGTCTGTCCAGGCCCTAAATATCAGTACATAGTAGATGTACTCCTATGTACTGATATTCCCCATCTTAAGTAGAAGGTGGAAAGGAATTTGATTAACTGGAGGGGGCCTGGTTGGACCTGTGACATCTAAACAATTAATCAACTATTATATATAATATATACTAATCCAAATAATAAATATACATATATATTAGTAACTGCGGTATAATAATTATTTAGAATTTAGCATCTGTCCATCCATCCATTTTTTGTTTTCTTTAGTCTCTGTGAGAGAGAATTTGATCTTTTCAGATGTTTTATTTAGAGACTTCATTCACATGGCCTTTGTGAAACAATTCAAATTAATGGATGAATGGACAGCCAAACAGATGGATGGATGGGAGGACTGATGGACAGATGGATGGATGGAAGATGGATGATAGACTGACGAATGAATGATGACTGAATGGATGGATGATGGATAAAATTATGATGGATGAATGGACAATCAAAGGATGATGAATGGATAGATGAATGGAAGGATGGACAGAGGGACAAATGGATGGATGGATGGATGGATGATGGATGGATGGATGGATGGATGGATGGATGGATGGATGGATGGATGGATGGATGGATGGATGGATGGATGGATGGATGGATGGATGGATGGATGGACAGATGGGTGACGGATGGATGAAGAATGGATGGATGTATAGTTGGATGGATGTATAGTTGGATGGATGGATGAAGAAGGCGGTACCTGTTGGCCAGGGTGTCTATGCGCTCCTTGATCCGCTCTGAGTAGATGTTGCTCTGGCTGATCAGACTCTCTCCGGCCTCGATCACGGCTTTGATCCGGTGCAGGTTCAGCTCCATGGTGGTGGTGAAGTCCTTGTGTTTCTTGATGGCTGCTTCGACTGTTTCCACCGTGGTGGGAAGCTCTACATGGGCCAGAGCCGACTCCTGCAGAGGAAAGAACATTTGAGACAGATGAAGACATTTCCTTCCACAGGACATCAGACTGATGAACTCTTACACTGTTGGACACATTTTTGTATGGCTTCAACATACTATCAACATACTGTCAGCAGTAGTAGTAGTAGCAATATTACTAATAATATGTGACATGAAAAATGTTGAATACTGAGATATTAGGTGCACAAGACTAAAAGAGGAGCAAAATAAAACACCTCTCTGATGAAAAACACTGAACTTCAAGCGTAGCGATTATTCATTGATTTTATTGCAATTTGTCATATTTATCAATATATTTTAATTTATCAATTAATTTTAATATTTCCCAATCGATTTAAACAAAAAAATAATAAACAAGGATTCTACTGCAGTGTAGCTTCAATGTTCATGCTCCTATTGCATGTATGTGGTTCTGGATAAAAGAATCGAATAAATGACTAAATAACTAAATGAATGAAAATCAGGATCCTACAGTTTCTCTACAGGAAAGAGTTATTGGTAGCTCCTGCCCCAACAGCTCCTGCTCTAATATCACTAACACAGGGAAGCTCTGCAAAAAGACACCTCCTGACACACACACACACGCACACACACACACGCACACACTCTGCTCCTCTCTGTCTCTGAGCTGACTTTGGCACAGCTGAGGGAACCACACCCAGTCCAGCTAATGCGCTACTGCAGTCAGACAACACATTTCCCCTCCTTCAGAGCCACACTGGGATCTACAGCACATGAGACGTAATCTGGCATAGCCATTCATGTTTTCACCGTCATCAACATGATCTGACCCAAGCATCGAAAAACTGAGCACATATTTAGCTCCACATCAAAAATGTGCTGCATCTTGATCTATATTAGCCAGTTCGGGCAAGGTCACCAGACTGTTTTCTGTATTGTTGTGATAAACAAATGTTTATCACTATCAAGTCTGTACTGTAGCTGGCCTGGATATAACAGCTCTACTGCCTCATTAGAGGAGGAATAATAAACACAGCAAAGGGGACAACTTTAACCCAGTGCAAAAGCTGATATGATTTGAGTGGATAGACCAAAGCAAAACTACAGTAGGTGAATTACATGCTGTGGAAAGAGGATCCAGTGCAGTTTCTACTCGGACTCACCTGGTTGTTGAGGAAGGACTCTGCCTGTTTGACGTCTCGTAGGAACAGGTGGAAGATGTGAGCCTGGACCAGAACCTCTCTCCTGCTCTCCCACATCTCCAGCAGCTTGTTCCAGCCCACGTCCAGTTTCTGGAGCCACTGCTGCAGCGCGGCCTGAGGAAGAGGAGCCTCCTCAGACTCCAGCAGCTCATTCATGGCCTGCAGGCGCTCGTAGTCCTCCTCGTATCTATGAAAATAAACAACAACATTATTTGTTGAATGATGGCAGACAGATCCTGAAACATGATTACATCTTAATTAATATATATATGGATTTCAGGTTTGGAAAAGCAGCCAGAAAGCTACTTTAAAATAACATGCACAGTCAAATGCATTCATTAATTTGAGTGGCAAGGTAGACATACTTATGGTCATACTAAGTCATGTTACTTTAAGTCATGTCACTATAAGGCAAATAAAGTCACATAAAGTTATGTGACCAATCATGTGGTTGCCAGATAAGGTTGAAAGGGCGCCAGATCTGTGCAGAAACAGAACCACGTAGAGTTCAGTCACGTACAGTTATGTAAAGGCACGTGAAATCATCTAAACTCAGGGTGAGACAGCCAATCAGAATGTTTGCCAATGATTGCCAGATAAGCATGAAAGGGCATCAGATCTGAGCATAAACAGAGTGAAATATTCCCACAGAGCTCTGGAAAAGAGACCTTTTCCACAATTGTTAAGTTAAAACCAGAGAACAAGCAGAAAATGCTCCATTCAACCATTCCAGGTCTTTTTCAAGTCTTGTCTTGGTCTTCAGAAACCCACCGTCCGATCTCCTCTTTCAGAGCAGCGTGTTTGTTGATGAGTTTCTCTGCCTCCTCCAGGTCGTTGGGCAGCTGGTCTGAGGCGGCCGCTGTCTGGGTCTGGACCAACCAGGTGAGGAACGAGTCCAGATCCTGGGGATCGGTTACATATATCTGATCAATTCCTCCGTGAATCTACATAACAAGACTGAGAAATCTTCAGTCATTTGGACAAGTTCTTCTCGAAGTGAAAAACAGATGGTGGGGAGCTGATTCTATAACGTCAGATGTTTGATGAAACATGTCCCCGGATACTAAACTTAAAAATTAAAATTCACACATTACATTAGCTGCAGACATTAGCAGCTATATAATGTGATGGATTGATGGATTGTCCCAGTGTACCTGTATAAAGCTCTGCAGTCTGCTCGCCACCATCAGCGAGTCCTCACAGCCCTGCAGGGTGCGCTTTAGCTCCTCCCACTCCAGGCTGATGTCATCAAATGGTACAAGGACCTCCATGGTTCGAGTCTGGTGGGCGGTGGCCAGATGCTCCGCCTCCTCCTGCATCGAGGTCAAAACGTAAAACAGATGTTGAACCTAAATGTGTTTACAGCATCTGAGGAAACAGACAATTTCTCCTTCTGCTTCTGAGTTATGAATTATACCCAGAAAAGAGTTTTTTGTTTCACAGTTTGATGGCAAACATAAATATAATCACATCATGGTGGGACGGTTCTGTGACATGAACATACATTGACATTGACTTTCACAAAGTCAAATTGATCATTGTCCATAAGAATTTAGTAAATGTTTCTCCAACAAATTTCAAATGTTCCTCAGGTATTTCATCAGTGGGAAGGATGATGGACAACTGTGCTCAACATTAGTGACATTTTCAGTCTGTTATAGTGTTTATTATGATTATGGTTATTATGATGATGATTATTATTGTATTGTTATTCAACCAATATTGCTGCTACGGTTATTGCTGGCGATAATTTAATTAATTATGATTAAATGACAATTATAATTAGATTAAAAATGTAAAGTGTATGAAAGGGCATGAGATGGGCTAGCTTGACTGACTGATTCAATGAAAAATAGTAGTAGTAGTCATAGTAGTTATATTAACAGTAGAAGTTGTGGTGGCAGTATTTATCTCAGAGACGTTTGTTAAAATGCAGTTGCCATGACAACAGGAAAGCATCAACGAAAGACGTGATTCACACTTGAAAGGTGGTATAACAAACAAAAGAAACATTTTTATATGAAGAGTCCTGATGAAATGAAGGTCACATTATGACGTCAACGTTGCACTGATTGTCGGGACCGAGACGTTTAAGAAATGATGAATAGTCGTTGTTGAAGTCTTCATTCCCTGACCTGTAGATGCAGCAGTTTGGGCTCCAGCACCGACAGCGCTCCCTCCATGGTGGACAGACGTCTCTGCAGGGCCATGACTCCGCCCAGGTCGCTGCCCATGTACTGGGTGGCATCGATGGCTTTTCTCTTCTCCTGGATCTGAGACTTGATCTCTGCACACTCCAGCAGGTAGTTCTGCAGCCGCAGCATCGAGTCCAGCTGATCCTTCTTCTGCTCCACCAGCTCCACGATGCTGTTCCACCTGGAACAATGCGAGAGAGCACTTCACTGTACCAGTGCTGACTGTACTCTACTGTACAGTACTACTGTAGGTACGTCTGTGATGTAGCTTGAGTGTAATTTCTCCTACATAAGTGGCTTTAGGTTAAACTACATAGAAATGTATGTAAATACATAGATAGATAGATGCAAATAAATAATTTACATAAAAGTTATGTCATTATCTCAAATGCTAGAGCCCCTAGAGAGAAAGTTCTGGATATAATGAACCTAGAATAAGGTGTAAAATATGAGCACCAAATAATATAATTTCATTGTTTCCCCAGTGCTATTAGTAGTAGAAGTACTTGTAATAATGGTGATGCTGCTAGAAGAAGCAGTACTCGTAGTAGTGTTGTTGTTGTTGTTGAAAACACGTTGTTATGATGACCTGATATAAACCTCAGTTCCAGCTCAGACCTTGTTTTTTTCTTTCCGTCACTACTCAATATGTTCCCCTGATTCTGCTCCAGAGCAGTAGGTCTCTGTATGCATTCATTCGGCCAAGAAACACACACGCGCACACACACGCACACACACATATGCACACAAAGATACTTGGGACTGAAATGAGGTAAAGGCAGAGTGGTTGAGAGGCACAAAACACTCAAAACTCAAAAGTGACTCTGATCTCCAAGTCATACTGATGCAACCACTCCATAGCTGTTGGTGTGCGCGTGTGTGCGTGTGTGTGTGTGTGTGTGACAATATATTATGATATAATAGGTCCGTGTATGCCCGTTTTCACACTAAAGGAGATTTTTTTATGTTTTGCTTGTTTGGGTGTTTAGAAAATGACGTCACTGATTTGCACCAATATCAAAACATAAATAGAAATCAATGTATCCTAACATCAGAGGACGTGTTTATTCTTTATTTTTGTTTCGGGCCGACCTTGCCTTAACTGCGTCAGCCGGCACAGATGGTCGCTGGAGACCAGCGCCGTGTGCCAAGGTCACAGGACTCTCAGACACCCAGCCGTCACCGGCTCGGCTGCCAGACGAGTCGTAGACGAGGAGCAGGCCTGAGATGAAAGAGCCAGGCCCATCCCCGGCCCGGCCTGGCTAGAGGTTAGCGTACATTAACATGGTAGCCAGACAGACAGGGAGAATAAAGCAATGGTGCATTTCTTTTGAACTCAGACAGTAGAAAAAAACAAAAACAAGCAGGGGTTCAACCCTTTTTTCTCTTGATATTTTCTCAAGATTTCGTTAAACATCTCCTTTGTTGTACTCGTTTATTGCACAAATGCTACTTTTGTATCTAAATTGATTTTTATTTATCCTAGTTTCTTATTTTCTTATCTGCTTTTAGTTTCACATACTTCTAGTTGTATTTTGCATTGTATATACGAGACATTTTGGTACCTCTTCATGTAAGAAAATGAATCATTTAAATTCCTTGTACTTTGCAACATAACAAATGTAGTAATGGACAGACTGAATTTATCTGTATTTTTGCACATATTAAATTTATATTTATCATGTAATGATTACATTATCATTATCGTTTTGTTGTTAATTGATGTTATTATCATTATTACAATGAACGTCACAGATCAACACATTACTGTCTCTACAGTTAAAGATCGGAGGTCACTCTTGGTGGTCACATGTGGTGGTTGAGTGGTGGCGGAGCAGATGTGGTTGTTGATGCTGAGGTTTGGTTCAGTACCTGGAGTTGAGGTGGTCTTGACACCCTCTGACCTCTGTGGAGGACGGATGACCTCCGTCCAGGAGCTGCTGAACTATCTGGTTGACGTCCAGGATCCTCCCCATCAGGCTGTTCATCTCCTGGTCCAAACTCTCAAACCTACAAGAACAAGAAGCACAGTAGATATGATGAGAAGGTCGAGAGACGGCGAATTGGCTTAAATCTGATTGGCTGTCTCTTCTGTCAGGCCCATGAATGATCATGTGACTGTGTTGGGAAACGATTCAACGAATTGATTTGAGCATTTCAAAAAATGAAGAAGGATTTCAAGAAAGCAATATCGTCTGATCTCAGCTTCAAAACCGTATTTTCTGGTTTCTTAAGTCTTTGATGACAGAAAGTTGAAATAACTGACCGTTCTATGGGCAGTATGGGCTGGGCAGTAAATGCTCATATTTGACATCAAATTTTTAGGATGCGGTGGTGTTTTTGGATTTGCTGTACTTCTTTGGCCAGGTATAACAAAACCAGCGTAGTTAGTTTCCTCACCTGTGAGCCACCACCTCCACATCCTCCAGTTTCTCAGGGATCTCCATCTTGTCGAGCCACTGCTCCTTCTCGTCGATCCACAGCTCGCAGGCGTTGACCTCGCTGAACATGCGGTAGACGGCGAGAGCGTCGTGAAGCCACTGCTGCCTGAGCACGGCCACCTCCACCACCTCGGTGTAGAGCTGCTCCACCTCGCCAAGACGCACCTGCACCTCCTGCACCACCAGGCAGGACACCAGAGATAAAAATGTTACAAAATTTGCAATAATAAAATAAATAAAAATATAAATTGATATGTAAAAAAATCAAAGATATTAATCAAATTAATAGAATATTACAAAATAAATAAAATACATTTAAATATTAATAAATCAACAAATAATCAATGATAATATTATACAAAATAAATAAAAGAAAATACACATAAATAAATAAAGATAAAATAGATAAAGATAATATAATATAATGAAATAAAATAAATATATATATAAAAGTGAAGTTTAAAAAGATAAAAAAATATATAAAAAACATAAGATGATACAATAAAGTAACAGAAAACAAAATAAACAAAATTAATACGTATAAAAAATAGAGATAAAATAGATTTTAAAGTGATAAAATGAAGAAAATAGAATACATGAATAAAATAATATGAAACTAAAGACAAAATAGATCAAAACAGATGCTACCTCCTGGTCGCGGTATTGCAGAGGTAGCGCCACCATGTGCTTGCGCAGCGCCACCACGTGCAGACGGTGTTTGTCGATGGCCTCGCTGACCCCCCGGTGCTTCTTCAGCAGTGACTGGGTGGAGTACTCATCGTGTCCGAAGTCCTCGCTGGACACCAGGCGGTAAGCGTCCTGCAGCCAGGCCAGCAGGTCGTCCGTCTCCGTGGAGAACTGGAAAAAGTTGAGCGCCTCCTGCAGGTGGCCGAGGCGCTGCGCGGCCTGGTCCTCCAGCCTCTTCCACTCGCCCTTCACCTCCATGATGTGCTCCTGGATCCCAGCCGTGCCGAAGCTCTTCTCACTCAGGATCTGCTTCCCTCGCTTCATCGTGTTCTGGATGGACACAGAGACAATAGAGTTCCTCTCACTCATGACATATATTAAAACTCTAGTCCAACAAATATCGACATGAACTCAATTCAAATGTGTAAAACTTCAAAATAACCTTTTTTCCATCACCAAAACAAACAAACTGGTTTTATTTAACCCTAGCCCTTACCCTAATACAATATTATTAGTATTTATCTATACTTGTCATATTTTGGTCCTTCATAATTATGGTCCATTTCTGTATAGAAGGTGACCGGCCCACACACACACACACACACACACACACACACATATACACACATGAAGACGTGAAGACACAAACAGACCTGCAGTAGTGAGCGGTGGGCCAGCAGCTCTCCAGCCAGAGTTTTGTGTTTCTGCAGTAACTTCAACACGCTGCTCAGGTCTTTTCCATAACCCTGAGCTCCCAGGATGGAGCTCTTCTCCCTGATCCACGCACCAGACTCCTCCAGCTCCTGATAGGACAACAATTAGGAAAATCATTTCACATCGAAACATCAGTTAAAGAGGAAAAACTATTGCCATATGTGGACTAACATAACGCCACCTGATCAAAAGAATAGATCAAACCTGAAAAAAGGCCCAGAGTTGTCTGGACTCCTCCAGCTCAGCCCGTCTTTTAGCCGCCAGCTGTTTGAGCTCCTCCAGGCAGGAGGAGACATGGTTGACACGGTTACAGATCACCTGGGGGTCACATGGTTGGTAGCCTGGGAGGAAACAAATTAAAATTATAAAAATGAAAAATGTGTTCAAAAAAGTCAATATTTTCCTCATTCTCATAGTGTTCTACGCAGACCCAAATCACAGTTTATGGAGTGTTTAATTATTAATTTAATGAACAACAACAATCACTGTGGAAAAGTTTAAAAGCAAATCCCTTTCAACAAGCCTAATCCCTAACCCCTGAACCTAACCCCTAAGGCTAACCTTAACCACAATCCTAATCACTATCGCTAACTCCTAACCTCAACCCTAAACCTATCCTAACCCCAACACTGACCCCTGAGTAACGACTAACCCTGCCCTCTCATTATATCCAAATGAACTGTATTTAACTTTGTACCATTTTGTAGAATACAGTAACAGTCACACACTGTGCAATATCAAGAGGTGAATGTTAACCTTTACAAAGGTTTTTAATATTGTAAAAGTGTTGTTGCTGTGGATGCGTCTCATAGCTCCATTATTCTGTCTATGTGCTAATCAGAATATGCATCAAGACGACAGTTTTCCATTTATTTTTAGCATGCCAAAATCAAACAACTGTCTAGCAGTCTCAGTG
The DNA here is from genome assembly GCA_029224185.1 of Karalla daura. Lineage (NCBI taxonomy): Eukaryota > Metazoa > Chordata > Actinopteri > Chaetodontiformes > Leiognathidae > Karalla > Karalla daura. Next base: position 13,221,750 of record CM055198.1, on the reverse strand, counting down.
CACGCTCCCAAAGTGATTTTACCTCAGATAAATCAGGCTTCTTACGTCACGTTACTCTGAAGACCGATCAAATGAAACATGTCACTCATACATAAGAAATGCTGCATGCTGCACCTTCTATGGTGGTGAACTTGAGAGCCGCGGTGTTCAGAGCCTCCACCCTCTCCGCCTGCACCGTGATGTCTGCCTCCTGCAGGCTGTGTTTCTGCAGCAGGTCGTCCACCTCCAGAAGGTGTTTCCCAAAGTCCTTAGACAGCAGCTGGACCTGAAAGAGCAGGTCAGCAGATACATTAGGATGTCTTCATTTCTACTCGTTTAACATTATCCAGTTCAGCCTGCACAGTGTGTACCTGTGTGTCCTCCATCCAGTCGATCATGTAGACCATGTCCTGGAAAGTCTTCTGTAGAGCCAGGTTCTTCTCCAGACGTGCCCTCCTCCCGGCCACCAGCTCCTTCAGCAGATTCCACTGGCCCAGGATGTTCTCCTTGCGGGCCAGAATACGTCGGATGTCGTAGTATCCCTCGGCCTCCATCTCTGCAGACAGCTCCACCACCACCCCGATCCGCTCCTCGTACGAGGCGATGTCGGCCTCGATGGCCTCATGCTTCTTCATCGCCGCCTCGACAGCCGGCAGGTCGTAGCCAAAGTTGTCCTGTTGGTGGAGAGACGGAAACAAAGATGACGACTCAAAAAAAGAGAGACCTCAGCTGGGACACGTGTGAACACATGCTACCTATCTGCACAAATGAGGTAAAGCCATACCTAACTCATCATCCATGCTGAAGGGAAAAATAGACTATGAATATCATAATATTAAAATATAATATGTATTTATATACATTTAAGAATGATTAAATACTAGAATAACAGTCTAGATTAAGCTACACAGTTAAGTGAAAACCACTGTAAGATGTAAAAACTAGTTTGTCTTAAACCTGTCAATCAACCTGAGTCCCCATCAAAATGACCAAACACAGATTTTTTTGGGGGGGCAGCTACCTGTGAAACCAGCCTCTGGTTCTCGTTGAGCCAGGCTTGTCTCATGGTAGTTTTGTGATCGAAGCGCTGAGCCAGCAGCTCCAGCTTCTCCTGACGAATCAGCTCCTTACGTAGAGCCACGCCCCTCTCATGCTCCGCCTTCTCCAGCCGCTCCCAGGCCTGGGACACAACCAGGCCATAACGGGTAAGTATAAGGTGACATATAAAGTAATAATAAAATGAATAATTCTAACAAACAAATACTTTTTAATGATCTTAAAATGTACAAATAAAACATATATGATAAAAAAGTAAAACAAAATAAAATGAAAAATCTGGGGGATGGGGGACCTTGTTGATGTCTGAGATGAGCTTCCCATCATGAGGCACGTAGGGTTTCTGGTTGTTGGCTCGAAGTTTGCTTTGGATGGTGAAGAGAAGGACCTCGAGATTCCCCTTCTCCTGAAACCTGCGGGAGACAAAAGCACAACATTTTACTCCTGAAATCTTGTCGCTCAATTAAGCCTCATGTGCCTTCACATCTTGACTAATACAACAGATAAAAATACATTTAATACAATCAAAAACCACAGTTACTCGGATTATGTGTCCACATTTCTAAAAGCAAATTTACAAGATTAAAATCCCTTTAGTCTAGATTTTGGTTAAATCATATATTCATGTATCACTGAAAGCTGCTTTGTGCCATATTTCATTGTATAAAGTCTGCAGTATTGATTGCCGAATATAACGTCAAATATAACGTGTCCAGTTTTACGTTTTTACAACCACCACATGGCACCAGACTATGACGGTGAGACATACTTGATGGGCTTCTCGATGGTGCAGTAGGTGGTGAAGGCCTGGAGCTGCTGCTGAACTCCGGTCAGCGAGTTGGCAAACTTCTGGTTACTGATGACGGCGATGGTCTTCTCTATCCACTCCAACAAGTCTGACGCCAGAGCCTCGTAGCGGTTCACGATGTTCTCCGCCTCGATGCAACTGTCCAGGACCTGGGGTAATACAGATAGGAGAAAGAGAAAGAAAGAAAGAAAGAAAGAGAGGATGAGACATTATGGTCTATGTGTCCAAACGTTCTAAGACTGTATGTGTGGTGAGCGTGTCACCTTTCCAACCCTCTTGCCCTCCACAATAAGAGCCTTCATCTTGGAAAAGTAGTGGTAATAGGAGACCACATAGGTGATGATGGACTTCTCATCTGGGTTCTCTGTGTTCACATCTGTACAAAAAGACAAGACAAGGTAAGAGAAAAGAATAGATGAGATAGGATAAGATAAGACAAGACAAGACAACATGGGAACTTCATTTATCCCTGAAGGGAATAAACAGTCCACTCAGAATCTTCAAAGTATAACAAAAAGAAGAAGTAGTACAGTAAATAAGAATAATAAGTACTAAGTAAGTACTAAGTATGCAAGAAAGTGAGAAACAAGGCAGCAGAGGCAGAAGATCAAGACGTTAACCATCTACCAAATACTGTAGACATCTATTCCACCATCTATTCATTGGTGAGTGGGAAAATGACACTCTAATGGTGCCATTACAGGTGCATTTAAAGGTGCTGGTGTACGTTATGTGGTTTGCGTCTCACCTTCAGGGTCCAGCAGTTTGGTGAGCCCCAGGTGCTGCTCAGCGATATTGAAGGCCTGCTGGAGGTTGTGGGTTGCATTGGAGCGTGTCAGTTTGTGGAACTCTATCAGGTCGGGTCTGGAGGACGACAAGACGAGGGGTGTTAGTGTTTCAGGGCTCAGACACATTTTCATTGACATTCCTGAGATTTCCATGACTATACATGACCTATGAAACATCAGAGAAAGAATGAAATATAGGAGTAAATCTATGAATGAAAACACCACAGAGGGGAAAAAATTAATTTGTTTTAACTAACACTGATATATCAGAAATATGTTCACGTAAGGTGATATATATAATAATATACCTTCATCCCTTCATACTTTGTGATGATAAATTCACACAACCTGATCTGCATCTCTCACCTTGCTCTACACATCCTATGTGACCTGACATGGAAACTTTTCCAAAACTTTTGTGGTGTACTTATTTTTTTATGACTTTTCCAGGACTGTAAAATGATATTTTAAAATTCCATGACCTTTCCGTGTTTGAACCCTGTGTGTTGCTCAAAGTAAGTCCTAAAATAATGGTCATTCCTGTCCTTCCACATGGTCACACTTTCACATCAAAATGCATTTATTTTCCTGAAAAATCAATTGTGTATCAATATTTTTTTAATTACTTAAATTAAATAGATTTTTTCTGACAGATAAATAAAAAATACTCAATACACATAGTAATAATAATAATAAATAATAATAAATAATAATAACAAATAATAATAAATAACAATAATACATAACAATAAATAATAATAATAACAATTCTAGTTATTGTTTTCAATATATTATAAATACATTATTTTCACATAAATAACAAATAAAACAGGAGAAGGGCTGAGCACTGCTGACCTGTGTCTGTGTATGAGGGCGTTGAAGGCGAGGCCGTCTCGCCAGCAGGTGGTGAAATTCTGTATGTTGACCTCCGAGTACCTGAACAAAAAAAAACACATCATAGGAAATCCTTCAAGATATAAAATGCAAAGAACATGGAGCGTCATGATACAGACCAACTTCTAGCATCACAGAGACAGAGGATGGAGCCGGATCTCTTACCCTGCAGTCTTCATCTGGCACCAGAGCAGCAGAGCATCCTTGGCAGAGCGAGTCTCCCTGTTGTCCTCCGTCTCTATTTTGATCACCTGGATCTGGACAGCAAGACGACAAAAACAACCGTTCAGATGTGAAAAACTTCACAGCTTCAGCTTCAGTTCTGTTCGATTCAATTCAAAGGATTTTATTTGTCAGTTCAAGGCACATCAAGCAGCTTCACATCAACATACAGTATAAAAAACAAAAAAGTTTTTTTCTTTTAGTTATTTGAGGTCTTTCAAGATTCAGATTTACTTCAGTAGCGTGTTTCATACCCAACTCGATGTGCTTAACAGGCATAAAAGCTCAATAATATATGAGTGGATTCTAAAAAATAATAGAATAAAAAAGAAAATGAATAAAAAGTAGAACTAATCAAATAAAATGATTTGCATTTACAAGGGAGTGATTATAACTCAGGTGTTGAATTTAACCTTTTTTTTAACCCCTACATACAGGCAAAACAGACTTTAGGACATCACAAGCTCCATATCTAGCGCTTATAAAGAACAATCTGTGTCAAGTGTTTAAGTCCTGTTACTCTGACAAACAATCGCAAACCCAGAGAGAGAAATATGAGTAAAATCAGAGCGGAGCTGCTCAGAGACTCCGGAGCATGAAGCCGCTACGACGCCTGATGAGAGGTGACAGCGACAGCCATTCAGCCAATCACATCACAGTGACATGATCCAAGGTAATTGGGGACACGACACCCTGGAATCAGCTGCTACCCATGTCGTTAGGCACAACATTATGTGTGCACACACACACACATACACACACGAGCACAAATGCTTTTCCCTGACACACAAACATTAATATTAAGCAGCTTCACGCATTAGAACACGCCTATTTTGTTGTAATTGCTATAATAATATATAATGATGTCTGACATTTGATGTGTTTCTGCTGCAAATTAACTGCTTCTTCTTGGCCACCAAGCGCTGTGAAAACATTATCGATTGAGACAAAATATGCAGAATAAATGTTCATATATAAATGTTACGATATCACGTGCATTTAGGGAAAATCCCCATGCTGCAACACGCATAGTGAAGCTAAATCAATGGATGCAGATGTAAAGGGATCACATCAGGTAAGCACATACACCATATAGTACGTACGTGTCTGCACATACACAGGCAGTCTCGCTGCTCGCAAGTCAGATAAATACTCTATATATATATATATATATATAACACAATCATTCAAGTCTTTACATATTATTTGTACTCGATTCTGTAAATAGATGAGGATTATTTCTCTCCCTTTCCATCCCTCCCTCCTTCCCTCCCTCCCTCCCTCCCTCTGTGTCACTGCAGTGGTTGGACCCTACATACCTGCTGACTGGACAAAGCAAAGTCTCTCTTTCATCACTGAGGAAAGTGGTAACAGTGGAGGAGTGAACAGCACAGTACAGCACAGCACTTCCACACACCACGTTTTCCGTCCATTCGAGCTCAGATTGTTCCAATGATCAGTTATTGACCTTGTTAACGCGTTAAAATAACACGTACGATTCTCTTATGGTCATCTGTGCTGCTGATAAATCAGTTAGGACATTATTAACTATATACAGTTTCACGAATTAGTAATATGTCTGTACTGTGTAACTTGATGATAATAGTCTGTATAGTTAAAAACTGATAACATACATAATGCTTGTTAAAATATTTTATGTTTAACTTCACAGCCGGTGTCTTGTACCTTGCAAACAAGAAAAACCTTAAATTAATGTTGTTTTAGCTTCATGTCATTGTTACTGTGTATTTTTCTTATTAGATCAGTTTGAAACATAATCCTGAGTCATACATTCAGTTTAATATCTACTGTATACTTATCGCATTCATTCATTCATTATCTCACCTGCTTTGTGCCCAGTACTGTTATATCCTTCACAATACACACTTGACAAGCTTTTAACTCCACATAGTACACACACACACACACACACACACACACACACACACACGCACACACCGAGATGCAGTTTAGAGTCTCCAGTGGGAATAACCACATCTGTGGCAGGAAATTGGAGCACAAAAGTCACTCACATACATTTAACATCTATACAGAAAGGCTTCGCTCCTACCAGGATTTGAACCACGGTTTTGTCAGTGTTATCCACCAAGCTACCACGTCACCCTGCACACTAATGCTAATTTCCACCTCCCTGTTTAAATGATGGCAAATGTTGAAGGTGCAAAGCAATAAGGAGATGAGGAAAAACTGGTTGTATTAAATGTAATACATTCAGTTAAGCCTAATTTTCATTTTCACCCCATCTGATCATGAGGAACTGGATTGAATGGAGATTTACATCACACTACCATCTTCAATCAAGAAACAGCAATCTCATTTCAAGAAATTTTGATCATTTGTTTTGAGTTCCTTTTTCTTCAGATTTAGTGTTTTTATCTTGTTTTAGACACCCCTCTTTTGGAGGGTCTCCACTACATCATTTCTTATTGTTCATCTCCATTTATCCATTTGACTCAACTCCCACAAAATCATATTAAAGATATCATTCATACTCCATATCTGTCAACACTAGGGGTTGCCAGAAATTATGGTATGATCGTATGATTCTGATCAATGCAGTTATGTCCTATATTTTTATATCAAAACTAAAACAAGATCCATGGTTGAGTTTCCCTTTGCCCACTGCTGTTACCTACCACAAGCCCATAGTCGCTATCAGCAGCAGTCAATCTGTGATTAAAAGGCCACACAATTTAAAAGTCGATATCTATCGACACTTCAGATATCATCAAGTAGAGCTGGACCCACGCTGTCCACAAAGTGTGTCAGGTAAAGATTAAATATTTGAGAAACTCGACCAACATGAGGAACCACATGTTAGTCGAGGTAATGTTAGCCTCAGCTAACGGCGAAACAAGAAACGCTCAGAGAAAGTTGTCATCCAAGTGCAACTCCAGAGGAAAACTAAGTGTTTCATAGCGAAGCACTCAAGGTGTTCATACTCCATTTTTACATGAAATTGACACTTTCAGGAAGTGCCCTTTAAGCATACATTCATAGCATTTTTTTGTGTTGCATAAATGTGTGATAATTGGAAAAAAAAACAAGCCAGGTGTGGTAACAGAAAATTGAGGATGTGATGAATCGAGAGGCATTGAATGATCAAATTGAATTAAATGGAGGGCAGCAAAGATCGCACACACACCTAGTCAACATTATGAGTCCAGAAGGTCATAACTGCCCCCGTCAGAAAGCCCAGCCTAGCGCTCGAGCTGAGGTGACTCCTCTGTGCGTATTCTCAGCTGAGTGTGGAAGCAGAAGCTGTTTAATGTGCTTTGTGTGGGCAGCCGGGCCCAGCGTGACGATCCTCCGGAGTCCCCAGAGGCAGCGAGTAGGCGACTGAATATTATCGAAGGGTCTGAATAACGCTAAACAAGCAATTTGTGCCAGAGCGAAGCCGAGGGTTCCTGCTGTACTTACATGACAAGACCTGATCCTGTATCACTGCTGCTGCTACTGCCTGAGAAACACACGTGTCTGTCTTTGAGACAGCATGTGTGTGTGTGTGTGTGTGTGTGTGTGGGTGTGGGTGGGTGTGTGTGTGTGTGTGTGTGTGTACGTCCTTGTTGAAGAGCAGACTGGAAGGCGGCTGCTACCTCTGCTGCTGAGTGACATTCAGGCTTTATCCACCAGAAACTGCTGTCGCTGTCGCACACTTATGATGCAGCAGCTGTGACGGCTTCCTACCAAACTCCAGCTCTGCCAGCTCATCCTGAATGGAGCTGCTGATTGCAGCGTCCTTGTGCCCCAGCGAGGAAGCACGAGAACATGTGCCAGCATCCCTGAATAAAATATTAAAGGGGACCGAGACTGGAGAAACATCCTTCCCTCGCCTCTGTTAAATGATAACAGTCTATATACGGTGAAATATGTACAGCAAGCCCAAAAATGTCACAATGTCCTTGAGATGCAGCTAAAAAAGATGGCCGACTCTGAGCAGAAACAGAATATAGAGTGAAATTTAACCCCTGAAGCAGATTTCCAGTGAAATGTTACTTTACGTGCTCAGTCTCTGATTCTGACTCCAACATATGAGGCTGGATGTGTACGCATCGCCAGATGAGAACGAGCTGGGAAGCAACACTGACGACAAGGACGGTCAAGTCATGTGATCATTCATGGAAGGGTCAGGCAGATTTAAAGGGGACATATTATGCAAAACTCACTTTTTCGAGTTTTGTATCCAGAGTGCCTCCCAAACCCTATGGTTACATTTTAACCAAGTCAATTTTAAGTACACTACCGTAGTCAGAAAATGTGTCTGAATGAGCCGTTTTGATTTCAGTCTCTTTGTTACGTACCAAGGAAGTCGATTTGCATAGTCCCGCCCTCGCTCCCTATACCTCAGCATTTTCTCGTCCTTACTTGTGTGTGACAGCCTCATCAACACAATATCCACCACCTAAACCAGGCTCTGTTGCTCTGTGATCACTTCCTCTGGTACTCCGGCTCAAACGTGTACGGTTGCACCACAGTTTGTGACATTTCTTTCCCACACTCAGCCTCTGCCATGGCCGCGCCACACCATCCACACATCTTATCTAAAACCGAGGGTTCAGAGCAGGGCTGTCAAACTGGCGTGTAGAGAACCCGGCTGTCCTTAATCTTTTGGTTTTTCCAACCGAAAGAAATGTAATGTAATGTAATGTTACTTTTTGACATCAAATAATCGTGTCAAAGAAGTAGAAATGGGCAAAATGTCTCCTTTAAGTCGTGTATAGTCAGGCTAAATGATCGTCAAGTCACTTCTTGTCACATGAAGTCACATGTGGTCACAGGAAGTCAGGTGATGATTCATGGGAGCGGTAGGAGAAGCCTACATGAGGTTACCAGAGAAGCATGAAAGGGTGCCAGATCTGTGCAGAAACAGAGCGTCATATTCCCACATTCACTACCAGATACCAGTACTGAAACCTAAATATTGGGAAACACCACTTTGTCATTTAACAAGGAACGTACAGGTATAATTGTGGTGAGTGGCAGGTGAGACAGCCAATCAGAATGAAGACTAGATGTGGTAAAATAGCATCTGACAAACATCCCACACATAAACAAATACTCCATTCAACTAAAGTTCCTCTTTAACTACTCCACGATTGATCATTTAATAATCAACAATTAGAAATCATAACAATAATAATAAAGTTCTCAGGATTAATATGAACAGATACAATATAACAGCACACTCCAGAGACAAACGTCATTCCCTCACATCCAAAGCTCTAGCTTCTAGGTGAAACCCTTTGACTCGACTCGCACCAGCTGTTTTTACCTGGAAGCGCAGGATGATGGTCCAGATGAGGCCCAGGGTGAGACGGTGGTTTCCGTCCACGATGTCGTGGGATCCGACATTTTCCAGGTGGACTCTCTGTTCCTTGAGGAACTGGAGGGCTTTGTCCACGTTCTCCAGGCAGTGGATCCGCATACGGCCCCGGGTGGGTCTCGGCTGTGGAGCAACACGACAAATGTGTTAAAATACATTACATAGCCATGTACATATATACAGTAAGTAAATAAATGAAATGATTAATTAAAAAAAGACCACATCAATAAATAATGTACAAAATTAGGAAAGAAAAGTAATGGAAATTGTAATAAAACCAAAATAACATCACATGAAAGACAATTGGTGCACACTTTGCTGTGCACCAATCGGTGAGGACTAGCAATAGAACCAATTGACCTGAGAAAATTTGCAGATCTTTTTTTTTTCTAGGATGGCTTATAGTGACGAAAGCAGCAAAAAAAGATCTCCACAATGAGGAAGGTTTCCTGGAGTTTGTCCCTCCAATTCTGTGTCCGAGCAAATATGAAAAACTTCATTATTCATTCCAACTTGGTATGTGCCTGTGTGTGCGTGTGTGTGTGTGTGTGTGTGTGTGTGTGTGTGTGTGTGTGTGTGTGTGTGTGTGTGTGTGTGTGCTCCTACCAGCAGCTCTCCACTGAGGACCTCCAGCAGCCTGGTGAGCATGTATCCATCCCTCAGGTCGTTGTAAAGGTCAGATATGCGACAGGACACTCTGGACAGATGGGAGTTCACCCACTTGGTGAAGGTTTTCTTCTGCACCGCATCTCGCTCATCTGAAGGGAAATAAAAAGAGTCGTCTCAACACCAGAGGGAGCGGGGAGAGAATAAAAAAAGAACAACCGGGCTCCTGATGAGACACTCACGTAGGGGAATATTATATAACAGATTAGACAATGAAAGAAGATGAACAATGAAACTTTGATTTTGAAGAGGGACATAAATCCTGGTTTGAATTCAGTTCAAATTAAGAAGTGTGTCCAAGAAACGCAAAAACACAATAGATATTTACAGCATAGACGAGGATATTGTGTAGGACAGTGGAGAGTTAGTGTACTATTTCTGTTACATTCAGTGCAATCATTGGGGATGACTGGGGACAATAATTGTCAGCACCGATATTTAGATGTCATATTAGACATATTCGACACACTGATAAATCCAAAAATGGCATTTCTTGCATATAATTAATCAGTCAATGTTTCAGTGAAACATAAAATAAAATATATTGTCCTTTTCAACATATTCTGTAAGAAAAACCTCTGACTAGTATCAATGAGACTATTTGGATATATGTTATGCGTCAAGTATTGTTGTATGTATGTATGCTGGTTATATCGTATTGAGGGAAAAATCTTGCATCTTGATCTTAAGTCGCATTTAGTTTTGAAACATTTATTGCACAAAAATCCAAAATCTTTTAGAGAATGAACAAATTTACTCATTCTGTAAATGTGGAAGCACTTACACCATAAATCATGTAGCCTAGTTTGATATGTCCATGGAAGAAGTCAGAAAACATAGGTGGTATTTCTTTTACACTGCTTTATTTTGCTTTATATTACTTTTTCTTTGCTTACTTTTACATTGCTTAAGTTGCTTCGAAACATAGGTCGCGTGTCCAGCCAAACTACTAAAAAGGTGTGACTGACAGTCCGGAAAATACGGTACTCTGGTTGCAGGGAAGTATGTGTGTGTGTGTGTGTGTGTGTGTGTGCATGTGTGTGTGTGTGTGTGTGTGTGTGACCTCTGACCTGCCAGGGCCTTGATGCGGGAGCACTCGAACAGCTTGGAGCTGGTGCACTCCGTCTCCCAGAAGCCGGAGCCGAGAGGTCGGTTGTTGTTGTTGAGCTGGCGCTGGGCTTCGGCGTTGTCCAGGTCTGGGGAGGCATTAGCCATCGCGCCGAATGCCCTGCACCACGGAGACAAGGGGTATTAATAATCTATTCACTTATTCATTCATTCATTCATTCATTCATTCATTAATCCATCTTCACAGGCAAACTCACTCGCACCATGAGGGCCAGAGTCGCTTTCACCTTTGTGTTCTCATCCTGGACAACCATTAAATACTGTTCCCAAAAGCAAAAGGCAGGTCACACTTGATAATTAACTTTACACACCTCTTCCGCCTAACCACAAAAGAAATCCTGATTCATGACTCACATTGAGGAAAAATTGAGAAAACTGCACATTTTAATGAGACTTCAAATGACTTTACTATTTTGTCTTCTTGTTGCAACAAATACACTTTTTTTTCTCATAACCCACTGATCCCTTTAAAAAAAATATGATAATAATAATATAATCAAAGACTATGTTATTATTACCATTGTTATGAATAATTATAATGAAGACAGAGAGACAAAGAGCATCATTGTATATATGTAATAACAAATCAAATGATAATTTTGTTTTGTCTGAATTTTCAGAGGGCACTTTGAAAACTCTTGCCTTAAAAGACATAAGTGACAGCTAAAGATGAAACATCATTAATCAACTATTCATCAACTAATGAAATAATCAACAACTACCTTAACAATCTAGGAGTCAATTTAAGCACTTAAGACATCTTAAGACCCTATCTTAGCTTTTGTGAAACAGGGACAAACCATTTTTACAGTTTTTGCGTCATTTTACAAACCAAGCAACTCATGACATAACCAACAAAGGAATCAACAGATTAAGCGATTGAAGAAACAATCGTTAGTTGCAGCTCTAGTGACCAAATGTCTGACAGCTGCAGCGGGTCTAAAATAAAACCTAAAAATAAAAAAACATCCATTTTATGATTCTTTGTGGAGACACTGTTTTCGCGTGCTCCTCCCCCATCTTCCTTTGTGTTACACGCATGATGGCTCCATGGACATGGATGGAGACACATGCATTGGTTTCCCCCTGTAAAGAGCAGATGTGTCCATGGGACATAAACTGTGCCATGTGCCTCTCGTATCTTCAGTTTATTACGACAGGGGATTGTGTTTGTATCCGTGTCGTGTGCTTATATTGCAGTTTCACACACACACAAAAAAAAAATCAGGGGATGATGGTTCAATGACCTCTCCTGTTAACAGGGATTTCAAATCAGAACATTTCTTCTCTCCCTCTCCACTGTAAGAACGGTCCAAGCTCACAGTTACAGGCAGTATACCTAAACCAGTGGAAAACTACATCGCCATATCGAGTAAATGTCAGCTTTCCCTGCAGGACAGAGATGGGAGAGTGTTCAGCCGTTCTCCCCGGAGAGAGCGACGGCAAAACATCACAGCGCTTTGTATTTAATGATGAACGAGACAAGAAGAAGACTGAAGAGGACGTGGACCGACAGGAAATCTGCTGGACTTCATTTATCAGTTCGTAGCATAACGCGCAACATTAGAAGCTCATAACATGACACAGAGGGATTTCGTCTTCATCTGAACAAGCTACAACATGAAATATGACTGCAGGTTTACATTGTTTTAACATTTTACCCATTATTTCACAGTCTGCACTAGTGGGTTTTTCAGTAGCTGATTTAAATTACATTACGTTTACTCATTTGGGAGTATGCTTTTACTCAAAGTGACCTACGATGGAGATGAGTTGGGGTGAGATGCCTTGACCTACAGGTCCTTAACCACGAGGACGGACCACTGCTTCCCCCCAAATTAAACACCAAACGATTATGGAAATCTTGAAATTTCCCTACTGTGCAACGAAGAAAGGTATATTCTATTCTATTCTATTCTATTCTACTCATCTTTATGGATTGTGCAGCTACATCATTCTGTACTATACTATACGAAAGATATTCATAAGGCTGGTTTAGGGCTCGTGCAATAAATACAATTTAAGAGTGCCTTAAATATCCTGCTTTTTTTTCTAAGTAGATTTGAACATTGTGGCAAACTGTCACCTCCCATTTCCTGTTGAAAACACAGAAAAAAACCACCTCATTCCAAGCTCAGATCTCAATACGACTTCTGATCTATTCTGTCTCTACAGTAGGTCTCAGATGAACAGCAGCACATGATCGCACGTCTTATGTTCAACCTTCTCTATAAATCTCTGCACATTCATCTCTCACTCATATCCCTTTCATGGCAAACTCTCCGCCAGCGTTTTTCCCCTTTTGCAGTGCTGGAGCAGAGATTATGGTTGGTTGCACACAGTCCCACTAAACTGTCCTGACTGACACACACGCATGCACACACACACACACACACAGAAGCAGTTCAATACAACTATACGGAGAAGAGGTAAAATTACGACATCAACAACAAAACTAATCATTGCTGTCATATCACTTAAAATATTGTGTGCCTGTGCTTCCATATGTGTGTGTGTGTGTGTGTGTGTGTGTGTGTGTGTGTGTGTGTGTTTTGAGGGTGTATTTCTGCTGTTTTCCTTGCCATGATCGTCGCCCAACCTTAACCACCTGGTGTCTATCAATCAATCACACTCCCAGCTCACACAATATGTGAATGTGTGTGTGTGTGTGTGTGTGTGTGTGTGTGTGTGTGTGTGTGTGTGTGTGTGTGTGTGTGTGTGTGTGTGTGTGTGAGTGTGTGCCTGTGTGTGGGTGGGTGGGTGTGTGTGTGTGTGCACACACGTGTGTGTGTTATCACCTTCATACTAATAATCAGACTCAGCTGTTGAAGAACCATCGAGCCCCAGGCAAAGACTCAATGCTGTCTGATGTGCACACACACACACACACACACACACACACTGACTCCTGGCCATCTCATCTATTTTCTGCTCCATAAGTAACAGCAGCAGCAGCAGCAGCAGAGATGCTTCATGCTTTGTCTCTAGACACTGAAAAGAGCCTGCAGAAGACCTCCGAGGGTGGGGGTGTAAACAGAGCGTGGAAATGACCACGTTGGGAAAAGAGATGATTTCATCCAAACTCAGAGGAGAACAAAGGTAACCAAAGCATGTTCAGAGTAGTAAGTCCATTCATATTTTTGTGTTGAATGAGACAAAATGATAACCATCCATCATAACAAGTTCACAACATGACACAGAGTGAGATTTATTTCACCTGATCATACTCCAACATGAAAACTGACTGCAGATTTGTTATTTTTACAAACTGTCTCACACTCAAGAAGTCCATTGACATTCTGGTTTGGAGACTTTGTGTCAAGTAAGACAACTTAATAGTAATCGTCGCCTGTTGTTTTCCAGCATTGTTTGGATTTTACTATAATAATATTACAGACAGAAACAAATCCTCCTCTTTGTGCTTCCATGACTCCTAAAGAGTCAGTAATATTATAGAAACTGTTTATATAATCTTGGTAAAACCTTTCTAGTTAAAGCTCAATAGCGTGAACATGCTGCAACATGATGCATGCATCATTTAGATCAATGAACTTTATTTTGTATGTAATATAATGTGACATGTAATATGTCACAAATACACAAGTTCCAAAAATCAACCACACACATGCATCAGTGGGTTCATTGGCAGGATTATTTTACACAGATAAACTAGAAAACACTTACAGAAAGGGTGAATTTACGTAAGTATGTTTTCACTAAAGTGGCTCAAAATAAAGTGCTGACTAATGCTGCTGTTCTCAAACAGGCGGCACGAGGAGCTCAGCGATCAGTCGCTGATAAACACAGAAATCCAAGAGATGAGAGTCACGTACAGCACTGCCTGGTTTACCTCATTTATAGCTGCTAATTTCTTTGATCTGAAGAGATCTTTGTGGTATTTAAAAGACGTGAACAATGACAATTTTGGTGTTTCATAAAATGTTAAATATTAAACTAGGATCATAAAAGTCGGGACAACAACGTAGGATCACATTGGACTGTGGTTTCTGTTTCTCAGACTTTTAGTGTTTCCAGACTTTTATTACAGGGTGAGAAAGCAGCACCAGATTAATCAAATCAAATGACACAATAACCACCTTTAAACACTGACGTTGGATTCCTTTAGATCCTCTCATCTCTGTGGTTTAATATGAATGTTGTACATTTAGAGAGGGCTGCTTTGTTTTTGAGAGTCGACTCCAGCTCCGAGCTGCTTTCCAGCTGATGCTCTCTGTGCTTAAAGTTTCATGAGGAAGACTCGTCTCTGAAGGCAGCAAAACCCTGAGACTGCAGCTCAGCCTTTCTCCTACGTTACCGTGAGCTTTTATTACTATTCACAGTCATGGAGCTATAGTCGGACACGCATTTGTGCCCTACACAGGAATACACATAGAGACATAACTGTCATTATTAATCACTTCTTAATTTGCATATGGACTAGACAACAGCAGCATTTATTTAGTCTGTAGTATTTTAGGAGAGGCAAAGAATATTTAGCACTCTTCCCAAATAATAATAAATAAATACATTCTAAAATCTATTCTTATTATTCATATTCATGATCATATTCATATTATTATTATTCATATTATTATTATTATTATTATTATTATTATTATTATTATTATTATTATTATTATTATTATTATTATTATTATTATCATATTTAATGTATAATTCTATGGAGTAATAGTAACATCAATTACAATAATAGCAGTAGTTGTTATTAATATACAGTAATTGCTGTTACATATTGAAATTGATTAATGACTAACTGATTAATATTACTTTTTATTTTCTGTGCAGTCAAAGACAGTATTGTGAGGACTACTGCATAAACTACGAGTGTCGTTAAGGTTTCTCCTCTAAACCACTCAGTGTTATTATTGACCCTCTCCCCTGCTATGATGTCGCCTCTGGTGAACACAATAAATCACCAGTTTCACCAATGTAGTAATGAAAGCAGCCTCCCCCCTTGCTCTCTCTTTTTATTATCCTTCACACTTTTTCATCTGACCTCCTCCCTGTATTCACTGCACTTCATCCCATTCTTCTCTTTGGAGCCTCCACAACTTCTGCCCGGGCTATTAGCGTTTGGCATGATGCCCTGACACAGACCAAAGAGCAACAATACCTCTAATCTTTCGGTGTATTTTGAAGGCAAACATCAAGCGCCCTTGAAACAAAAGCTTAACTCCCAAATGCTGCAGTGAAGTGGCGTGCTGGGGTTGGAGTCATACTCACGTATTACATCATCTTATGTCCTCAGCTTAATTTCAATATCCAAAATGTATACATAAAAGAGGACGAGGTGATGTTTTAGGTCTGACTGTGCAGCTTTAACATGACGTCATTATTAAACAAAGCCAAGGTTTAGTGGCAACCACTAAAGTTTAGGGGTTGAGAGGATACAACTTGGGGGCTTGAAACTTTCTTCCAGTTTTGGTACTTCGCCATTGCTCCTCTGAAAACAGAAGCAATCTCTTCTGATATAGAAGACACTATAATATATAAAACTAAAAAGGCGAGCCATTAAACTTGAGAGACTACAGCAAATTCCAAAACAAATTGGATGACATTACAGAAGAGAGATGTCAGTAAAGATGACGTGGACGAGACGAGAAATTGAGAGGCTGAGAGAAAAAGAAAGGAGCTGAAGGAGCGGGGCAGACAGTGGGGTATATCACCGAAAGATGAAAAAAGGAGTGAGAAGGAGAGAGAGAGAGACAGCTGCCACTTTAGATCAATCAGTGCAAGTAGCTCTGCGTCTCTCTTGCTCCTCGGCCTAATGGAGACCTGACCCTCTGTGCACTTCTTCCCCCACTATTTTTAATACACACACAGCAGTCTTCATCAGTATCACCGCACACTGATCAAAACATCCAGAGGACATTTATGATGACCTTTACTATCAACCTTAAATCTCATCTGCACACTGTCACAATCAGAAGTTCTTCGAGAGTCTGCACTGAAACACAACAAGTATTACACATTCACTGTTTAGTTTACCTGCTAAATCTAGTGCTTCTAACATCCAACAAGCTGTATAACAATATTGACCAAAACACCAAGACACCACACCTTAAATCATCGATTTCATTCATTTTCAGTCTGCAATCCCAGTGCAAACAGATGTTCGAGGTGCGGTAGAGGAATGAAGTAGAGCTTCATCTCAAATGTAGACATAGGGCTGCTATCATCAGTGTGGACTTTCTTTTAATGTTTCTGAAAAAGTAAATGTGACTACAGTGCCCAATAGGTTTACAGAGAGCAGGTGAGAAGAGTACTGTTTGGATCTCAACACATCTAATCTCTGGAGGTTTCACAAAGAAGAATATGAGGACGCTAAAGTGACTTTAGCTAACGCTAAAGCTAATGCTAACTAATGCAGCAAGAGGGCGTCCTATGAGTCCTTGCCGGATTCTAAAGGCGAACTCAATTGTGTTTAATACTGATTAATCGCAATTGTCATCATGCTGTGAAGCATAGCTGCCCTTATATGCTCTTCCCATTCACCTAACACTGCTCTACTGTTTTCTGCTTTGTCGTCTTTTATCAGGAAGGTGAAGTTTCTTCCTCCCGTGCCATTTTCTGCTGATGTATCAACAACACAGCAGCCAAATAATTTAGAAATTAAACATAGCAGTACACACACACAAAGATTAAAACGTGCACACACACACAAAATGCCTCTATGCTGCCTCACAAGAAACTCAGTTTCTGCGTAGACTTTTCGTAAAAAAAAAAAAGCAATATTTGATGGCCTTAGGTCCTCAAAGTCAACCATAAACGTGACCTTTACTCCAACCCACGACCTATAAAGACTCTATAAACTTTCCCCAGAATGATCTCACTTTCCAAAAATATCCCGAAACCTAGATTGTTCTTACAGAGATGCTCTCTCCTCACCACTCTCTCTCTCTCTCTCTCTCTCTCTCTTTCTCTCTGTGTCACATTTTCACTGGATCCTTCACTGTGACGTCACGCAGTACGCACTTTACACACTGCACTGAGTCACTTCCACTCACTTCACCTCGGCAGAGTGAAACAACATCTGCAAGCTCAGAGCAGCAGCCGACGCCCAGTTCTGAGTCGGCAGGACCACGAGCCTTAATCAAAACAGTCACAGCGTAGAGTCCGATAAACAAGAGCAGCAGCGGAGAGCTCCCAGAGAGACTGTCTGCCATCCATCAGATAAGACAAGGACAGAGAGAGGCTGCTCAAACAATCCTGTCTCATAAAACAACTAGGAAACGTCTTGTTGATATACTCTCTATATATGAGATTCTTATTTTGATCGATTTTATCAAGGCTATACAAGTGTGTTGTCATAATGCTGACCTCTCTCTCTCTCTCTCTCTCTCTCTGTCTCTCCCTCTGTGTTTATGTATGTGTTATTAAGATAATAGTAGTATTATAGTAGTATAGTAATATGATATTATGAACTATAAAAGTTTTAAGAGTAACTATGGTAGTCTTTAAACGAACATACTGTAAAATGAATCTATAAAGTTTTTATGTTTATCTATCTATCTATCTATCTATCTATCTATCTATCTATCTATCTATCTATCTATCTATCTATCTATCTATCTATCTATCTGGATGGATAGATTATCCATCCATCTATCTATCTGTCTGTCTATCTGCCTGTCTGTCAATCTATCTGTGTGAGTCTGTGTGTGTGTGTGTGTGTGTGTGTGTGTGTGTGTGTGTGTGTGTGTGTGTGTCAGTGTGTGTGTCAGTGTGTGTGTGTGTCGGTGTGTGTCTCTGTCTATTTCTATTTTGAGAACAAGGTGCTATCAAAGCCCTGAATACAGTGATAATATAAAAATATAACATTGTGGGAAGTAATAAATCCATTCTAACCACAAACCTACAGTAATTGATTGCTGAACACACAGGATTTCAGTTTCAAAAAGTATGAGAAAGTCTGAACAAAGTAATTTCCAGACTATGTTGGAACAGTATTTTTAGCTCATTGCTATCACATGAAATAAGTGTCATAAAATGTGCCACTGCACGTAACTTCCCTTAAGGGTTTGCATCAAACACATGTTTTTGTCCTTGATTTTCCTTTCAAATGACGTTCAACCCCTGCAAAACACACCTTCTCTGCACCAACTCAAAGCTAAGCAGCTTCACCACCTCTGCATGACCTCTCTCTGATGATTTTCAGACATTTACATCCATCCATCCATCCTTCCATCATGTTATCTAAAGATACTGGGTCTGCTGGCTATCTCCAGCACACATACAGCTAAAGCATGGATAACACCCGGGACTGGTCGCCAATCCATGGCAGGATCCAGACATTTACACCAATTAGCAATAAGCCTGAATGAAAGGTGAGGATGTAGTCACATTTCACTGCAGCAGTGATCAACCACACCACGAGAATGACCCAACCAGCAGCAAATACACCTGCTTATTGAGCTGCTCAAGCTACGCTACAGTACAGTACTGTACAGTAGAATACTGTCGGCCTCGTCTCACTATGGCTGTGCAGTAATTCACACATGGAGAGGTAATGTGTATGAGTTTCAGGAATAACAGATGTAACACATATAATGTGAGGTCACACAGGGAGACCAGACCCATAATAATAATACTCCCCTGCAGGGGGACACACAGATACATAGATAGGTTGATACATACATACATACATACATACATACATACATACATACATACATACATACATACATACATACATACATACATACATACATACATACATACATACATAGGTCCCACGTTACAACACTATAAGTTGAAAAAACACACTTTTAGGAAACCAATAGGACAGAACATCCTTGAGGGGTTGAAAGTGGTCACAGGAGGAGTGCATAATAAACCGTGTCGTCCCTCTATAGGTCTATGGTATGTGCACTAGTGCACAGTTTGCATACAGTAAACATAACTCATCTCCATCTGTAGACTGCTCCTCTAACTTATACCATGCAACACAGCGCACACATTAGGCCGCTGGTCTTCTCCCTGTAACACCATTTCTTCTTCTCTCCGTTATTTAGACAACCAGCTAAACTGAGCAGACATAATCTTAAACTCTCTCTCTCTGTCTCTCTCCCCCTCTCTCTCTCTCTCTTCCAGGCATGCATGCATCATTGTCACACATATGTGAAGGTGAAATAAGACATGAACACAGTGCGTCCCCCCTGGTCGGATCACTGCGGTACCCTGCACCCAAATGCAGGCCGGCATCATCATCTCTGCACAAAACAGCAACTGTGCACCTCTGAATAACCCGACATCATCATCATCACCATCACATGGAGAAATGCAGCACCCTTAACGTGCATGGGCCTTACCTGCAGCTTCGGTGTCAGCTTTAGGAGCGGGTTTTGTCCTCCTCCTCCTCTACCACCTCCTCCTCCCCCCTCTTCACCAAGACGTCGCTGGGCTGAATCGATGAGGATTCATCAATGGGGGAGCTTTTATTCCAGCAGCTGTTCGGTTTAGTCCTTACAGAGGGAGAGAGCGGCGTGTTACAGCCTCCTCCACCGCGCGGAAGATGCACCACCGAGCCTATGTGTGTGCGTGTGTGATGCGACCCGGCCGGTAGCAGCCGAGGATGTGAGCCGGTGGTGCTGGAGGGTGATGATGGTCTCCATAGAGGTTTCCACCTGACACAACCTCTCCTTCCTCCTCCTCCTCCTCCTCCTCCTGCTGCTGCTGTTGCTCCTGCTCCTCCGCCTCTTCCTCTCTCTCCGCTGGTGAAGCCGGAGAGAAATATCAGCATCAGTGCAGCGAGGAGAGAGAGAGGGGGAGAGAGAGAGAGAGAGCGAGGTAGAGAGACAGGGAGAGAGAGGGGGGCAAAGAGAGGGGGAGAGAGAGAGAGGCATATTATAACAAAATCGTTTTAACAAAATCTTTTTCACGTTTTAACAATATATTCTTCGCGTTATGACGTAAAAATGTAATTTCAAGATATGTATAAAGTTAAATTATCATGCCATTTCAAGATAACGATATTTTCCCATAATACTGTGAAATTATTACATTAATTATTATATTTACACTGCTGCATTTCCATAATTGTGTATGTATCCACACAAAAAAAATCAGGGCTCAGTATCACTTTGGTTCGTTAAAAGTGTATTATTATAATAACATTTCTTTCACACAAAAAAATGAATTATCTCTTTATTTCAAGATCTGATATTTTCACATTTTAATGTGAAATCATCAAATTATTTCAGGATATATTTTCACATCAGAACATCTTAAAGTAATGTGAAAGTATGACTATACGTTGTTTCAAGACAACATAGTACAGCAGTATATTGCGTTTACACTAAAAGAAGAATTCAGTTCATGATTTTTAACATGAAAAGCCGATGGTTATAATGGCTATATCTTTTTCATATTATAATGTGAAATTTCCAGATTTCCTAAATTTCCAACATTTCATGTTTTAACATAAAAACAATATATTGATGAAATGCAGGATCAGAATAAGAATCTACTTTATAGTCAAAGCACTTTTTCCAAAACACGAATTGCACTGAGAAAATCAAAAAGTCCTTTTGCAGTCCTTCTGTAGGCTTTGGGAATATTATGGTCAGTTTCTGCACAGATCTCATCTCATTCCATTCTTATCTGGCAACCATACTCAGACATGGATATGATTGACTGGCTTGCCTTTCAATCATATCAATGACAACAACTTTATGCTCCTTGTTAACCAACAGGATTTAGCAATTTTTTTCTCCAAATACAAGTCACAAAGCCATGAAATGTGAATGACAGTAAAAGAAAAGATCTCTATTTGTAACAATTTCTGATGTTTAATGGAATTCTGACCAAAAAAAGACATTCCAGCTACAACAGGAATCTCAAAGCCCTGGTAAAGAGCTGCAAAAGCAATGTTGACACTGAAAATAAAAGGGAGCCGGAGAGCTAAGTGCACTTAGGATCTCTGAAACTCTGCTCTTAAAGCCCAGGGGTGATGCATTTAAAATATAAAGCAACAAAAAAAGCAGGCCAGTCCTTGTTACATTGTAAGTTAAACTTGTGTATAAAGAAAACATAAAAGATAGGGTACGATGGGATAACCCTTCGTTCATCACGCAGTGGAGATGCGTCCATTGCAGAGTCAACAGAGGAAGAAATGCACAAATGAAGACATTAGAAACAAATAGCATGTACACATGCTCTAAAAGTGAAATAAACTCCTTTTCCAATTCCTATTCCATATAAACAACAGATTCCAACATCGTATAAGCAGTATTTGCAAAATAAATGGTGAGATCTGCTGACTTTTTTGTATTTGACAAAAAAGAAGTGTGCCGTGGGCCATCTCTTGTGACTTAAATGGTCACTTAAATTAATAAATATATACCTTTAATTAAAGAATGACACACATATATGACCTTATAAGAACCATTCACTGACCCCTATACTGGAGAGCCTGGAGTAATGAATAGCCCTGTGCTCTGTCCCTTTAAGAATGCCGAAGGGGCGGAGCCTGAGCTGCAGGCGCTCCTCACTACTTCCTGGTTCCTAATGGAGGCGTGTCTGCGTCGCTGCTCATGGATACATAACTGACAGTAACCCCTATCCGTGCCATTCACGCTGTTTTTACTAACGCTTCAACCGAACCATGTCCGTGAAAAACGTCGCGATATTTGGGGCCACGGGAATGACCGGGCTGGCCACCCTGCCGCAGGCTGTGGCTGCAGGTGAGTAAGAGGAAGAGGAAGGGGAATATGGGGGGATCCATGTGTGCAGGTGCAGCGTTGACACTTTATAAATAGGTGTCTGCAGTTATATACTATCACCTAGAAGGCAGCAGGACAAGGGGAAGAGTTTGTAGCACCAGAACAAGTAGTTTCTGTTGTGCGTGTCGTGTTTTGTTCGGCTTGACCTCTTAAGGGTCAAAAAAGGGACTTATGCTCCCTGTCTTGTCAGAGCTGATAATCATTAATAATGTTATGTGTACCTCCTGCTCATACTTCAACTTCATTTATTTTACATATTCTGGAATCTACTACATCTTTTATATTTAGTACTCCTGCAATAGTCATGTGTCATCCCTCATGGATAATCTTTCCCAATGCATTGTTAAAAGAAAAAGTTTTCTCCAATTTATACTGTTGGAACCTGAATTTTGTAAAGTTTCTATCCATCCATCAGTCCCTCCATTCAACTCGATTGAACACAGAATAACATTGAATGCTATTTCAGACTCATGAACTTTAGAAACTCCTGTAAAACTGATAAACTTTAGAAATAGTGCAAGAAAAACATCAATGTTTAGTAGCTTACATTCTCTCTATATATCCTGGTTTATATACTGGGTTAAATTCCCTAGACTGAATTTAACCTAGTATCAGTGTTGATTTGATCAAAGCACATGCATCTGTTTAATGTATTGAGTATATTCATACGTGCACTGGAACAAGCTTAAACAACTCCCTGTAGTAACTTTTTCAATTATTGGATGTAAATCCACTAAGATTTCACAAACGCTTTGAAAGTCAAAAGTCACTCATGCAAATCACTTTCCCACTGCCCGATCATGTGCAATATGTCATATGATTAATTTGATTTTGCAGCATTTCCCTTCCTTCCTCTTTCACCATGGGCACAGAGAAAGTGCTGAGTCATGTCATACGTTACGTTTTGCTGAGTCACAGCAGGCTGTGACACATGGAGCTGATAGTCGGAGACTATCTGACCCGTGCAGGACGGGTGGGATCTTCTTCCATGTGGTGTGTAAAGTGATTACCGCGCAGTCTGGAAAATGCTTCGTTTTATCTCCAGGTTGGAGTTTAAATTATGTCATCCTTCTTGAATTTAATCTCTGAACGGTTGAAATGGTTATTATCAGAGTTTCGCCCACCATCCTCTCACTTCTGGTTTCCCATCTCGAGTTTGTCATGATGCGAGCGCTAAAAGAGAGGATGTAGAATAAAATAGAACAGAATATGTCTTTATTCGACCGAGAGTGGGGGAATTTCAATAAGGAATTTCAATATAAAGTAAAAACAGAGGGTTATATTGTAATATTTATAGTAGTTATTTTTGCAAGATATTTCTTATTTTTTTAGGTCATTTTAGGTTCATCACATTTGGCTGTGTTTTGTATTTGATTATTAAAATTGAATTAATCATGTTTGCCATGTAAACACTATAACTCCACAGAAAACGCTCCGGCAATTCACTGTATAACCATTTCAATAAAGCTTCTCTATTCTTCTCTATTTTATACCATCACTATTTTTTAGGACAGTTATTTGACAAAATTAGATTCAGTCATTATGTATCTTAAAGTGACATACATCAGGAAATAAATTCATTCAAGCAATGTAGCAATAACACTGCTTTAATGAGTGCAGTAGTACTAGTACAACTGCAAAATAGAGCTGCAACAAGTAATCCATCAACTATTAATCATCTAATAAAATGAATGACTAAAACTAACCTGCATCAAAAACGTGAATATTTTCTGTGTTTCTTTAGTCCTCTTGGACCGAAAAGGTCGTTAAAACCTTATTTTGGCATTTGTGAACCCCCCCAATTTTTGCATCTTTTTAGAAACCGGACAACTAATTGACAGTAATAGGAAACATTACTCTCTATTGCACTGTAACATAATACAGCAACATAACACATACAGTGCTATTTATATTTTTTACTTTCTATAAATTGTATTGTGTACTTTTTCCATCATTCTATTCATACTTTGTTTCCTACTGTACAGTGTGCTTTTATGTCTATATTGTATACTGCTGTAACATAAGAATTTCCCAGTTTGGGATCATTGAAGTAAATCTGTCCATCTATATGGTGATGGCATGAGCATACATGCATGTTTTCCTCAGGATATAACGTGACGGTGCTGGTGCGGGATGCCTCCAGGCTGCCTGCGGACCACCGGGCGTCCCGCGTCGAGGTGGGAGACGTCCTGAACAAAGATGACGTGAGGAGGACTCTGGAAGGCCAGGATGCCGTCATCGTCATCCTGGGCACCAGAAATGATCTCAGTAAGACCCAGCCATAATAATTACACATATATACATCTATTGGATTGTACTGTACGCAGTGCTTACATACAAAATTAGCACAGCTAGTCAAATGAATGACACCCCGATTTTCTCACTGATCTCTGATAAATCTCTAAACTAAGTTTTCCTCACAAACAGTCCTTGTAATCAAAAATTACAAGTTTCTACTTGTTTAATTTGAGTGTGTTTTACACTCTTGGATCACTCTTTTATCATTTCTCCTGCTGTTGCAGCTTTGGCTTTTTTTTTTTTATGTTTTCACCGACGGGTGAAATAATCATTATTTTGAGGGCTGAAGTTCACATTTCTTTACAT
The DNA here is from genome assembly GCA_029224185.1 of Karalla daura. Taxonomy (NCBI): domain Eukaryota; kingdom Metazoa; phylum Chordata; class Actinopteri; order Chaetodontiformes; family Leiognathidae; genus Karalla; species Karalla daura. The sequence goes on along the minus strand of CM055198.1, from coordinate 13,196,517 downwards.
AAGTAACAATGATCACGTAACACAAGACTGGCGTAGCAATGAGAAATGGTCACTAGAGGTCGCTATTAGACTTGCAATGTAAAACTGTATGCTATGATTTATTAAAAATGTCTTGGCACTCTCACCGGGTCAAACTAAACGGTCTGGATTTACATACAGACTTTTCACATCCAGGAAAGATTTCACATTAAGGAATATATGGAGACTTTCCACCTCAGTCTGAGACTGTGATGCGATCCGTCCTGTCCAGGTCCGACCACCATGATGTCTGAGGGAACCAGGAACATCCTGGAGGCTATGAAGGCTCGAGGGATCCGCAAAGTGGTCGCCTGCATGTCAGGTACAGCTGCCCGTTGTCGGAATTTTAACAGTGAACACATGCACACGGTTGGAAAAACTGCGTGGCTTCCCTGATTCTTCTTTCCTCCCCTGATCAGCTGTCTCTCTTTCTAACCTGTGTGTGTCTAATTACCCTATGCCCAACAGGTGTGCAGGTAACCACGGCAACCGCAACTCCTCCCCAACAACACACGTGCAGTAACAGACAAGCATACAACGATCCAATCTAAAGCACTTTCTAAAGCTGACACAAAGTGTTGTTCTGTTCATCATGTGTAAGTTAGTATAGAGGGACGCCAGAAAACAGAACAAACAGCTATAAAATTATATAAAAATGCAAAACCAAAGTTTCATACTTTGCTAAAACCAAGGAGAAAAGATGGGTTTTAAAGGATAAGGATTTAGGATTTGGCATTTCAAAATGGGCAGTGAAAGGTCCTGTCTAACATGCAATTGAAGTTTTTTCAATAATTTAGGGGCAGAAATCGAAATGGACATCTTGAAATACCCTATTTCACCCCTTTAAGTTACTGTGCGGAGGTTTTTGGTAGATGTCATGGACTGGAAGTAAGATCTGGAAGACTGGAAGTAAAATCTTACTGAGGAGGACCCAAATACACTTCTTCCCCATCCTTTTCAAATGTGCAAACACAGTCCATATGTTGTTGTATCCACCTCTGTTATTAACTGAATTGAAATATACTTTTTCTTTTTCCTTTGTACAGATAGTATTAACGATATTCCAGTAAAAACTATCCGGAAAATGACAAGTCTTTTCACTCTCTCTTCTTCCCCACTCCTCCTCTTCTCACCACCTTCCAGCCTTCCTGCTCTGGGATCGCTCCAAAGTCCCGCCACGTTTGATCCCAGTGACGGAGGATCACGACAGGATGTACACTGTGCTGAAAACATCCGGCCTGGACTACGTGGCTGTCATGCCTCCTCACATTGGTGGTGAGTCTGAAGTAGATCCCGAAGAAGCTATTGCTCCTCAATTTCACCTTCCTCGAACTGCTCCACATGTGCTGATTCACCCGATGGGATCAAAACTATTTATCTAAAATAAAGATGAGAAGTTTGAGAAGTACAAGTAGAGAGAACTCTGTTGGGTCTGTGGTGTTTAAATCCTCTCATAAACCTGTTTGTTCCTATCTCGTGTCCCCAGGCGACCTCCCCCTGACAGAGAGCTACATGACGGCGGAGAACATGCTCAGAGGAAGAGCGATCTCGAAACACGACCTGGGGCATTTCTTCGTCAAGTGTCTGTCCACCTCGGACTGGGACGGAAAGACTGTCGGACTGTGGGGAGACTATAAATAGGCCTGAGTAACACCCACTGACGCCCCCTGCACACTGAACAGAGTTTGTTCTGTTCCTCTCACCGATCGGCATCAATCAAACCGTCCTGAAGAGAAAATGTTTGGTAGTGCTGAGTGTGATGTGATAAACTACATTTGCTTCTCTGAGCGCACCTACAAAGAGCACATTTGCTTTGCTGCTGTTGTGTTTTTATACTAATCCCAGTTTGAGGATCAGCCAGAGTGCATTTTTAGACGAGTGCCAAAACTTTACTGCTGCTTCAGCTGTAGCTCTTTACATCGCTTCATGTGTATGTTCTGACAGCACATATTACATGTTTCCCATCATTGAACATTTCAGTTTATGATGCTGCAGCTTTTTAAAATGAGCCACTTTTATAGCTGAAAATAATAAAAAAAAATACTTTTTACAAAAAGCTTGAGAAGTGTCTGAGTTGATGTAATGATTTTATTGCATAAAGCTGTCATTTATGTTGGTGGTTGCAGGAGGTGGAGGAGGTTCATCGAAAATGTGCTACTTAGATTCTGATTTTATATGACATATTTGATGTTTTTATGAACTTTATAAGCCCTTGCTCATTCTCTCATTCATTTCCTCAGTTTTCTCTGTAACCATCACTGATGTGGGGCTCTTCAGTTCGCAAGTCATACACTGTTACTTAACATTTCAAAACTCTGAAAAAGGTCATATGACATTGTGAATACTTGGGAAATACATTGAGTATTCTGCAATTAGGCATTTGACCATAAAACATATCAGTAATCCTAACCAGAGCATTTCTATATCATGCATCCTTTTTAGATTGTAGTAAGTGTTATACAGCATAGTGAAAAACAAAGCACAAATGACAAATGCCAACTCAGGTGAAAGATGAGATGGAAATCAGGGATCTAGACAAACATAGGTTATCAATGCAGTATCTATCGCTGTTAGTTGACAAGAGTATAGATACCTTTTTGCAAATTCACTCTGTTTATTCAGTGCAACAACTGACTTAACCACATAAGTATTACTAAGTATTAGCATTAGTATCACGAATAGGCATCAGTAATTTTTCCCAATGATACAGTACCAATAGCATCTTTTAATAGTTCATATTCACCACTGAGGCAAAGTTGAGGTGCAATGAGATGGGAAGTCTGACTTTTTGAGGTCACAGAACTCAGCTGTGTAATGATGATACGGAGACCAATTAAGCAAAAGTCCGGCATAGAGCGGCTGGGTGAAGGTGGTCTGGACTCTGTGGAGCAGGGTCATGGTTTCAGAGATGCTGTAGTAGGACAGAACACCTGCTCTGTGGTCCAGGTACACTCCAATCCTGGTGGACCAAGGACCTGAGACGGAGTTGACGATGTTGTTGTGATTAAACTCATATGTGTTGTTTTTACAGTATAAAGCCCAAGACATGTCATTAGCTCCAAACAAATCCTCTCTCCTGATATCCTTGTATGAGACTGCTATACTAACTCCTGTCTCTCTCCTTTCTACCTCCCAGTACCTGCGTCCAGTCAGACTCTCTCTGCTCAGGACCTGCCACTCATGAGTGAATCTGTCTGGATGATCAGGATAAGACTGGTGTTCATATGCTACTGTTGCTCCTCTGTTCTCCTCAGATAATAACAGCTGTCTATGTGCTGTGTTTGGATCCAGAGTGAGTTCACATGAATATTTTAAGAAGTCCTCTCTGGTCCTGGGTTCTGGTGGTGGTGACAGTAGAGCATCCACTTCAGCCACTGCCAGTGAGATGTTTGTCCACTTCTCTCTCAGAAGGTTCTGGAGTCCATCTCTGAGCTCTGACACAGCTGCCATCACATCCTCAAAGTGTCTCAGAGGACGGCTGGAGATGCTGGAGGAGTCTGCAGACTCTCTGAGTGGGGCCAGTGAGGAGTAGCTGAGGAGAAACTGTGTGGGATCCTGTGTGTGTGTGAGCTGCTCCAGCTCAGTGTCTCTCTTCATCAGCTCAGTGATCTCCTGCTCCAGCTGCTCCTCAAGCTCTCTGACTCGACTCACTTCAGTCTGCTGCTGGGATCTGACCTGCTGCTCCACATCATGCTCTCTCTGCTCAATGAGACACTTCATCTCATTGAAGATCTTCTTGTTGTTCCTCAAGGTTTCATCAGCACTCTGATTGAGATCCTTCACCTCCTTCTGGAGCAGTTTCACATCTTTCTCTTGGTCCTGGACCTTCTGCTGGATGTTCTGTCTACTCAGCTTCAGCTCTCTCTGCCTCTCCTTCAATTCTGCTGCTGCTGACACTGTGTCATGGCCTCTATGTTCATCCATGCTGCAGAGGTAGCAGATACACTTCTGATCAGTGCGGCAGAATATCTTCATCACCTCATCATGTTGAGGACAGATGTTCTCCAGGAGCTTCTTGTGGGGCTCCACCAGTTGGTGTTTCTTGAACTGATCCACATGATAATGAGGCTGGAGGTGTTCCTCACAGTACGACACCTGGCATTTCAAGCAGGACTTCAGGGCCTTCAGTTTCCTCCCAGTGCAGACATCACAGGCCACATCTTCAGGTCCAGCATAGCAGAGATCAGCAGGAGCAGCCTGGAGCTCAGTCTTCTTCAGCTGCTCCACCACAGCTGCTAACATGGTGTTTCTCACCAGGACAGGCCTTGGGGTGAAGCTCTGCCTGCACTGAGGGCAGCTGACCAGTTTCTTCTCATCTTCTTCACCCCAGTGGGTTTTAATACACTCCATGCAGTAGCTGTGTCCACAGTGAAGAGACACTGGATCCCTCATCAGCTCCAGACAGACCGGACAGGAGAAGGTTTCCTGGTCCAGCTGAAGAGTTGTCTGTGCCATTTTAGCTCTTTGAGACAGTGACTGTTTAAGTTTCACTTCCTAAGAAATGAAACCAGTTTGAGCTCTGATCCACAAACCATGTGTGTGTGCTGCTACACTTCATCATAGCCTGGTTCCACCATGCTGCAGTTTGTAGATCTGTGGGGGAGGAAACCAGGAAATACATGTGTGGATGAAGTCAGATGACGGTGGGTGGGAGGGGCCAGAGATAGAGAGAGTAGAAGTCACTTTGTTTAATCCTTTTTCGTGTTTTTTATGTACAGTGTGGTGTACAATAGTCATGCAAGATCAGAATGAAACAAAACAATACAAACTAACAAGACACTTTGACGTTGACAATCAGTCCTCATGTGTGTTTCAAAGGGCAACAAAGGACAGACAAAAAAATGTCAGCAATGGATGAAATCCCCCTATCCTGAAATCATATTCTGAATGAGAAAATTCCCTTCGTGGAGACTGCTACAGTGCTACTGGAATGTGCTGCAAGGCTGTTGAATATTATTATATTTAAAAAAAAAAATTGACTAGCACAGCACTTCAAAAATAAAATGACAAATGAAAATTAAAAAGCCAAACATGCAGTCCACATGTTTGGCTTGTATCAGTTCATCTAATTTTCCATTCAGTCTCAGGACATGATGATGTTTGTGTTCACACAGATTTGAGTGTGATAAACTGTACCGCCCATAGAGGGCGCTGCAGCTCTTCAATAACTTTTTTTATGTTGTGGAAGGCAAAACTGCAGTGCTGTTGGTTAAGGTTTTGCTGTAATCTCTTCATCAGCTGAGCTGAAGAAAAGACGAGACAGTTTTGTTCATGATCCTTTATTCAGACTCAAAATTGGTTTTATCATCCACACATTCAGTTTAAGCACAAAATCAGCAACTACACAAAAAAAGGGGTTTGATCTGTTAGAATTCCTCATAAGACAGATACAGTTTTATAAAGCATTGTAGTGAAAGAAGAAAGAAATTACAGTTTTAAACAGTCACACATGAATTCAGGGAAATGAACTTTGACCTGCGGAGACTGTTGAGCATCTTAACGTCATTCGATCTCATTAAAAAGCAAATCAGCAGATGATTGTGTGCTTTCTGACTTTAAAGCAAAATCTGGAACCACAGCATTGGTTTACAGAGAAGAACATGCTACACACATGTTCTCCACACAATTCCAGATTCATTAATACAATGGCAAAAGAAGTTTCACAAAACAGACACAAGTGCAATCAGATATTTCTGCAGAAATTTAAAATAAAAGAATAGGCTGGTATCACACACACATTAAGGGAAGATAAGATGAGAACGTTTATTCCCTGAATTACTTTTTGAAGTCACAGAGCTCAGCTGTGTCTCCAACAGAAAAGTTCAACCAGTCAAATAAGTCAAACGAGTCAAACCAAAATCCAGCGTAGAGTGGCTGAGTGAAGGTGGTCTGGACTCTGTGGAGCAGGGTCATGGTTTTGGAGACACTGTAGAAGGACAGAATACCTGCTCTGTGGTCCAGGTACACTCCAATCCTGGTGGACCATGGACCTGAGACGGAAGTGTCGATATTGTTGTGAGAAAACTCATATTTGTTGTTGACACAACGTAAAGCCCAAGACTTGTCATTAGCTCCAAACACATCTTTTCTACTGATGTTCTTGTATAAGACTGCTATACGAACTCCTTTCTCTCTCCACTCCACCTCCCAGTAACTACGTCCAGTCAGACTCTCTCTGCTCAGGACCTGACGCCGAGTGAATCTGTCTGGATGATCAGGATACGACTGAGGTTTATCTGCAACTGTTGCTCTTCTGTTCTGCTCAGATAATAACAGGTTTATATGTGCTGTGTTTGGATCCAGAGTGAGTTTGCATGAATATTTTAAGAAGTCCTCTCTGGTCCTGGGCTCTGGTGGTGGTGACAGTAGAGCATCCACTTCAGACACTGCCAGTGAGATGTTTGTCCACTTCTCTCTCAGAAGGTCCTGGAGTCCATCTCTGAGCTCTGACACAGCTGCCATCACATCCTCAAAGTGTCTCAGAGGACGGATGGAGATGCTGGAGGAGTCTGCAGACTCTCTGAGTGGGGCCAGTGAGGAGTAGCTGAGGAGAAACTGTGTGGGATCCTGTATGTGTGTGAGCTGCTCCAGCTCAGTGTCTCTCTCCTTCAGTTCAGTGATCTCCTGTTCCAGCTGCTCTTCAAGCTCTCTGACTCGACTCACTTCAGTCTGCTGCTGGGATCTGACCTGCTGCTCCACATCACGCTCTCTCTGCTCCATGAGACACTTCATCTCATTGAAGATCTTCTTGTTGTTCCTCAAGGTTTCATCAGCACTCTGATTGAGATCCTTCACCTCCTTCTGGAGCAGTTTCACATCTTTCTCTTGGTCCTGGACCTTCTGCTGGATGTTCTGTCTACTCAGCTTCAGCTCTCTCTGCCTCTCCTTCATTTCTGCTGCTACTGCCACTGTGTCATGACCTCTATGTTCATTCATGCTGCAGAGGTAGCAGATACACTTCTGATCAGTGCGGCAGAATATCTTCATCACCTCATCATGTTGAGGACAGATGTTTTCCTGGAGCTTCTTGGAGGGCTCCACCAGCTGGTGTTTCTTGAACTGATCTCCATGATAATGAGGCTGGAGGTGTTCCTCACAGTACGACACCTGGCATTTCAAGCAGGACTTCAGGGCCTTCAGTTTCCTCCCGGTGCAGACATCACAGGCCACATCTTCAGGTCCAGCAGAGCAGAGATCAGCAGGAGCATCCCGGAGCTCAGTCTTCTTCAGCTGCTCCACCACAGCTGCTAACATGGTGTTTCTCACCAGGACAGGCCTTGGAGTGAAGCTCTGCCTGCACTGAGGGCAGCTGACCAGTATCCCCTCAACTTCTTTCCCCCAGTGGGTTTTAATACACTCCATGCAGTAGCTGTGTCCACAGTGAAGAGATACTGGATCCCTCAGCAGCTCCAAACAGATCGAACAGGAGAAGGTTTCCTGGTCCAGGTGAAGAGTTGTCTGTGCCATTTTAGCTCTCAGAGACAGTGACTGTCTTTCATTTCCTTGTAGTTTAATCTACTTTGAGCTTTTATCTACATGCAGGGGTGTGTGAGCAATAAATACAACCTTTGATCCGGTAACCGTCACCAAACTGCAGAACTGAGAGCAAAGAGGAAAAGAGAATTAAGATTGCTGTATGTATTTGTTATAGTCTTCACAATATCTACCTCAATCCAAGGAAAGACAAGCAGCATGTCTCTTAAATATGTTTTTTCTTTTGTGAAAACAACCCAAGAAAAATCATTTATTTACAGGGCTATAAAACATCTGTCAATTGCGTCGTTTAAATACATGGCGCGTGCAGTGACCAGGAAGTAAGGGAAGTCGCTATTGGCTGTCGCTTGTCATTGTCCAATTTGCATAATATAGTGCTTGGCGCATGCGCAGTTCATTTTCAGCGGTAAGTATTCCCATTTGGGCAGGCCAGAAATTTTAGCTGCAAGACAGTGGTAAACTGTTGGCAACGATAAGCCCTGTAGCGTTACTTGAAGACAAATTACTATTTCAGGCATATTCTATTCTAAACTAAATAGGTGCACATTAAAGGAAGTATTTTTACAGCTAGCAATGGCGGCTTGCAAGTAAAATCATTTTCGAGTTAGCTTCGCCTTTCTTAAGTCCATTTTTATATAGTCTATGGTGACAGCACGTATCGCTGTCTTCAACGAGCTATGACAGCAGTTGTGTTGATTATACCGGTGACGTAATCATCTAGCGACTTTTGAAACAGCCAATAGCGACTTCGCTTGCTCAACACTGCCGCCCAGTGACGGCATGGCTCTGCGTTTTCAATTTCCAGGAGCATTGGCGCTGTTATATTCATTCATAAATGTATTTCTCTCTCTCTGTTTCTGTTGGACGTCTGGTGGGGATCGTTGTCCGAGTCTACCTGCGGGCCGGACCCGCTGACATTGTACATTAAGCTGCTCCTTCGTCTCCTTCTGGACCGGCGTCCATCTGCTCTATGCGGTCTGAGCTGTGTGGTGGTCGGCGTTGCCTATTGTGGCTGCATCTTCTCCATCTCCCCGAAAGTGCAAGTGCCCTTCTATACTGAGTTATGAGGGCACCCAGGCCTGTATGTCTGTGGACATGTGGGCTGTCTGTTGGCTGAGACGGTGAATCGGAGGACAGTAGCAGCTACGCTTGCTGACAGCTACTATCTAGCGGGCCGCTAAATTTTCAGCAACGTTAAAAGACTAACCAAACTTCCAAACCACCGTTTTCTGCCGAACACAAAAAAATGTTGGGGGATCAAGCATTGTTGTGTTTTGAAACAGGTGGTCAGGGGGGCGGCGGCCCTGGAGTTTTAATACACTCCATGCAGTAGCTGTGTCCACAGTGAAGAGACACTGGATCCCTCATCAGCTCCAGACAGACCGGACAGGAGAAGGTTTCCTGGTCCAGCTGAAGAGTTGTCTGTGCCATTTTAGCTCTTTGAGACAGTGACTGTTTAAGTTTCACTTCCTAAGAAATGAAACCAGTTTGAGCTCTGATCCACAAACCATGTGTGTGTGCTGCTACACTTCATCATAGCCTGGTTCCACCATGCTGCAGTTTGTAGATCTGTGGGGGAGGAAACCAGGAAATACATGTGTGGATGAAGTCAGATGACAGTGGGTGGGAGGGGCCAGAGATAGAGAGAGTAGAAGTCACTTTGTTTAATCCTTTTTCGTGTTTTTTATGTACAGTGTGGTGTACAATAGTCATGCAAGATCAGAATGAAACAAAACAATACAAACTAACAAGACACTTTGACGTTGACAATCAGTCCTCATGTGTGTTTCAAAGGGCAACAAAGGACAGACAAAAAAATGTCAGCAATGGATGAAATCCCCCTATCCTGAAATCATATTCTGAATGAGAAAATTCCCTTCGTGGAGACTGCTACAGTGCTACTGGAATGTGCTGCAAGGCTGTTGAATATTATTATATTTAAAAAAAAAAATTGACTAGCACAGCACTTCAAAAATAAAATGACAAATGAAAATTAAAAAGCCAAACATGCAGTCCACATGTTTGGCTTGTATCAGTTCATCTAATTTTCCATTCAGTCTCAGGACATGATGATGTTTGTGTTCACACAGATTTGAGTGTGATAAACTGTACCGCCCATAGAGGGCGCTGCAGCTCTTCAATAACTTTTTTTATGTTGTGGAAGGCAAAACTGCAGTGCTGTTGGTTAAGGTTTTGCTGTAATCTCTTCATCAGCTGAGCTGAAGAAAAGACGAGACAGTTTTGTTCATGATCCTTTATTCAGACTCAAAATTGGTTTTATCATCCACACATTCAGTTTAAGCACAAAATCAGCAACTACACAAAAAAAGGGGTTTGATCTGTTAGAATTCCTCATAAGACAGATACAGTTTTATAAAGCATTGTAGTGAAAGAAGAAAGAAATTACAGTTTTAAACAGTCACACATGAATTCAGGGAAATGAACTTTGACCTGCGGAGACTGTTGAGCATCTTAACGTCATTCGATCTCATTAAAAAGCAAATCAGCAGATGATTGTGTGCTTTCTGACTTTAAAGCAAAATCTGGAACCACAGCATTGGTTTACAGAGAAGAACATGCTAAACACATGTTCTCCACACAATTCCAGATTCATTAATACAATGGCAAAAGAAGTTTCACAAAACAAACACAAGTGCAATCAGATATTTCTGCAGAAATTTAAAATAAAAGAATTGGCTGGTATCACACACACATTAAGGGAAGATAGGATGAGAACCTTTATTCCCTGAATTACTTTTTGAAGTCACAGAGCTCAGCTGTGTCTCCAACAGAAATGTCTGTTGGCTGAGACGGTGAATCGGAGGACAGTAGCAGCTACGCTTGCTGACAGCTACTATCTAGCGGGCCGCTAAATTTTCAGCAACGTTAAAAGACTAACCAAACTTCCAAACCACCGTTTTCTGCCGAACACAAAAAAATGTTGGGGGATCAAGCATTGTTGTGTTTTGAAACAGGTGGTCAGGGGGGCGGCGGCCCTGGAGACACCCAGCCGCCCTCCTACGACAGTATGAGCTCCACATTGAGGAAAAAAAATTATAAACTTTAATTTTTAAAAAATCATATTGTCACAAATAAAAATGATTGCTCTGGGGGCATTGGAGCTCTAGGTTGAGTAATTAAGTCTAGTTCAGTAGTTTAACCACAGCCTCCCCTCTGTGGGGGGAGCTGTGCTGGTGCTCTGTGGTAGTTGGCCCATAAATCACTCCTATTCCATTCATGTGTTGAGGAGCATGACTGTGATTCTCCATGATTCTCCTGTCCGGTCTGTCTGGAGCTGATGAGGGATCCAGTGTCTCTTCCCTGTGGACACAGCTACTGCATGGTGTGTATTAAAACCTACTGGGGTGAAGAAGATGAGAGGATACTGGTCAGCTGCCCTCAGTGCAGGCAGAGCTTCACTCCGAGGCCTGTCCTGGTGAGAAACTCCATGTTAGCAGCTGTGGTGGAGCACCTGAAGAAGACTGAGCTCCAGGCTGCTCCTGCTGATCTCTGCTACGCTGGACCTGAAGATGTGGCCTGTGATGTCTGCACCGGGAGGAAACTGAAGGCCCTGAAGTCCTGCTTGAAATGCCAGGTGTCGTATTGAGAGGAACACCTCCAGCCTCATTATCATGGAGATCCATTCGAAGAAACACCAACTGGTGGAGCCCTCCAAGAAGCTCCTGGAGAACATTTGTCCTCAACATGACGAGGTGATGAAGATATTCTGCTGCACTGATCAGAAGTGTATCTGCTACCTCATAGAACATAGAGGCCATGACACAGTGTCAGCAGCAGCAGAAATGAAGGAGAGGCAGAGAGAGCTGAAGCTGAGTTGTCAGAACATCCAGCAGAAGGTCCAGGACCGAGAGACAGATGTGAAACTACTCCACAAGAAAGAGGAGGTTCTCAATCAGTCTGCTGATGAAACCTTGAGGAGCAGCAAGAAGATCTTCAATGAGATGAAGCGTCTCATGGAGCAGAGAGAGCGTGATGTGGAGCAGCAGGTCAGATCCCAGCAGCAGACTGAAGTGAGTCGAGTCAGAGAGCTTGAGGAGCAGCTGGAGCAGGAGATCACTGAGCTGAAGAAGAGAGACACTGAGCTGGAGCAGCTCACACACACACAGGATCCCACACAGTTTCTCCTCAGCTTCTCCTCACTGGCCCCACTCAGAGAATCTGCAGACTCTTCCAGCATCTCCATCCGTCCTCTGAGACACTTTGAGGATGTGATGGCAGCTCTGTCAGAGCTCAGAGATGGACTCCAGAACCTTCTGAGAAATAAGTGGACAAACATCTCACGGACAGCGACTAAAGTGGATGCTCTACTGTCACCACCACCACCACCACCATCATCATCATCATATTATTATTATTATTATTATTATTCACCACCACCACCACCATCATCATCATCACCACCACCAGAGCCCAGGACCAGAGAGGAATTCTTAAAATATTCCTGTGGAATCACTCTGGATCCAAACACAGCACATATAAACCTGGTATTATCTGAGCAGAAGAGAAGAGCAACACTCACAGATCAACCTCAGTCTTATCCTGATCATCCAGACAGATTCACTGACTGGTGTCAGGTCCTGAGCAGAGAGAGTCTGACTGGGCGTTCTTATTGGGAGGTGGAGGCGACAGGGGAAGAATTTCATGTGGCAGTCACATATACTAACATCAGGAGAGATGACATGATTGGAGCTAATGACAAGTCTGGGGCTTTGGGTTTTTGCGAGAGCAAATATGGATTTCAACACAACGCTATCACAACCCCCATTTTTGGTCCTTGGTCCTCCAGGATTGGAGTGTACCTGGACCACAGAGCAGGTGTTCTGTCCTTCTACAGCATCTCTGAAACCATGACCCTGCTCCACAGGGTCCAGACCACCTTCACTCAGCCGCTCCACGCTGGACTAGGGGACTATCCTGGATAGTCCAGGATCCTGGACTATCCTGAAGACACAGCCGAGTTCTGTCACGTTCTGTAAAGTAATTTAGTTGTTAAAGAGTTAAAACCTGACTCATCATTGTCCCTTAACATATGTGTGTTATCTGTGTATTTCCCTGAATTGATGTTTTAATGTTTTTATAATCTCTGCTGTCTTTTCTTATTTCTCTACAAGAATTCATAAAACTATATCTAACCGTCCCATGAGGAATTCAGTAGATCAATCATTTCTTCTTGTATATTTGAGGATTTTGTGCCAAGACAAACTGATTGTGTGGACAATAAAACCAACTTTAAGTCTGAATAAGGGATCATGAACCAAACGGTTTCTTCTTCTCTTCAGTAAAGCTCTCAGTGAAGCTTTAAGAAATAACAGAGACTTTGGAAGAATTCATTTAAGTCTCATGATGGATTCAAACCTTAAAACTTTAAGATCAGAATGTAATCGGAAACCTTTATTTCTTTGCTTCAGTTTTATTAATGACCTTGAATAAATGTTGATATTCATCTGTCTCAACAAGTAACTCAGTCTCTTACTCTAGAGTTAAACATTGCAACAAGTCACAAGTTATTTCTATAATGGTTTTCCACAAAATAAAAGCAACGTTCATACAACCACTCCTCAAAGGTATTTTCATTGGAGGGTGTGTGAGCTGTAATCGTACATAAAGTCTGTTCCTGCTCCATCCCATGATTCTGGTAAAATCTGGCCCTGGTACTCCGCTTTTAGGAAAGCATTTTCTCAAATATTTGATTCAGTTGTGGAAACATTTGAGCCTCCTTCTCTGTCCATTTGGTCTGAAGGAAACTGGTGCATTAACCCTTACAACCGGTCACATGACCTGAAAATGTTAAAGTGCTTCTAGCACACAAATTCTATGTGAGCACATCAGCACACAGCATGCACACAAACAGCATGCTTGTTTTAAAACCTATGGAAATATAGCTAGCTAGCTTGCTAGCTAAACTATTTGTAATAGCCACTCACTCAAATGATGGTGTGATTAAGCCATCAACATTTTAGAAATCATTTAATTCAAACTAAAGCTAATTTTTCAATGAAACACCATGCCTTTATTCTGCACCTCTCTAAACACCTTGTGGATGTATTTTTTTTGCCTAGCTTTTCATTAAAAAATCGACATATTCAACCTTTAAAACAATACTTTAAAAATTAAAAAATAGAAAGCCAAATATTTTGTCCACGTGTTTAGTTTTTATCATTTAATCTAATTTCCCATTTAGTCTCAGGACACACTTGTGACAAACTGTGTAGCCTGTAGAGGGCGCTGTAGCACCTCAATAGCTTTATTATTGACTCCAAAAAATTGTAGAGGGAGAGTTGCTGGTGCTTGTTATTATACAACAACAAATCAAGTGTGAGACCTTGGAGGATGACGTCTGGATATTTGAAGGTTGGACCTCAGTTATATCAAACTGATTTCATGGGTTTGTCTTACAAGTCTGAAAGTCGGTGCACAGTTTTTGTAAAAGGGTTGTCACATGTCACATTGTTTGCCATATAATCTCGGCTGAGAAGTTCCCAGGGAAGACAGCAGAGGACACATGATGACTGGATCAAAGCACCAGGAGGTCACTTACCTCAAAGTCTTTACACTAATGGGAAAGGAGCTGTTTCTCTGCAGCACTGATGACGTTTTTCCTGCCTCGGATTAATAGAAAAAACCTGTGATCTCCAGGACCTTGCAAACGTTGTACAGAAACTCTGAAGGACATCCTGGGTCTGAGCCAGAGCTCTGATTTACTTCCCAAAAGAATCACACAAAGTCACACTGTCTGTCAATGACAAACTCATATTATCACAGACAGAAGGTAGACAAGAGAGGAACCCAGTCTCAGCCTGCTTTTTGAGTGGTGGAGTGTGATATTAAGGCTGGTCAGCATATTTTTAGCTTCACTTGCTCTCGTTGCTCTCTGTAACAAAATCTTTTTTGCCCTTCTGTTGTCGGTCTGTTTTGGGTCTGTAAACAAACACTTTATATTTTACATAATTTTGAAGCGAGCTGGGATTCTTCGTGGTATGTAGTACTGGATACACGCACACACGCACGCACTTAAACACAGAGTTAGATCTCGTTCTATATGCAAGTGCATGCTGTAGGTAATTACACATATATAAAGGAAAAACAATAAGAGATGGTAAATTTAGGCATGTTTTGTTAATCAGGCTTTGGATGTGTTATCAATTTGCGCTTGTTTTCAAACACATACAAGGTCTTCATTAAAGTCTTTGGGAAAGTCAATAAAATCTCATATGCATAAAACTGGTAAAGGTTCACATGCTTTTTTGCCTCATGCAACCCAGGAAGACATACAGACAGACATACCAATGTATAATGAGAATGATAGATAGATAGTAGATAGATTGTATGGTATTTGTGTGTTTCAATTGAGGTCCCCCTGATGCAGTGGAGCCACCCCCCCCTTCCCCCTTCCCTTTTCTCTCCATTACATAACAGGCTCCACTGCAGAGGAAGAGCACTGCAGAGGAGTACTGATACACACACACGCACACACAGACTCATTCACACTCTGTACACTTTGTGCTCATAAATGTGCTTGTTTACACTTTAATCACGTTGTATGGTGGTTTGATCAGCACTGAGACAACACATTGAGCCTTTATATGTCATCATTAAGGTTGATTCTGTTCAGATTTCTCTCTTTTTCCCTCTCACCTCTGATCAGGTCTCCCACTGCGTGCAGAAGGTCTTCACCCAAAACTGCTCTTCTTAACCACTTCTTAACCCGCTCATACGTAACATAGGTCGTTTGGAGTGCGACGGGTACAATCTGCAGTTGAAAGCAATATCAAGGGGAGTACCAGGTCATAAAAGCAAGCTGGATAGAGTCAAGCTGAGCTAAGGGAACAAGGATTATTTCTTTTCCACATTAGGGGCTTTTCTGTGCGTGTCTAAGTCTCAGCTAATGCAGATTTAGATTTTAGACATTGCAGGACCACAATGATTGTGCTATGTGTGTGAAGTGTGCGTGCTTTTTCAGGCTGGAATTTCATTTTTGTCACTGCCTGTTTCTTTGTTTCCTGTCTTTTTTTCTGTCTCTGTTTCTTTGTGTTCATCACCATTGTGATGTCATATTTTACATTAAACGTGTGTCAAACAGATGTTTGCCATGAGACAAACAAAGTGTTGTCCAAGAGCAGTTTGAGGGTTAAAGTTTTTCTTGTCTTTATCTTTTCTTGCTCAGTGTTTTCTCGTAACTAAGGTTAATATTTCTCACAGACAACACTTGTGTGCATGTTTTTCATGCGTGGCGCCCACAAACGTCTTCAGCTTGAATACAGTGAATCAGCTGCTTTTGTTTGCTTGTTCTCTCCCTACATTTGCTCAGTGCGCAGATGCATTTCCCCAGCTATCATCACACGCACTGTAATAAAACTGTTTCCTGTGTGTGTGTGTGTGTGTGTGTGTGTGTGTGTGTGTGTGTGTGTGTGTGCGCGCGCGCGTGTTTGTATTTGTGGTACAGGTTGCTGTGGCAATGATTCCGTTACCGTGGCGACACATACTACGGGGTTGTCATGGAAACGCTCTGCGTAGGGATTGCATGAGCACAGAGGAGAATCCAGTGTGTGTGTGTGTGTGTGTGTGCTAGTGGTAAGCTCAGACTTTGTTCATGAAATAAAGTTTGAGAAATTGATGAAAGGCGTGTGCCGTTAAACAGTTTAATGTTGGCTCATACTTTCAGATGATCCCAAATTATAGACAATATGAAGCTTGTTTTCCACAATCAGTACAGTACGTCATATTACTTAATGGTGTCCATTTCGGGCTCGAGAGTGAAATCATCAATAAAGATTTGATTAAGATATTTTAGATTACTTTCGTCCTTTAAATGTAACAAAATTGTGAAATATTCTAATATTTGTCAAAAAGATTCTGATTAAGCTCAAACACATTGGTGGTGACATTCAGCAGTTTGTCTTTATATCTGTTTTTATGTACAAAAGCTAAACCTTGCATGAGAATGTACATGATTTGATTGGCAGGCAGGCGATGCTGTGGTGACGTATGCAACAGGTGGGTCCGCTCAGCAGCGGCGGCAGCGGCAGCGGCTCGTGCAGCAGCAGCAGCAGTCTCTCTCCTCCATCCCTGCGCGTGCCCCTCGCCCCGTCGCTCCCTCACTCGCTCGCTCGCTCTCACAGGCTCGAGGACGGAGCTCGAGACGCTGCGGCTGCTGCACGAGAGCACTGCGGCGCAGGGCTCGCGCCTCACAGCTGACTGAGCGGCTCAGGTAAGCAGAACATCTGCCTTCCCTGCTTCTCTCCGAGTCTTACTGCGTCTTTTTTGCGTGTGTTTCCCTCCTGCCTCCGAGAACCCGTTACTGCTGACTGGTCGCGAGACACGTCAAGGCTACGTGTGTTAGCCTCTTTTAGCACCACAATTCCCTATGGGAAACCGAGAAAAACACAATTTCGCCACCCTCACTGGAATCGATGTCATCACATCGTGTGTTGCGTATTACAATGAACGTGTGCGTTACCACGGTTCTGTGTGCAGTCAGATGGTGTACGTATTTACAGGAACTACTGGAAAGTTGTTGGACATTGCAAATTAATGGGAACTGCAGTTGTTGGGCGTGAGTTTTAATTGCGTTACAGTTGCTGTCAGTGACGTGTGCACCCGCAAATCTCTTATTTCTCTCTCGACTCTCTTCTAATCATCTCAGTCTGGTTGCATGTTGTACGTCTTTGATGTTGTGATCTGTTTCTGTGATCTGCTTCTGTTGTTTACCTGTCGTTGTGAGTGTATTAGTGTTCCGTTGTGTGTTGTGAGGGTTTATACACTCACAGCGCATCACATCTTGAATGTGTGTGTGTGAGAGAGAAAGAGAGCAAGCTGATGTCACGTTGCAGGACAGCCGACGCACATTTCTGCAGTTATCACCCAGCCAAGGTCAGGTTAGTTCAGTTGTGTGAGGAATAATGGATGAGGGATGATGTTGTTGTTGTTGTTTTGATCAGCAGCTTACAACACACATGCTCACAGTTACGCTCGATCTCTGTTCAGGATTGTTTCCTCTCCCCCCACAGTCATTTAATCACTTTAGCTGATTTAACTAGCTGATTTATCATCACTCTCCTCTCCAGACATCTCCGCTGCCCACAGATCGATCCATCCATTGATTAATTGTTGCCGCTATAGTGGAAATGAATATCTGAAAAGATAAGAGAAACAAACCTCCATCCCAGTATCAAAACAATAGAAGAATAGAAGGAGCATAATCTCAAATAGGAATAGGAAAAATAGGAAAAGAAAGTAAAAAGACAACATTTCTGTCTGAACTAATGTATACTGACCAGTTTATTATTTAAAATGAGAAGAAAATGTAGAATATCCCTGGAAAAGTTGGAGTTCAGAAAATTCTGGTTCTCTTTGAGTAAACAAACATGGTTTACAAGGTTTCCTCTCATTGGTTTTGCACAAAACCTGTATAAACAAATCATATTTATATATGAAGGGAATGATGTTGAGTGAGAAAAAGAAACATTCATCATGCCAAATAGTGCCATAGTGTCGAGAAAATACTGTTGAAAGCATTTCCATTTTTGTGTAGCAATCTATCTGACGCTTTTATCCAAAGAAAAACATTCAAGCTACTTCTCAGCAGAGACCCAAGTGTAGCAGTAAATCTTTCTCTACATTTTTCAGACGGCCAAGGGATGAGAGCGCAGTGGCTGTGCACAGTTAAAGATCTAGTTAGGAGGAGGTAGGAGGAGGAGGAGGAGGAGGAGGAGGAGCGGAAGAAGAGGAGTTCTAGGAGATGTTCCAGTATGTTGAACATAATGTTATGACACGCCGTTTGGCTCGTGTTCACCTTGTGCTGAGCCTCTGAGTCTCTGCCTCACCATTATCAGTCCAAACGTACGCCCAACTGAACAGAGCAGACATACCGTACAGTATTTACAGTCATTTTAGCTTTCATTTGTTCTCGCCTGCATCTGAAATCACACTGCTCCAGGCTCAATACTCAGGGAATTCAATAGTAAATTGTAAAAACACTTTCAGACTCCGCTGCCTTGCATTTAATAATGCCATTACTGTTACTCTGACTAAGTGTCTGATCAGCACCAGTCGGTGTACATACATGCATTTACATTGGTACTATGCTGAGAAGATAGACCATAATCAGAGTAATAACTTATTTTATTCTGGTTACAAAGTGCTTTTCAGCAAGTAAACAGACAAAAATAGATAGATAGATAAGATAAATAGATGCAGGTAAAATCAGGGTGAGATATTCTATAGAAGTGCATTTTAAGAAGGGAATTAAAAGACTCGGACAGACTCATTTTCTCAGGAAGTTCGTTCCAAAGTTTTGGGACCTCCTTCCTCTTCAGTCTTCAGCTTGGATTTCCAGAAGAGCCAGAAGAGCTCAAAGGAACTTAAAGATCTATATATGCTATGATCAGGGACCTTAAAAGTGATAGATGAAATGATAGCAGTTAAATGGTCGGAGGCCATGTCACAAAGATAAAACAGCAGTGACGTGATTACAGAAAAAAAAACAGAAAGCAGACTGAATAATCAAAGTACCAAGAAATATACTCATTATGCATTTTGGAAAGTGCTATAAAATGACATAGTCACTGTTAAGGGAGCTGCACTAGGCCGATGCTGGTCTGTAGCTGCAGATGAGTGTGTAATCAGGAGCCTCTCGGGTAACGAGTTCACATGTGGATTCTTGAGGAGCGCTTGTTGCTGTGTAGTTGATGCTCAGCCAGAAGAAGCTGCACAGTCTCGTTTTTTTATTACTTTGGCTGAGTTCCTGAGTTGATTTATTGTGTTTATGTTTCTTGGTCCTGAAGGCGAAGTGTACATGGCGTACAGTAGCATGCCCTGGAAGTGGAGCTGACCCTCCCTCCAGGGTTCGACCAAGCGTCTGACCTCTCTGCCTCCGTATCTGCAACGCTACTACGACGTGCTCTGCTGTTTTAAACCCACTGTAGCGTTCCCAGACGGCAAACAAAGAACAAAAAGAGTCGTAGGGTTGAAGTTACTGGAGTCAGAACTCCTGTGAGGGCTGACAGCGTACGACTCACGCTAAACCTCACTGAACATTTTAATGAAACGCGGTCTATCATCGTGAATGAATATTCCCACAGGCTGTTGCAGATACCAAGCCCACAGTTAAAAAAAAAGAAGCAATTAAACAGTCGTTTGATGCACTGTGTTTTCTTTCCACTGAGGCGTCCATGATGAGCAGTTTAATGAGTACATCAATTTGATTTCTATGTTATCATTAATCTGCCACGACTCAATGGTGTCACTGCTGAATCATGTGTCAGATCACGTGTGTGTGTGTGTGTGTGTGTGTGTGTGTGTGTGTGTGTGTTGATTCTGCCGTCTGGATCATGGTTCCTCCTCCATTTTCAAAAGAATAAATCAGCATGTTATCATATTTGCAGTAGTTCTTCTCATAAGTGTCCGAGTTTGGGCTGGAAAACTTACTTAAAAGTCCATTTGTGGCCTCACTGAAGTGCATATTGGGTTAAAGGAGAGCAACCTGTAGAAACAGAAAGCATGCTTGCCTTGGTTTTACTGAATAACATCAGATCCCAAAACATAATCACGTGCTCAATCGTGTTAATATTCCACGTTTGAAGTGCAGCTAAAACCAGGGGAATCTGATTAGAGGTGTAATGTGACGTTAAATCAGAGGTTGTGTACCTCCAGAATACTAAAAGTGAAGGAGAACAAGCTCTTTCTGAACACTTTCCACAATTATTTACACAATAAACAGTTCATACAAAATGATAATCACATCAAAAGTGAGTGGCAGGAGAATCAGATAAGATAAGATAAGATAAGATGAAGCTGTGCATTTATCTCGGAGGGGAAACTCCTCTGTTCTGCAGCTAAAATTATACAAATCACATCCACAACACAACAATGTGATGCACAATTCACATTCACGATATACGACAGTCCACAGAGAAAAAAAATACTAATAGTATTACAGTAAAAGAGTGTCATAAATAATAAGTATTAATAAAAATACTCAAGCAGTGCAAGTACAAAGTAAGAAATCAAAGTAGATAACATAATAACAAAGAACAGTACCAGTAATGGCAATAGGAATAATAATAATTACTATTATTATTGTAAACTAGGGTAAACGCTCCACTCAACCATTCCAGGTTCCTCTTAATTAGTGATTTGTAAAAATAAATAAATAAAAGGACCATTTACACAATGAATGTGGTTGCTCGGTGCAGTAGCTGGTGTGGTTGGACAATGCGAGCAGCAGCAGCAGCAGAGAGCTGATTGGTCCAGATACAGAGCCGCATTGTTCGGTGTGCACGTCTCTGTTTCTCCGTCTGTCGTCCCGTCTTTAGCCTCCATTTTGTGCACGCGCGCGCACTAATAACGTGTCTCACTCCTTCTGTCGTCTCTACCCTTCTTATAAGTAACGTGTGTGTGTGTGTGTGTGTGTCACACACACTGACACGCACTTGCACTGTGCAGACGGCCTCCAGCTCTCTGGCTATAGTATTCAGCTCTGCTTTTTGTCATCGGCTCTTTTAACCCCGGCCGTCCAGTCCCATTCACACCAGCAGCATAGTAACCCATTGTTCTCTGGACGTCTACGGTAACTTGGTTCACATGCACAGTCAGTCTGTTTATTTAGACCCAGCTCTCTCTCTCTCTCCCTCTCTCTCTCTCCCTCTCTCTCTCTGTCTCTCTCAGAAAATGCCAGGATTTTATCTAGACTGGAGTTTGAATAGAAATGGCTTTATTGATCTCTAAAGGGACATTCATGCGTGTGGCAGCTCAGAAGAATGAGAAGTGTGATGGCTGCAGGTCCAAAGGACCTTCTCTAGAGAGAGGAGTGTCCACCACCTCCATGTTCAGGTGTTATGAAGTGGATGAGCCCTTCCTCTTCAAAGCTTCATCTCAGTGAATCCATCAGGGAAACTGAAGTCTCCTGATATTATCAAAGAGCCTCAGGATGTTTAGTCTGGATCCAGCAACAACTTCATGGAGAACCCCACATGGAAGTTGCCATGGCTGGGTGTTCACCAGTATTGTGCAGATGTGAAACATCTGTCTCATCAACATCATGCCTCCTCTCTGAGTCTCCACCAGTATCTCCAGCTTCATCACTCTGGTTGGCCAGGCAGAAGGAAGCTACACTCAAAAAGTAAATCCTCAGAGTGACTAAGTATTGACTCTACTTTTAAGTATCGGCTGATTGAGTTTTAAAAGAGTGAGCTGAGTATATTCGACTTAACTAGATTACTTAATTAGAACGATCAGCTCTAACCAGCTTAATATACATAATAACGTGAAGTTGCATATGCTCCTCTGCAGTTGAGTCAGTTGTAAGAAATCTTGGCAGCGACTTAGCTCAGTGCCTTTGACCCACTCGACATAGTTTTAAATCATTCTGAGGATTTGCTTTTTTTAGTGCATATCTCCACTTCCAACCTTCACCTTTGCACCAGCAGCAACCGTGAAAACATCCTCCAGATTTGCTCCATTTTCAATGAAAGTGAGAGAGTTCACAAAATGCAGCAAAAACATAACAAAAATAAAGCAAAGGTGGATTAAAAACTGAACTCCCAATTGTAGCACATGGTCTAGTAAGAGAGAGAGAGAGAGAAAAAGGCACAGTGCTCTCGTATTTCTTCTCCCAGGCCTGACCTGCCTCACATTCATGCATCTAATATCCATGAAGGGAATCATTAAAGTTTAATCTAATCTCGAGCATAATCATATTGTGGAGCCGCAGCCGTGCAGGCCCAGCAGGGATTAAGTGTCTGGTTTAAGTAGAACTCAGAGCACCCCGGGGAGTCCAACTCAGGCACCTGCAGGAGCAAGCTGCTGCTGCTGCTGCTGCTGCTGCTGCTGCTTTCTGCATCACCAACCAAACCGGGTTTGCACACCAAACACTCGAGCATCGTCTTAGAAACCGCGTTTACTCTCTCACAAGTTCCTCCGCTGGGGTTTTATTTCACTGTCTCCGCTTGCACGTGACGTGCAATTTATTTGAGATGTTCCCACTTCTTGTCCGTCAGCATTTAGCATCCGCGCCGGTGAGACGTCACGTTGGATGCGATGAGGTCGAGCAGTGAAACGTGCCAGATTTTGATGTGTCATATACAATGTACAACACTCTGGCAGTGAAATGCAGTACTCCATGGACTCGACTGTGCAGGATGCACATATGCACATATACAGTATGAAAGTCAAGGGTCAGACTTAAACAATACATAAATGTGCATATTTGTATATATATATGTGTGTGTGTATATATATGTATATGTGTGTGTGTTTGTGTGTATATATATATATATATATATATATACACACACACACACATATATATATGCTGCATATTAAATATGAAACTATATATTTTGTAATGTTATAGACATCTATTCTTAACAGACTATATTGTCATATACATTATTATCTATGCCTGTAACTGTTAATATCGAGCAATACGTTGACAGTAACAATAACGGTAATCTGTGATAGAAAATCACTATGAGGAGGATGGATCCAGAACATTGTTTAGATATTTTAACTGGCTTTAGGAGCAGTTCAGTCTCACTCTGTACCACATCGTTTTATGTGAAGGGAACCGGTCATGTGACCTCTACGTCAGGTCACCTGACCTGGAAATGTCAACAAAGTAAACTTTCATGTGGACGCGTCTGAAAACCCACCTCATGAGAGCGTTGCAGTGTTTCAGTGACATTTTTCAATGTTTCTTATCACGATATTTAGGTTTTTCACATCTCTACGGCTGAAGGAAGTGCACCTGTCGATTGAATGATAAACAGACAGACAAGCAATACATGAAAAAGTGATGTGAGTTTTTACTTGCCCTGTTTTCTTTTGTTTTTTTCTTTTTTGCATTTGACTGAAATGTTGTGCCTAAGTCCTTGGTGTGAGCAGAGGAGATAGGCGGCAGAGTTTGTTCTCAACGCTCGGTCCTTCAGGAAAACTGGAGTAAGACTTCTGAAAAGTGGAGCAGTCGTGGAAAACAGCCTGCGCAGGCTCCGGCTATAAAAAGACCGCACCTTGCACCTTGTACTGAGCCGAGAAAAGACCCCTTCATACGCATTTAACTGGAGAGGAACAGGGGAGAGACAAAAGGCAGCATCACAGATGAAGCGATTTTGACCTAAAAATCACCAGTTCATAACATTTAAAGCCAGTTTTGACATTGTTTATGTGTAAAACTCTCCATTTCATAGAGTTTGGTCTGTTTTGATGCAAACCTTTGATTGAAATTTGATTACAAAATTGTAAAAGGTTACTGTTAGGGATAAAAATGTCCAGTGAATGCAACGGCTGTGAAAGTGTACATTTATATTGAATTGCAATGCATTGCAAAAAAATGTATTAAATGGACGTCAATGGAGCGAAAGTTAAAAGCTGAGTCAGCGCAAAAATATAATACATCGAGACCAGTTTTGTGACTAATCTTCGACATATCCAAGGCTGTGAGTGGAGGTATATTGAAAATGTATTTTGTTGTATCCTTAATTCAATTGGCATTTGAGATATTGTGTTTGAAGACCACAAGCAGATGGGACGAGGGAGCAGAGAGGAGAGGAGCTGGAGGATGAGCTGAGAGAGGAGACCAAAAGTCTGAGGGGGGAAAAATAACGTGATTAACTTCTGTAGCATCTTAATACATTTTAATCTTCTGCACCTTGTCCATCTGCTCCTTATTTGCTGTATTCCTCCTCCTCCTCCTCCTCCTGTTCTATATTTATACGTGTCCTCACTTCACAGACCAGCAGGAGTACTACTCTCTCCCTAAAACCACTTCAGATGTACTCTCTCCCTCCAGCTCCGGAGCTCGGAGAGTTCCCAAAGTGTGTCACTGATCTGTTGCTGTCACTTCTTGTCGTATACGATCTGACCCACTTCACGTCCAGAGACCCACAGTTTGAGGAGTGGTGACGCAAGTTAACTGTGTCTAATAAAAAAAAAACAAAAAAAAACATTCAAACTGACCTCGGTGGTGAAAGAAATGCACAAATTATAAAAAGAAAATGCAACTAACAATAATGATATCTAACTAACTCTAGCTAACTCTATCATATATATGTGTGTATATACATATATATATATTTATATAGATAATATTATTTAATAATACAATGATATCTTGTCTCTGTTTTTGTGCTTTGGTATATCCTATCTACTTTATCATCATGCATTATTTCCTCTGTGTGTGTGTGTGTGTGTGTGTGTGTGTGTGTGTGTGTGTGTGTGTGTGTGTGTGTGTGCGTGTGTGTGTGTGCGTGTGTGTGTGTACAGATAATACATAGCGTGATATTAAGAACAAACATACTTAACATACTATACAATAGCATCTATCCATCTGTCTGACTGTCTCTCACTCTCCCTCTCTCTCTCTCTCTCTCTCTCTCTCTCTCTATGTGGCAGTGACCTTGCAGAGCATAGCTTGTTTTTTATCTCTGTACTGATAATTTGTTTCTCTGTCATGCTCTCCTCCTCCGCTCTGTCCGTCTCCCTGTCTCTTCCGTCTCCACGCGGCTCCTTATTGTTTGCTCAGCTGCCGCTGCATCCTCCACACTCGCTGTAACCGCCACATCTGATGTCACGGTTGCTATGGCAGTTACATATCGAATCATCCGACGGCTGACTTCAGTCACAGATAAAATGGGACCTAATCAAGATGGAAAATAATACAGGAAATGTATTAGATTATCATAGGATACAATTAAATGAATCATTCAGTGACTGCTCTGTATGGGATACAGATGCATAGATTATTAAATATATTCAAACCATGGTTGGAGTTTTTTTTTACCCTCTTGGTTATTTTAAGCAAAGCCACTGGAATAAAACCAGGCCTCCACTGACAGACACACACACACACACACACACACACTCCTGCTAAGCCTAATTTCACTCTATAGTAAACATAAATCAATCTCCCCTCTCCCTTACAGGTGAAGACAGTGTGCTGGTCAGCAGTTCCTCCCCTTCCCTCCTCAACCTGTCCTCTCTCTTTCTGTCCATCCTCTCCCTCTTCTTCATCTTCCTCCTCTTCCTTCCTCTCTCTCTCTCTCTCTGGGATGCCGGGCTGTGGGTGAGTGTGTGTCCGTGTCCAGACTGAAGCTGGGGAAGCTAAAGGTGGTGCGGCGGCAGCTGCTGCAAAGGTAGAGCACAACACATCGCAACAACATGCAGCAAATTCATCATGTTACGCCATGTTTCCTATTCTCATCTAGCTGTGTCGTTAATATCCGCAGTCTCTGTTTTTGTCCTCTTTTAGATTGTTTATAATCATATTTATGCTCATTTTCTTCCTACTGTTGTTAAATACTTGTTTCATTCACTCCTTGTTTAATTGTAAACATGCCTTATCTTAGCTTACCTTTTTGTATCTTACCTCTTGCATCCTGTCCTTTCCTCTTATTAGTTGTTTTGGTTTCTAAAATGACGCCAAAACAGTGAAAATTGTTAATGCCCGTTTCACAAAGGCCAAGATCAAATGAAAATTCATAACTTATTGGTTAGCAACAACAGTAGAAGAGATCGAAACAGGGATGGATATGTTTTTATACACATTTTGATTTTGATTGCCATTTGTCTCGAGAAATGAACAATAATCAACAACTGTAAACAGTGGTCTGAGCTCCACAGAAAAAGCTCTGCCATCACTTCATTTGTTCTGAAACAACAGAGAAAGACAAACAGCGTGCTGCTCGGGATCATCTGCGATCTTTTCCTTTGCTCATCTCATGGATAAACACTCATTCTGACGTCTGACAGTCTAATGTCTGTGTCTGCGCCGAGGGATGAGTCACGCTGCCTCTTTCTGTGCAGAGATGCTCTGATTGCATTGTTTGAAGAGGGCTATTTTCCTGTTTCAGTGACAGATTGGGCTTGTGATTGTTTCAGAAACACGGTGGAGGGGACATAAAATAATCATAGTCTGACATCGAGACCATTGCAGAATCCCTCACCAGATCAACTCAAGTTAAAACACAAGTTGAACACGAAATTCGGCTTGAAGTCTAATTGAAGTCTAATTAACATCTGCAGCCTGTAGAGATTAAATGAATGAATCATTCACCATCTGATTGAATGTCTGTGTGTGGAGCAACAGGTGCAGCCCACGTACTGTGCATCAAACAGTTACGTACATGCTGATTCAGACTGATGAAGTTCATTAATTTAGCACAACATTTAGAAGGACAGAAACTCTCTTGACGCTGACACGTTTCTCTCCAGTCAGTGTCAGCTGCGAAACATCTCCATACTGTTGAGTTCAATTTGGTTTTTAACTTTTATTTTTCTTTCTTCACCTTTATTTATTTATTCAGGTGGGGTTAGGCTCCATTTTGACAGTGGGACTTGAGGTCTACTCTGCACAGACTGGCTAAACCTAGAGTAGCATGCGATGCTATCAGAAATCACCAAAACAAGCAAGCAGTTTTAAAACCCAGCAGAGGGTGAGCGTTAGCTCGTAGCATTAGCCTAGCAGACGCCGCTGAAAACAACAATGGTCCCTTCGAGACTTCTTCTCCTCTCATAGGATCCCTCAGCTCGCCTCAACTCCTACGATGTTTACCTCCTTCCATCTTTGTTGTTTTTTTTTTGTTATGAAAAAAACATTTGGATTGCTGCAATCAAATATCATGACTTCACCGAGGGGTCCGACTCTGCCTCGGAGAAATGACCATGGAGAGGAACAGTTCCTGTAAAGTTCCTGCCCCCAGTATTTACAGGGAACTCCCCCAGTGGAAATGCTCTCAAGGCTACTTACTTTTTACGTACTTAGATTTAAGTGAACAACAACTAAAAAGTCCCCGAGCTAATGTCTCCATGGGAACCCTTCCTAAGCGAATTCAGACGGGTGTCTCAACCACATCTCCTCCCCAAACACCAGGTATGAACACCAGCCGTTTGTCTCCTGCCTGGCCGGCCTCTACGGTTGCCAATGGAGACGGTACCAGAGGGCTCGGGCGCAGCCAGGAGAGTGCTGCTGCAGCAAGGTGACACACACACACCCACACACACACACACACACACACACACACACACACGTACGTCACTGTCCACGAGCAGTGAGTTGTGTGTGGGTAGTTTGCTGATCGAGCAGAGAGTATTGATTCCCGGCCGGTTTCCCTCAGTTCATCCTGCTGCCTTCAACACTCACTCGCTGCTATTTCAACATACCGGGACACGTGTCCTGTACTGCACTGCACTGTCCTGAGCTGCTGTTCGCTGTTGCCTCGTGTCCTTGCTGATACAAGCGACTCCAGTGAAACTCCAGGACTGTGCGCAACTCAGAATTTAAGATTTGGACTTAATTCAGTCCAGCGATTTTGGAGTTTGAATCAGAAAAAAGGACAGAAAGAGGAATAATAATGATGATAAATTTTACTTGGAACATGCTTCTACATAAGTAACAACGTGATAATGACAGAGTAAAACCATAAAGTAGGAACAAATAGATACAACTAGGACAATGAAACAATGAATGCAATGAAATTGAGTGTAGTTAAAGGCCACACAACAGGGACAACATTTGAAATCTACCTTATATTGTCATCAAAATATGATTAGGAATAGGAATGACTAGATTGATTTTCAAAGGGAAATTCATCTGGCTGGCAGCTCATCTACCATGTGCAGAAGAGATGAAAGGCGTGATGGCTGCAGTATAAGTTCTGAGGATAACAGAGGATATTAACAGAGAGGAACAGTCCACCACTAATATATAATCATAATAATGATAATGAATAACCATACTGTATCATCCATTCAGTCCAGCACACCCACATTGGAGACTTCATGATTTTATGCTTATTTATGGCTGTGCAATCAAAGCTAATGTATCTCCAGTAATTTTGTGACTTTTCTTCTGTTACAACGTTTATTAAATTGTCATTTAACATATTAAAGATGAACGTGTGTGTTTTCCAGGTGGAGTGTGGCAGTTTCGGCCTCCTGATCCTCACCTTCTTCCTGAGTTTTTTATTCCTCTATTTCTGGAGTGAAGCTCAGAACGACTACAATGACTTTGACTGGTGCGCCCCCACAAACTAACAAACACACAAAGGAGCTGAGTATGAGTCAGGCCTGATTTAAAGCCTGAACCCTGCTAATCCCCGGATAGTGATACCTGCGTTTTTTTGTCTGCAGGTTCAACTTTGGGACTCTGGGTTTCTGGTTTCCCTGGTCGCTGGTGCTGCTGGTTGTTGCTGCTGCTCTCTTCACATACATCGCCCTACTCTTGGTAAATTTCATCTCATCCTTCAAGCTCTTGCACAGTGGAAAGCACCATATGGTGTAGCATCGATAAATGAAGTGATCAAAACTATATTTTTTGTATGCTTAGAGGCCTGCAGAGAAGAGGTGTGATTAGCAGTGATGCAATATATTTGAGGTTTTTCTCTGATCTCCTCGTAATGTTTTTTTCATTACATATGATTATAAGTAATTGTAGTTATGTATCTTTGATTATTGCACCAAGTACAAGAATATAAACTTAAAAAGGAGGCTTAAAGGAGACACATTACATGGTTTTGTCAGAAAAACTAAAAGATGGCCAAAGCTGGGTTCCCTGCACATCATTTTTACAGCCCTGCTCTGAACACTCGGTTTTAGTACCTTTCCATTGTAATGCTAATGAGCCCATACATGCCCCGCCCACCTGGACAGCTAGGTCCATATCTAGAGCCGTATTTTTCAGGCACACATTGTGTGACACATTTTATGACTATGGCAGTTTACTGAACGTTGACTTAGTGGTCGAAACTGAATCTGAAGGGGTTGTTGTTCGGGACCTTGTAGATGATTGTTATGGATTCCTAAGTCTGTTTAAAGGCTCAAAGTGCAGTGGTGTGTCAACAAATGTAGTATCGATATGATTAAACTGCGTCCAGCTTTTATTCAAGGTGGTTAACATAATAAAATATGTTAAGCCAGTGTGTAAAAGCGTGTTCAAGAAGGTTCAAGAGCTTGACTTGAAAAGAAACTACAGTCTGCTCTAGACTGGTTAGAATAGCTGTATGTGGTTATTTTTTTATATATATATTCTGTATATAGGATTTTCTTTGAAGTTTCTATGAGCGCATTCTTCGATGTGCAGCCTCAGGCAACATTTCTAATAAATATGTTCACATTGTCCAGGTGCTGGCTGTGTGTCTGCTGTCCGAGGGTCAGAGGTTGTACCTCCACTGGAGCCACAAGGTATTACACAACCCGACACGCACAATAAATTATGATATATATTTTTTCAGTTTGTTTGAGAGTTGTGTTTTCTCGCCCTCCCCTCGTGTCAGACCGGCATCGTGGTGACGCTGGCGTTCTCCGTCACAGCCACGGCGATCCTGTCTGATCTCTGGAGCAAAGAATGGAAAACTCTGCTTCTGTCCCTGCAGGTTCGTCCACGCCTGTCCTGCAGCACGTTAACCAGGCCTGCTGAGCTCCAGTGGGGCAATCTGTGATGTGAACTCCTCTCTTTTTCTGTCTTTCTGTCTGTCTTGTGTCTAGATGACTGCTCCGTTCCTCCACGTGGGCGCCGTCTCCCTCATGGCCATCCTCTCCTGGCCCATAGCGCTGCACTTCTTCCGCATGAATAAGAAAGGTAACGGAGCTGAGTGGTGATTTTTTTTGTGTTACTGATTGATTTTATTTTACTTCTTGTACTTTGTATTTGCTTATTTTGTTAATTGTATTAATTGTTTTATTTTTTAGAATTTTATTTTATTTTTTTATTTATTATTTCTTAAATTATTTTTTGTTTTATTTTATTTTATTCATTTTGACTTAAAATAAAATCAAATAATAAATAAAATAACATAACAATAACAACACAATTTGTGAAATTTATAAAGAAAACAAAATCTAGTTTCTGTGAAAGAGATTACATTTCTTTAAAACCTTAGAAAATGTTTTTAGATGCGCATATTGACTTATTACTTATTAAAATAGTTGTGGAATATTCTGCTAGAGATGCAGAAGGCCATTGACTAAACTGTGAATCGTAGCAACATGTTAATGGCTGTTATTTTCCACTTGTAATTATTGTAACAACTAGAAAGGCTGTTTCGTGTTCAACATCACAGCCTGTTTCTGGATGATTTGAGTTTAATGAACTTTAAGCCTCAGATATCAGGGAAACGGACGAGCAGAAGCCCAGGCCTCTCCCTGACCTTGCTTCAGATCTCGTGGGAGAAAAGCGTTGAGGGACCAGGTTGAAGTGACTTATTGTCTGATTTGCTGGCAGACACTGAAGGCTCATTTTGTTACGGCACCATTGAGCTGCTCTGAAGTCTGACCTGGATTACACAACTGCAGATTACATCCTTCTTTCTTCCCCAACAAGGAGCCAGTCTCCTGTTCCTGCTCTGTTCTCATTACCTGTTTGTGTTTTTTGTTGTTGTTCTTTTTTTTCACATTTTCTTTCACGTCACTGTCTGTCCTTCATTGTGTCTGTCTGTGCTTCTCCTCCAAGTCCTGTCTGGGCTTTTCTGCTCTGGTAACCGTCCCGGTTGCCATGGTGATTCAGCAGGTAGACTGAAGCTGAGTCATGTCGGGTGGGAGGCGATGGGGCGACGGGTGGGCGGGTGGGTGGAGGTCTGGAGAGTCCGTCCTGACACAAGACGAGCGAGACAGAGACTCGGCAAAGAACAGGATGTTACACAGACGCTCTGTATTCCACCGTTATGAAATCAAATGAAATGATCCGCCCACCTGCCCACTCAGGCCGCACTCACTGTGAAATGATTGCACAGCTTTGTGGTTTAGAACAGAAGAGATAGAATACGTAGAATACATGTCTAGCCGAATCACAGTAGTTGAATTATCCAAGGCAGGAAGTTGTTGATGCTACTGTACATATGCTCTCATATTTCTAGCAATAGGAGGTATATAAGAAATAAAAAAAGAAGAATTTACCTGCCTTTCATAATAAAGTGACAAAAATAACTTCTTCTAATTCCTTTTACTTAAAGGGAATAAATGTGAATACAAATTATAATTTTTATATCTCTTTCTAATTACAGAATGGAAGAGTATGTTAGAAAAATGACATAAAAATAATGGTATAATAACAATAATAATACCACTACGAACACTATCAATAATAATAATATAGCCATAATAATGATATAATGCATATCAAAATATAACATATAAATAAAGAAAATAAATAAACTATATTATAGATGATAGACGGATGGCTGGATAGATGAATAAAAAGAAATAAATAAAAAATAAACAATAATTTGAAGAAAATACAATATAGACAGGTTTCATACAGTATGTTTGCGAAAAAAAGCTTGAAAACTCATGGAAATTTAAAAAAAATGACACTCTTCTAAAGTGAGCACATGTGTGGAAAATGGCATTAAATGAACATCCATGTGTAAATCTGTCGACGTCCTCTTTGTACCTCTGTGTGTCCCTGCAGTGCATCAGGTGGCCGTGCTGGGCCTCTACCTGTCCGTGCTGTTCTCCCTCTACCTGGTTCCTCTGGGAATGTATTCCCCCTGCATCAAAGAGGCCGGAACGCTGGGACCTGCCCCGGCGCTCATCGGACACAGAGGCGCTCCGATGGTGAGACCCCAAGCCTTCCGCTTCTGCTTCTACCGACTCATATCCACTGAATCGTCATCATGCCGTCATCAAGTAACATGCTGATGTGTGGGCGCTGTGTGCAGCTGGCTCCAGAGAACACGCTGATGTCTTTTGAGAAAGCTGTGGAGGCCGGAGGAGAAGGCCTGGAGACTGACGTCACCATCAGGTATTCACGGATGGATGGATGGATTAGTGGGTCACTTAGAATATTAGTCGGTTTTAGTATTTTACGCATTTGAGAGTATCTTCAAGAAGTTAAGTCAAAATCCTCTGAGCTCAGCTTCCTAAATGTGAACATTTAGGAACATCTTGAGTAAAACAAATTCTTCTAGTAATGATATATAAATATTATATTATTATTATTACGTGTCCTATTCAAGTGAAGTACATCTGAGTAGCTACTGTCGACACAGCTGCTCTCAGTTTGAGTCAAACCTTCTAGAAGTGTGACGAAGGTGTGGCCTGACCCATCACTAGGATCAAACTCTGTGGGTTTCACGCTCCATCGACGTTGAGTGCGTGTGCGAGTGCTTGGGCACCAGAGCAGACGAGATGCTAGCGTGCAGCCCCGGCTGCTAAGATGATTACCGCCATGTTAATTCAGTTAGCCGTTATCCCTTCAATCAGTGGGCTCGCAGCATTTCACCGTCTGAAAACAGGCAGATTAGCAACATGGAATGCGGTAGCGGGTTAGCTTAATCCTTCCTGTGTGTGTTTGTGTGTGTTTGTGTGTAGCTATGACGGTGTCCCCTTCCTGATGCACGACTCCACTCTGAGGAGAACCACCAACGTTGCTGATGTTTTCCCCAATCGAACGTACCTGGACGCCTCCATGTTCACCTGGGCTGAGCTGCAGCAGCTCAACGCTGGAAACTGGTTCCTGTCGGTGTGTGGCCACAGACACACACACACACACACACACACACACACACACACACACACACACACACACACACCTGGTGATAAGAACGGGGTCAGACAATGACCTTGATCTGGGAGATTGAATAACAGTAAGACGTGAAGGTCTGGAAACCCCTGAAGAATTGGCTCGGACTCTTTAAGATTACATAAAAAAAACACAAGAAACAAACATCTGACATTTATTTTTAAAGCTTTAAAGTGTTGTTGCTGGATGAAAAACACATCTCAGCATGACTCCTTTTAAACTCTTTTCCATCTTTACCTCTCACACTGAGACCACAGGAATCACATAGCAGGTCTTGATGGCCGGTATCGATTGTTTTTTCAGCTGAAAATGATTATTTGTGCCATTTGTGACATTATCATTTAAATGCGGACTAAAGAGACCCACGTGCAGAAGAGGACTTCATGTCTCAAGCAGCATGCAACTTCTTGCATGACATAATGCAACTTAACTTGACTTTATGCGACTTAACATAATTTAACATGACTAAATGTGGCTTTGTCTTGTTTTAAATGACTTAACATGGCATAGTGTGACATTATTTTACATCGCAGCTCAACACAACCTCATGTGACCTTTCCGTGTAACTTATTTTACATGACTTAACTTGACTAAATAAGCCTACAGTTTACACAGCAGCACGCTGTTTACAGTGATAAATATGGAGGCTGCACATGTCAGTGTGTGTATTAGTGTTATGATGGAGTGATAAAGAATAGAAGATGAACAAAGAGAGAAACAGATGTTTATGACAGCCTTTTACAGTGTTGTAGGTAGCTATGAAAAACATCAGATATCTGATGTGGGACACATATGAAAGTATCCTGGGTCGGATTCGTGCTGGTCATACTGAGTCAGATATGGGCACTTTACCCTGCAGTGTGAATGTAATGTAGCCCCTCTCGCTCTTTCAGAGAGACCCCTTTAGTACCGTGTCCACCCTGTCTGAGGCTGACTGCTCCCAGGCCCAGAACCAGTCCGTTCTCTCTCTGGCCCAGTTCCTGGAGGTGGCTTCCCACAGTGGCAGACTGGTGCTGTTTGACCTACGTAGGCCACCGTACAGGCATCCATACCGCCAGACCTACATTAACTTAACCCTGCAGGTGGTGCAGGCTCACATCAACTCCTCACAGGTAAGTCACCACACACGTCTTCATCTGATCATATGTCCAGTCTGCTACGTTACATCACACCAGAAATCTGGATTTCTGGCTAGGTATTTGTCACATAACCTTCTAATCCAAACACCAAAGATCTTTGTTCCAACCCATTAGTCCACCAAGTCTGTAACAGCCTCAAAGCTGATCCTAGGATAAACCCAAGATGTCATAATTTTAGTTCATTGTTTTCAGTCATTGTTGAGTAAATTATACAATTAGTTCCTTTTTCTGATCATTTCAAAAGCGCTACTAACATACATGTATATATGTTTGTGTATATGTGTATGTATATATGGATGATTTATTGTCCGTGTGTTTCTATGCATGTGTGAATGCATGTGTGTGTGTGTGTGTGATTCAGGTGCTGTGGCTTCCTTCTGAGGACCGGCAGCTGGTCCAGGCTTTGGACTCGGAGCTGCAGCAGACGTTGGGAGGAAAAGCTTCGATTCAGGAGCTGACGGACAACCACATCAGCAGACTGAACCTGCACTACAGCAGCATGTCCCAGGAGCAGATCAGGTACACACACACACACACACACACACACACACACACACACACACACACACACACACACACATTTACATGAGGTTAGGTAAACTAAACATTTAGAAATGGAAGCAAAAATGGTTTTTGACCCAATATGAGAAATTTTAGAGTAGTAGAGTAAATCATGGGAAAATGCAGACATACAAAAGAAAAACTCAAATATCACTGAAACATTGTTCAGCTCTCATGAGATGTTTTTTTCAGAAAAGTCTGATGGATTTTTTATTTTGCACAACACACCTGTACACAATGTACACAAAAAAAAACCTGTCGTTCGCATCCAGCATCCACATACCAGCCAAGTGTTGGTGTGGATGATGTCATCCTCTACCCGCTACACCGAGCCCACTCACATCTGGATAAGAGTGGCATAAGATAAGAGTGGATAAGTGGCACAGCGAGGATTCAATTCTTGGACTTCTCTAGTGCCTTGAACACCATCCAGCCCCCCATGCTCCGGGACTGAGCGGGATGGGAGTCGACCCCCACCTGGTGGACTGGATCTCCAGCTACCTCACTGGCAGACCACAGTACGTCAGGCTGAAGGACACCACGTCTGCCATGGTGGATAGTAGCATGGGAGAACCCCAGGAAACAGTGCTAGCCCCTCTCCTCTTCTGTGGTACCTCTGTATGTAGAAGTCTGAGGTGTACAGGGACACCTCAGACTTCTACATACAGAGGTACGCAGATGACACAGTCAGTGTTTGGTGCATCGGGGATGGCAATGAGGAGGAGTATCGGAGACTGGGGGGGGACTTCGCTGCATGGTGCCACACTAGCCAACTCCAAGACGAAGGAGCTGGTCATCGATTTTTGGAGTTCAGGACCAAAACCGTGGACCAGTACTGCTAGAAGGAGCTGGACAACAAACCGGATTGGACAACACAGAGCAGGCTGTACTGTACTGCAAGGGCCTTTATGGGGACTTTAACCCCTGTGCACACTTTTAATCCCTAATTCACTTTTGCTGTTCTCTATGATAATACAGGATACATGGAGTTAGTTCACAACTTGCAATTTAGCATTTCCAATCGCAGAACTTCCATACAACATACAACATGTCTGCTTTCCTTTCTTTAGTGGCCGGCCAGCTGTTGTTGTCATCAAACCATCAGGCATCCTTTGATGTCCCACTCAAGAGTAATTTTTCTTCACTCCTCTGTCTTT
This sequence comes from Karalla daura, assembly GCA_029224185.1. Lineage (NCBI taxonomy): Eukaryota > Metazoa > Chordata > Actinopteri > Chaetodontiformes > Leiognathidae > Karalla > Karalla daura. The sequence continues at coordinate 13,160,617 of CM055198.1, read as the reverse complement.
CACGTCTGGTTCACCAAATTGTTGGACTTTCAATGTCCTGTTCTTTAATGAAGCAATAGGAGAAGATTTCTTTTGGTCTCAGTTTTCCAAATTTATTCTGAAATGTAGCAGTACAGCAAAAGTGAATTATCATCCAGAGCTCTGGGGCAGTCTTCCTTTCCCTGACCTCAGTGATGTCAGTTCGAGAAGTCTCCGTCCTCTTCCCCTGTGTTCGAATACTTATGCCAGGGTCCGTGGCTGCCTCACCCCCAGGGCGTTCCCTCCTCCAGATTGGTTGTTACACCTGACTCCACTCTCCTCCTCCTGTCCAACCTCAGTTTCCACCCTGCTGTATGTTCAGGGGAAAATTCATCCTGTTTTCTGGGTGAAAAGTCATCACATGTCAACGATTTCAACCACTTCTGATTCAAGGTTTCACCCTCCGATTTTTTTTGCCACATAGATTATAAACAGCACTCGCACAGCCTTAGATAAAATCTTGTCGGCATAGTTTCTGCAGCTGCAGGGTCAACCTGTTGTGTCTGGCCCTCTGCATCTTGCTGCCCATGTCCATCTCACAAGGGCACCCTATCCTATCTGAATGCTTCTGGTTACATACTCATCAGCTACACAAGAAATTACATTGTATCATATAATCTTAGTAACTCACATATAATGCATATAAGATGCTAGTCTAAAAAAGAAAACATGAAAAAGGATTAAATAAAGTGACATCCACTCTCTCTCCCCACTCTCTCTCTGGCCCCTCCCACCCACTGTCATCTGACTTCATCCACACATGTATTTCCTGGTTTCCTCCCCCACAGATCTACAAACTGCAGCATGGTGGAACCAGGCTGTGGTGAAGTGTAGCAGCACACACACATGGTTTGTAGATCAGAGCTCAAACTGGTTTCATTTCTTAGGAAGTGAAACTTAAACAGTCATTGTCTCTGAGAGCTAAAATGGCACAGACAACTCTTCAGCTGGACCAGGAAACCTTCTCCTGTTCGGTCTGTCTGGAGCTGCTGAGGGATCCAGTGTCTCTTCACTGTGGACACAGCTACTGCATGGAGTGTATTAAAACCCACTGGGGTGAAGAAGATGAGAAGAAACTGGTCAGCTGCCCTCAGTGCAGGCAGAGCTTCACTCCGAGGCCTATCCTGGTGAGAAACACCATGTTAGCAGCTGTGGTGGAGCAGCTGAAGAAGACTGAGCTCCAGGCTGCTCCTGCTGATCTCTGCTCTGCTGGACCTGAAGATGTGGCCTGTGATGTCTGCACCGGGAGGAAACTGAAGGCCCTGAAGTCCTGCTTGAAATGCCAGGTGTCGTACTGTGAGGAACACCTCCAGCCTCATTATCATGGAGATCAGTTCAAGAAACACCAGCTGGTGGAGCCCTCCAAGAAGCTCCAGGAGAACATCTGTCCACAACATGATGAGGTGATGAAGATATTCTGCCGCACTGATCAGAAGTGTATCTGCTACTTCTGCAGCATGGATGAACATAGAGGCCATGACACAGTGTCAGCAGCAGCAGAAATGAAGGAGAGGCAGAGAGAGCTGAAGCTGAGTCGTCAGAACATCCAGCAGAAGGTCCAGAACCGAGAGAAAGATGTGAAACTGCTCCAGAAGGAGGTGGAGGATCTCAATCAGTCTGCTGATGAAACCTTGAGGAGCAACAAGAAGATCTTCAATGAGATGATGCGTCTCATTGAGCAGAGAGAGCATGATGTGGAGCAGCAGGTCAGATCCCAGCAGAAGACTGAAGCGAGTAGAGTCAGAGAGCTTGAGGAGCAGCTGGAGCAGGAGATCACTGAGCTGAAGAAGAGAGACACTGAGCTGGAGCAGCTCACACACACACAGGATCCCACACAGTTTCTCCTCAGCTACTCCTCACTGGCCCCACTCAGAGAGTCTGCAGACTCCTCCAGCATCTCCAGCCGTCCTCTGAGACACTTTGAGGATGTGATGGCAGCTGTGTCAGAGCTCAGAGATGGACTCCAGGACCTTCTGAGAAATAAGTGGACAAACATCTCACGGACAGCGACTAAAGTGGATGCTCTACTGTCACCACCACCACCACTGGAGGCCAGGGCCAGAGAGGAATTCTTAAAATATTCATGTGAACTCACTCTGGATCCAAACACAATTCATAGACGGCTGTTATTATGTGAGGAGAACAGAGGAGCAAAAGTCATAGATAAACCTCAGTTTTATCCTGATCATCCAGACAGATTCACTAGTTGCCGTCAGGTCCTGAGCAGAGAGAGTCTGACTGGACGTAGCTACTGGGAGGTGGAGGGGAGAGGGTTAGGAGTTCGTATAGCAGTCTCATACAAGGACATCAGTAGAAAAGATGCGTTTGGGGCTAATGACAAGTCCTGGGCTTTACAGTGTTTCCAAAACACATATGAGTTTCATCACAACAACATCAGAACCTCCGTCCCAGGTCCTTGGTCCACCAGGATTGGAGTGTACCTGGACCACAGAGCAGGTGTTCTGTCCTTCTACAGCGTCTCTGAAACCATGACCCTGCTCCACAGAGTCCGGACCACCTTCACTCTGCCACTCTACGCCGGACTTTTTATTCACTGGCCTGATGGAAACGCAGCTAAGTTCTGTGACCTCAAAAAGTCATTGAGGGAGTAGAAGGTTAAAACCTGACTTCTCATGTTGTTGCTCCTCAATGGGTGTCTGCATGTGTCTATGTGCATCACCAGTTTCCTTTTACGTTTCTGCAGAAATCTTTTGGAGTTTCAGGTTTTGGAGTTTGGTGAAAGATTTTTGTCTTTGTGTTGATGAATCTAGAACCGTGTGGAGGAGAACACGTGTGTAGCATGTTATTCTCCGTAAACCAATGCTGTGGTTCCAGCTTTTGCTGTAAAGTCATGAATCCTGTCATCGTCTTCTGATTTTAAAATGGCTCATTTTAAAATCAGAGCTGCAGTGTCACAAACTGAAATGTTCGGTAAAGGGAAATATTCAATATGTCTTCACAGAACCATATGGAAATAAACAGAATGAGCTTTCTCTTCAGGATGGTTTGATTGATGCTTATCAGTGAGAAGAACAGTGGGTGATACTCAGGCGTATATTATAGTCTTTGCAGTCCTTCAGTCTAAACACTCAAAAGTAGCAGTTGGACTTTATTGAAATTATAGAAATATTGCTTTTATTATCCAGTGAAAACTCTTCTCAAATATGAAGCCAGCCATGTTTCCCAACATGTCAGATTGCTGTATGTGTGGAGCGTGACCTGACATAGGGGTCACATGACCGCTTCCCTTCAGACCAGATGGACAGTGGAGGAGACTGAACTGCAACTACATCTGACTGAAATATCTAATGAAACAATCCATCTTCTTCAAAGTGACATCTCAAGGGCCGAGATGTTACATAAATAATGTGACACGTGAAATGATGTTTTTACACCTGAAAGTATCAGTTTTGCTCAGTCGGAATTTTAGAAATATTGCTTTTATTTTGTGTAAATCTGTGATAAAGCTCCTCAGAGAAATTGGCCAAATAGTTGTGATGATAAAATCCTGGGTGTTCAGCACTGCAGTGATAACAACAGCAGAGGAGACACAGTCAGGTTCGAGTGGAGTCTGAACGAGAGGAGGAGGAGGAGGAGGTTCAGACGGGAACACAGTATAAGAGGCTGGAAAACAGGTGGGAGGTGGTGCTTTTTACATAAATGGCCTCTGGGAGAACATCTGGAATGACAAAGAATAGCTGAGTGACTCACAGGCTGATGCTTACTCTGATAGGACTCTCTCGGTGCTCAGAGATAGTTTTCCCTCCGCGCCGTTGATTCACCTGAACTGTAACGTGTCAGTGAAACGTGGAAATAACTCTTTTGAACGTTTCCCCGAGTGACTAGGATGAGTCACGCTCCCTCATTGATCTCTGGCAGTCGAGTTAATGTTACCTTTATAAGTACTTCTCTGAAGAGAGCAGTCCTACTGGTTTACCGATGATGATGTGGGGTAAAAGGTTCGCCTCTGATTTAACTGTGACAACAGGTTCCCGGATATGGTATACAGTAGGAGGAAGAGGAGGAACTCGGAGACAGAGTCAGGTTTCTAGTCTGTTTCTTCTTCACTCGTCAACGCCAGGATGAACTAGGAAAGTCCGGCAAAGCATCAGAGGAGGAAACCACGCCCACCAGCCATCTCCCCTAGGCTGAGAGACATGCCCCCAAGTGTTCAGCAGAATATGTTAATATTCTTTTATTATTATCATTATATATATTATAAATATACATCGCTATCATTATATTATAGAAATGTTTTCTCAGTTTTATTTCTTCACATGCCAGTGTTTGTGATGACATCACAAAAATGTATACGACATTGCTTAAAATATGTGTTTATATATTCAAGGATTAATTTCCTGAAAGGCATACCACATTTACACGCTTTTTAAAATGTTGATTGTCCAATAAACAGAAGTCCTTCACTAAACTAAACTTTTAAAACTAAACTTGAATGTCACTGAAACATTGTTATGCTCTCTTGAGAAGTTTTTTCAGACGTGTCCATATAGAAGTTTATCACAAAGTCTGATGGATCTTTTATTATACACAACACATCTGTACACAATAAAAAAGGAAACATGAAAAAGGATTAAACAAAGTGACTTCTACTCCCCCTCTCTCTGGCCCCTCCCACCCACTGTCATCTGACTTCATCCACACATGTATTTCCTGGTTTCCTCCCCCACAGATCTACAAACTGCAGCATGGTGGAACCAGGCTATGATGAAGTGTAGCAGCACACACACATGGTTTGTAGATCAGAGCTCAAACTGGTTTCATTTCGTAGGAAGTGAAACTTAAACAGTCATTGTCTCTGAGAGCTAAAATGGCACAGACAACTCTTCAGCTGGACCAGGAAACCTTCTCCTGTCCGGTCTGTCTGGAGCTGCTGAGGGATCCAGTGTCTCTTCACTGTGGACACAGCTACTGCATGGAGTGTATTAAAACCCACTGGGGGAAAGAAGGTGAGAAGAAACTGGTCAGCTGCCCTCAGTGCAGGCAGAGCTTCACCCCAAGACCTGTCCTGGTGAGAAACACCATGTTAGCAGCTGTGGTGGAGCAGCTGAAGAAGACTGAGCTCCAGGCTGCTCCTGCTGATCTCTGCTATGCTGGACCTGAAGATGTGGCCTGTGATGTCTGCACCGGGAGGAAACTGAAGGCCCTGAAGTCCTGCTTGAAATGCCAGGTGTCGTACTGTGAGGAACACCTCCAGCCTCATTATCATGTGGATCAGTTCAAGAAACACCAGCTGGTGGAGCCCTACAAGAAGCTCCTGGAGAACATCTGTCCTCAACATGATGAGGTGATGAAGATATTCTGCCGCACTGATCAGAAGTGTATCTGCTACCTCTGCAGCATGGATGAACATAGAGGCCATGACACAGTGTCAGCAGCAGCAGAAATGAAGGAGAGACGCAGAGAGCTGAAGCTGAGTAGACAGAACATCCAGCAGAAGGTCCAGGACCGAAAGAAGCATGTGAAGCTGCTCCAGAAGGAGGTGAAGGATCTCAATCAGTCTGCTGATGAAACCTTGAGGTGCAGCAAAAAGATCTTCTCTGAGATGAAGCGTCTCATGGAGCAGAGAGAGCGTGATGTGGAGCAGCAGGTCAGATCCCAGCAGAAGACTGAAGTGAGTCGAGTCAGAGAGCTTGAGAAGAAGCTGGAGCAGGAGATCACTGAGTTGAAGAAGAGAGACACTGAGCTGGAGCAGCTCACACACACACAGGATCCCACACAGTTTCTCCTCAGCTACTCCTCACTGGCCCCACTCAGAGAGTCTGCAGACTCCTCCAGCATCTCCAGCCGTCCTCTGAGACACTTTGAGGATGTGATGGCAGCTGTGTCAGAGCTCAGAGATGGACTCCAGAACCTTCTGAGAGAGAAGTGGACAAACATCTCACTGGCAGTGTCTCAAGTGGATGCTCTACTGTCACCACCACCGGAGCCCAGGACCAGAGAGGAATTCTTAAAATATTCACGCAAACTCACTCTGGATCCAAACACAGCACATATAACCCTGTTATTATCTGAGATGAACAGAAGAGCAACAGTTGCAGATAAACCTCAGTCATATCCTGATCATCCAGACAGATTCATTGATTGCCGTCAGGTCCTGAGCAGAGAGAGTCTGACTGGACGTAACTACTGGGAGGTGGAAAGGAGAGGAACAGGAGTTTTTGTAGCAGTCTCATACAAGAACATAAGGAGAAAAGATGTGTTTGGAGCTAATGACAAGTCTTGGGCCTTAAGTTGTTTCGACCACACATATTCCTTTCATCATAACAACATCAGAACCTCCGTCTCATGTCCTTGTTCCTCCAGGATTGGAGTGTACCTGGATGACAGAGCAGGTGTTCTGTCCTTCTACAGCATCTCTGAAACCATGACCCTGCTCCACAGAGTCCAGACCACCTTCACTCAGCCACTCTATGCTGGATTTTGGTTTAACTTTCTTAACTTCTCTGTTGGAGACACAGCTGAGTTCTGTGACCTCAAAAAGTCATTCAGGGGTTAAAGGTTAAATTATGACTTCTCATCTAATTGTTCCTGAGTGTGTGTGTATGTGTTACTAGTCAGTTTATTTTCCTTTTACATTTCTCCAGAAATCTATGTGTTGATGAATCCAGAACTGTGTGGAGGAGAACACTGATCATCTGCTGATTTGCTTTTTAAAGAGTGATCAAGTGGCTGTATCATAACAAATTCATTCAATTCGATTATTTATTTTTCTATAGTTGCTGATTTTGTCCCAAAAAAAAACTGAATGCGTGGACGATAAAACCAGCTTTATATCTGAATAAAGGATCGTGAACCAAACAGTTTCTTCTTGTCTTCAGTTCAGCTTTCAGTAAAGCTTTAAAGGAAGAACAGAGACTTGATGCTCATTTAAGTCTCATGATGGATTAAAACCTTAAAATTATAAGATCATGATGAAAATCTGAAATGTTCAACAAACCTCCTGCAGATGTTGCATTAACACTCATCATAACTTATAGAAAGTGTACCGGACAGAAAGGTTTGGGAACCACCAACATATATGATTAATAAAATCATCAATTAGGACACATCTCAAGCTCATGTCATTTATTTTCAGCTCTAAAAGTTATTATATATAATAAAATAAAATATGCTTATATATTTATGCATATCCCCATGCATATGCATGTACAATATATCTAATTTGTAAGGCTAAACATGTTATACATCATAAGCATGCTCGCACACTATATATGTATATGATTGTGTGTGTGTGTGTGTGTGTGTGTGTGTTCCCCAAATATCATATCAAAATGTGGTGTCATAAGCTCCACTGCTATTCTCTGTCTATCTCTGTCTGGTAAGGGATTGTTTTGTCCCTAACAAGGTGTGAGGGTTGATGTTCTCCTCTCTCCTCTGTCTGTTCGACCACAGTAAATACCAGTCGGAGAACATCAGTACGAACCTCTACGTCATCAGCCAGCCGTGGCTCTACAGTCTGGCCTGGTGCGCCGGAGCTCAGTCCGTCACCACCAACTCCATCCACATCCTGTCCAGCATCAAGACGCCGCTCTTCCTCATGGTGAGCAGACGGATTTACTCCCACGTGAAGAAACCAGATGATTTCAGCTCCAGAGATTGAATTATTCACTGAGACACAAGCTGCGCTGTCCCTCACTATGAGGGACCAAAAGTGACCTAAGTATAAATAAATGAATGAATAAAAAACAAATGCAAATTATATTGATAGATATATTTTGGTAATGAAGAAGGCCTTCTGTATTTTATAGTTGTATATTTATCTAACTCTACTTTTATTTATGTTTTACTGCATTTTATTTTTCCATTTATATGTTTCTACATTTACCGCCTCATTAACGTACAAACACAGATAAATAAATAAATGTGGAAATTTAGAGGTAAATTGAGAAATTGATAACTAAATGGACAATTGAGTGTAGAAATGCATACATAAATGAATGAATGTAAAAAGATATACATACATATTTATTTATTTAGAGTGCATACATAAGTATTTCTCTAAAAATAGAGAAATACATACAGGTAGAAATAAAATAGATGAATTCATGGACACAATGATTTTAGGTATACTTAGATGAGTAAATTCATACATGTAAAATAGTCTCATTAGAAAAATGTATTTATATATGATATGGTATTTTTTCATACTCACCATAGTTTCTATGTTAACGCCAGAGTACAAGGAGAAATGCTCCAGTCTGTCCTCTTAACTCTGTAGCTTCCTAGGATGTGTATGTGAACTTGTCTCGTTTCTGATCGAGGGTGAGTGACTCAGGTGTCGGTCTGATAGTCTGTGGGTGTTTGAAGATGAAGTCTGTGATACTTGGGTTACATAAACGTTCTCTCTGAGCACCTGCACAGCTGTGTAAATTCGCTTTGATTACTTTTCGACTGAGTGTTCACTCCGTACACACACTCTGTGTCACTGAAGGGAAAAATGAGATTCATGTTCACACTCTTCTCACTGTTACAGAAAATATAATCACCTCTCTGTATCTCTCTCTCTCTCTCTCTCTCTCTCTCTCTCCATACCTCCCTCTCTTTGTCTCTGTTTCTCTCTCTCTGTCGGTCTCTCTTTCTATCTCCATCTCTCTCTCTCTCCCCGTCTCTCCCTGTCTCCCCTTGTCTCTCTATCTCTCTCTTCCCCTCCCTCTTTCATGCTCTCTATCTCTCTCTCTCCCCCTCTCCACAGACACCAGAGGAGTACAGTTTGATGTGGATTCTGACCGATGCTGTGTCTGCCTTCCTCATCATTGCAGTTTTCATATTCCACTGGTGCGTAGACGGACACACACGCACACAACTCAACACGACATCTTTTTACATTCCCGGTCGATACTTTGTACCAGAATAGAAAACAATTTTGACGTACTGTAAGTGCCCACACGTATCGACCACTGGGGTTTTCAAAAGTTGTGTCGGGTCACTATGGAAATATGAGAAGAGCCAGAGATGGAGAACAGGGAAAAGGAGGAGATGTGAGGAAAATCTGAATCTGCTCGATCTCAGCCTTTTCGCTGCCTGAGGCGTCTGCCTCTCACATGGAGTGAGGAGGAGCCTCCTGCTTGTGTGCACACCTCTGGGGCTCAGGTATCCAGCTGTTACCTGCAGCAGCTGGAGCAGAGCAGCACACAGGAGCCTTCAAAGCTAATCACTGACAACGGGGATCCTCCCACACACACACACACACACACACACACACACACACACACACACACACACACACACACACACACACACACACACACACACACACACATGCGCTCCGAGGGAGAGGAAACCATGTGGTTCCTACATCTACATGTGAGAACATTCAAATAATTGTATAGGAAAGCAGTCTGAGACTATCTCTTCACCTACTGAGACTCAAAATGGCCACGTGGACAAATTTTGTTTTTATGGCTGGAAAAATACCTCACACCTGCTCACTCTCTGTTGCTTTGACCTGCTGCATTGTGTGTGTGTGTGTGTGTGTGTGTGTGTGTCAGGTGGAGAGAGAGGGGCCTGCCCTTCTGGTCCGGAGGCCGTCAGACTCAGGAGAACGGACCGTACAGCAAGTTCAGAACAGGTGAGAGAAGAAGTCCGAACTCCGCTCGTGTCTGTGTGTCTGCGTTGTGTCCTGTGAAGCTTTTGCGTCGAGTCCCTTTCCCATCCCTTTTTTTGCACGTCAAACGTCTCATTGCTTGTGTGAGAACTGCTGGAGACAAATTGCGGCTAACTATTTTTCAGCAATGTAAGCTGTTATACATGCTGTAGCAAAACTTAATTTGAGTTTTATGCTTTAAAATTACATTATCATCACATATAGGCATCATTTTGATTGTTGTATTTATCTCAGGAACATTTCTTCTTGACCTCGGTTGACCTCAGTGCTTTTGGAAGTCCTACTGATTGACTAATTCTAGGTGATTTTTTTCTTTCCCCATAGAAATGCTCAAAACCTAAATGTCGCAGTGCATTGGAAAAAACAGTTCCCCTCAGACCAGATGGACAGAGGAGGAGACTGAACTTTTTCTAGATCTTTTTCAAAGATCTTAGAAAACAGTGTTTTGAGCTTCCACCTTCCTTAAAGTGGAGTCTCACACGAGGGTAGACTTTACATAGAATGGAAAAACATGCAAGTGGCAGATTCTTTGCGATTTTAGTAATACTGCCTTTATTTTGCGAATCATGCACTGAAACAGCTCAAATATATATTTATTTCCAATGTCACATTTCCCAACATGTCAGAGTGCTCATTTAGATGCAGCCCATCTCCAGCTTTGCTCACACAACATTATTCCCATCTCTGCATGCAGTGATCCCATGCGTGTGTATGTGTTTGTGTGTGTGTGTGTGTATGTGTCAGACTCCTCAGAGGTCATCTGTGTTCGCTGGAGCCCCCTGCACTCTGACCCCCCCACCGGAGCCCTCGTCTCCCTCCCCCTGGTCTTCGACCCATGACCTCCCTGCATGTTCAGTATGAGCCCACTGCAAAACTCGGTTCAGTCTGTTTCCTGGAAATGGTCCAGAAAAACAGCAGCGATTGGGACAAAGTTAAGGCGATAGAGAGAAACCTGAGAAATGCCTGCAGAACAATCCAGACGGGGAAAAACTGGGGGCCCAGGATAAGCCTCCCTCCTGCAGGATAAGACTGATTTAATTTCCTAAAATAACTTCTGTTGAAAGAAACATGAGTGAACAGACGTCTCAGCTTGATCATCAAAACACGGGCGAACAGAGCTGAAATCTCTTCAAGGGGACCCAGAATCAAAAACTCGTGTCACAGGCATTGCATCCACCTATGACTACCTTCTCACTGCAGGTCTTGATGCTCAGTTCAGATTTTTTTTCTTTGCTAAGATCAGATTTTTTTTTTGCGTGGTCTTCATATAATTATGTAAAGTTGACAGCGTCTTCCACCACCTTGACACAACTCAGCGACTTAAGCAACTTAGCGTGACCTTAAGTAACGTAATGATACTAAAACAACTTAATGTAACTTCACGTTACTTTTCATGATTTAACATGGCTTCACATGGCTTTTTGTGACTTAATGCGACACAATGTGACATGACATAACATGACATGACATAATGTGGCATAATGTGACATGACATAACATGACATGACATAACGTGACATAATGTGACTTAATGTGACATAACGTGACTTATTGCAACTTAACGTCACTTCAAGTGATTTAAAAAAACTTGACTCTTATTAATGCGACTTAATGTGACTCTACATGACTCGACGTGACTTGACGTGACTTGACGTGACTTGACGTGACTTGACGTGACTTGACGTGACTTGACGTGACTTGACGTGACTCAATGCTCCACCATCAGCCTCTAATTTGAACATTCTGCTCTCTGCATCATGAAGACGGGACGGGACGTCACACAATAGAAACACACTGTGTTTCCAGCAGGAAATATGGAGACTGACCATCTGACCAACTGACCAACAGATATAATACACCTAAGAAAGTGTCCTGAGTCTCATTTGTGCTGCAGGTATGAGCAACAGTTGGATTATTTCCCTACAGCGTGAGCGCGACCCGTGACATAGCAGATGTGTGACGAGCTTGAAAGTCCTCAGTCGCATATTAAAGCTCGTAGTCGTGCACGTCTGTCCATCTTGGACCACGTCCTGCTCATCTTCTCCTCACATCATCCCCTCGGTGTTTGTTTGTGCCTGTGCTTCCCGCTGCCCACAGCTTCACATCTGTGTCTCGTGCCCTCCCCCAGGACGGCCTGGATGGTGACGGTCTGTTAAACCTTTTGATGTTTGCAGAGCTGAGCGACGTGTGGTCCATCTCCAGCGTCAATGTCCGGCCGGACCTGCGCAGCGTGCCCAGTTCACCCAGCACACCTCACCTGCCCACCATCACAGAGGAGTGACGGGTGGAGTCAGAGAGAGAAAGAAGGATGGAGAGAGGGAGAGAGAGAGGCAGGACAGAGCAGATACCCAGGCACAGAGAGAGATTAGAAGGGATACAGTGGTTCTCTCATATTGAAAAAAGCATCTTTTTACATTAGCTGTGTTCAATAATGAAAGTCTATGAAGGGTACGACAGGTCCATAAACATCATCACAGCCTCATTGTTGTAGAAATTTGGAATTTTGAAATGCAGCTAAAAAACAGCTGAATCTGAACATAAAAATCACACAAATTCTATAACAGTTTCCATTTTCCTTTTTTCGTCAACACCTGAGAACAAGAATGATTGTTACAATTAATTCAACCATTCTCAGGCCCAGACTGAGTACAGCTAATCACCAGCCTGTGATACAAAGTATCTGCAAAACTCAGAGATGTTGGTGTTGCTCATGTGAAACAATTATTAAAAATCAAGACAAATATGAAAACTAGGGGGTTAAAGTTAAACACTTCAATAAGAAGTAACAGAGCAGAATAGAAAGAAGACATTAAAAAAGTGATGAATCTGGATCAATGGGAGGGCTGCAACAAACGATTTTTGTCAACCGGTCGATTAGTTTCTCAACTAATTTGAATACAAAAAAACAGCAAAACTGGGCAAAATAAGTTCTTTAAATGCCTTTTTTTATAATAAAGTTTCTCTCAAAGTGGACAAAAAAAAGGGGAAAATATTCACATTCCAGAGGGTCAGATCAGAGAAATATTGTCAATTATTTCGTTTGTTGATTAATAGTCGATTAAACGATTATTTGTTGCAGCTCTGATAAATAAATAAATGTAGGTACAAAATAGAAAATGAAATGGGATTCAGGTATGAGCTACACTTGAAGACAAGTCAAGAGTTAGTTTATTATATTCTCCCTATGAGAGAAGGTAAAGTTTGTCCAACAGAGTGTGCCGTCTCTTTCTCCACCTGCTCTCTCGTCCAAGCTGAAACAAACGTCAGGGGTGGAGCAGAGATCCTCTGGACACCGAGTCCTCCTCACTCCATCCTGTAAAACTTCCTCCATAGACGCCATTAAACCGCGAGGACGGTTCATCACCAGCCCAGAGGCTCATTCTACATCTCTGGTCCTTCAACACCACCAGCTGAAACAACAACGACAACGACACAAGATGACAAGGAAGCGACAACAATAACAGCAATCGTGAATATAGGTTGCGTTGCCATGGCGACGCTGTCCGGTCTCTCCCCGTCTCTCCATCTTGTGTTTCCAGTTGACATAGCAAACCAAAAGTGTCCGAGTGGATGTGAAGAGTGCAAAGTGTGTGCGTTGAGATGAGAGAGGAGGCGTCTGGACAGACACACGTCGGAGAACGTCTTCGTTAGGAGCTCGCCTCGTTCGTTCTCAGCTGTTAGAGACGGGGCGTGCTTGGGGTTTGATCAGACCAAACTTCAGACCATGTCTTAAAACTTTTAATCTCCGCGCGCGTGTGTGTGTGTCTCTGAGTTACAAACGGACGTGGTCAAAACTGTTCCCAGTTGAATTGTTGACAGAATGAATGTAAACCTGAGGCACGAAGAAGGTGAGATAATATATTATACTGTTTTAGTCCCGCAGTGGGGGTCGTTTACTTTGTTAGTTACTATTTATGTTTTTTACTAAAGTGAATGTATTCTCTATTGAGCGCGGCCATGTTTCTCTGAGGCATACAAGGAATGTTCTGGCATGGTGTCCGGTCATTTTTTTTGGCGACAGTTTTGTGCCAAATTGTAGAATCAGCTGCTAAATAAAGATGCTCTTCAGAAGCCAGACCTTGTATCCTTTGTACGAGGCTATTGAACAGAGCATCTGCTCTCTCCTCAAACATACGCACACGGTACTTTCTGGTCTTTTTGACTGACTCGTCTTTCTGTGCAGCGCTTTCTAAACTCTAAGTCTAAATTTTCAAATCTGAAGTCTGAGGTTGATAGTCTCCAGGTTCCAGGTTTTTAGATTTAGGTTTGAGAGATGTTTGATGTGAAGCATTTTCTTTGTTTTGTTCTTGTTTTTCCATCACAATCAATTTATTCACTGTGGCGTAATAATAACAATGGACAACTTCACAGCTATCTCTTCAAATCAGTCAAAGGGCGTTTTCACACCAGAACTGTTTGGTCCACTTCAAATGGACCAGACTTCATTTTCTCAGATAGTTTATTTGCTTTGTTTGGAACCAAGAGATTTATTTTGATGCAGTTTGGGTAGAAAAACAAAGCTAACTACGCAAAACCGAAGAAGTAGCGGTACAAACAAAGACAGTGTTGGAACCCCAAGAGTCCATGAATTTGGTTCATCAATATGCTTTTGTTTTGGATGGATTTAGATTTTCAATACTGAGCCACTTTTTATGTTTCTTAATGCTTTTATTCCTCACTGGTCTCATTTGGCTCATTTAGGGCAATAGCGCTCCCCAACAAGCCGCTGTTGTTACTAGCAACATCGCTAAAGTGAGCCAAACCAAATGACAGTGTTTCTGGACTCTCCTGGTGTGGAGACGCCTTGATTTAACGTTTATTGCATTCATTAATTTTTCCCCTGTAGATTTTGGACTCTTTTCACTTCAGGACTGCGATCTGCCTGTTAAGTCTCACACAGATTAAAATGCCAAACATCGCTGCTATGATCTAGAGTTTCAGTTTCAGAGTCATTGCGCTGCAGGATCTCGTGACTCTTTAAGGCTGCAAATGCAAGTTGCAATTAGTTAATGTGTATCACTGTGCTGTCATAGGAGCAAGCAGTTACATAGCTCTTAGTTTAGCTGTCGCAAGCCTCGCATGTGCTGGATTAATTCGCTTTCTTCAAGCAAAATCACATTTCAAATGCAGAATCAAGTAGCAAAAGCAGTTTCAAACCCTTCCCCAACATCTGTTCTGATGAACTCCAAAAGCCAGAGATCCAAAAACAACAAGCTTTAACGAAAACACAGCAGTGCTATTTCTTATACGATGTATATATTATTTATTTTTCAAAAGCAACAAACTGAAGCTCCGAATATCTACGTCATAATACGTAGCAGTGAAGACTTGCTGTGCAACTGCAAACGTAGTTTTAGATTTTAGATTTGGCTCCACCGGGAGTGGATTGACATTTCATGGTGGGTGGGATACCTGGAAGCTGTTCTTTAAATGTGACAAAGATGTTAAGATGAAGAATGTAATGAGCTGTAGAGTCATTGTAATTGGGCTCATTGTAGATGTTGAGGTTGCACTTAAATCCAAGAGGTTTTTTCAACTGTGTCCGAGCTGCTGGAGAGGACCAGGATTTAACCTCTGTGGAGTTGTTAGCAGAGACACTGAGAGGGCCTGATTGTTGTCTCAGAGCCATTAAGTCACCTGAAGTCCACTGTGAACATCTGTCACTGTTAGACTCAGTTAAATCCAGCTATGAAGGGTTTCAACGCCTCCAGGAGGCGATGATATGACAGCCTTGTATCTAGGGCATAGATGGTGTCACAGACTTTACTATCTATCCAGAGATGGTTTCTCTACCTTGATGTAGATGCTTCCTTTACTCCTCTTTCAAACCATCTGTCCTCCCTGTCTAATATGTGTATGTTCTTCAGAAGGACTGTTCTTTGTCTTTCCAATGAAAGTGTCCTGCTGAGTCTGGACCTGGAGAATTGTTCCTCCTGTGTTTGTGGAGTTGTTGTTTGCTCTCACCATTAATAATTCGGAGTATTATTGCTGCATAAACAAGGCTGCTCTGCTTGATGTGAGCTATGAGATCCTTTGCATATACAAGTCTCTGTGTTAACGTGTTGGTGGGCTTGAACCTTCGTTGAACGTCATATGTCTGTGAGGCTTCTCAGTTATCTAGTTCAATATAATTTTAGATGATGAAAAAGGAAGCAATTTGACTTGACTGTTGAGTTCTTAAAGACTTTCACCTCTCATCCAAAAGGTTTCTTCTGTTCTTGTTTTGTTTATCTCTAGAACTGAAGAAAACTTTTGGATGAGAGGTGAAAGTCTTTAAGAACTCAACAGAAGTCCAGTTGCTTTTATTTTTTTCTCCTGACATTACATGAAACTGGATGACTGGGAAGCTTCACAGATTTAAGTCATCCAAGGAACGTTCAAGCCCACCAACACGCTAACACAGAGACTTGTACATCCTAAGGATCTCATAGCTCACATCAAGCAGAGCAGCCTTGTTTATGCAGCGAATAATACTCCGAATTATAAATAGGTGAGAGCAAACAACAACTCCAGAAACACAGGAGGAATAATTCTCCAGGTCCAGACTCAGCAGGACACTTTCACTTGAAAAGACAAAGAACAGTCCTTTTGAAGAACATACACATATTAGACAGGGAGGACAGATGGTTGGAAAGAGGAGTAAAGGAAGCATCTACATCAAAGTAGAGAAACCATCTCTGGATAGATAGGGAAATCTGTAACAATCTACGTCTAGATACCACGGTATCTCATTACCTTCTCCCAGGGAGTTCCTAAACTCGTCACATCTGGATTTATCTGGATTACATCTGGAGTGCAACAATGCTGTTGTTCATAGTGGACCTCAGGTGACTAATGGCTCAGAGCAACAACCAAGTGCTCACAATGATTCTGCTAACAACTCCACAGAGGTTAAAGCCTGGTCTCCTCCACCAGCCCAGTCAGAGCTGGAGAAACCTCTTGGTTGAAGGTGAAACGTCTTTGAGAACCTACCAGCCCAGTTGACTGGATGAATAAGACTCTTCACAGACAACTTAATGTCAAGATATTTTCTGACCTCTTAAAACTAGGTCATCAGATTGTTCAAAAATCACGTTAAACGAAAAAGTTATTTCGAGCATACATATTTCCAACTAGATACGGTAGGATTTGGGAAAAGCCATTCCTTGAATCCACCCCATGGTTTGGATTTCTCCCAAAAACTTTCCCCATTTTCTTTTGAACCTTGTCCCCTAGATTTATGGAAACTGATTCAGCAGTTTCAGAGTGTTCCTGTGGGCAGATGGAATAGAGCTGATGCGCTGCAGTAAAATAACACAATAGAATAGCATTGAATGGGACTCACGGTCCAGATCTTTCAAATAGTTAACTCTCAAGCCTCCTACGTTATGTCCTGTGCCGCACTTGAATGGCTACTTTCCTTTTGTTTTTATAGAAGCATTGCCAAGTTTTAGTTTATGTTTTTAATTGTAACTTCTCTCTGATTGTAAATGCTGCTGTCATCTGGTATTAAAACATGAAACAAAATGCCTTTGGGTGTCGGTAGCTCTGTCTGGTGCATCAACATTAAATCTTTAGTTTTTGTTTTTTTGTTGATGTTGCATTTGCCAGTGAGATAGATATTCAAAGCAACTTGTAAATTGGAAACATGAACTCCTAAAAAATGAAACTGGATCCTCAGAGCTTCGTTGGTAAGGAGTCACCAGTGAGTTTACTCCATTTTCTGCCTGTTTTTATTATATTTGTATGTTATTTGTTGTGACTGTATATTTATGGTTGACTATAGTTGATAAAATCATCTAATCATGCACACTTGTGAGTTTTGGTCCAGCTTTGTTGTAGATTAGAGGATCAAAATCAAGACCCATTCAATTATTTAATTTGTATTTGTTCATTTCATCAACATTGCAGCTCTTCCATTCTTTTCTTTTAAGTCATTTTACTTGTATCAGGATGCCAGGTGAAGCAGGTCTGTGAAGCAGGTTTAATTTTTAATGATCTGCATGTCAGTTTTGCTTTGTAAACAGGATGATTTTAAGCATCTGTACTGGAAAAAACAATGACAGATTACACATTTACAACACTTTAGGTCTGTAAGACAGTATTGTTCAAAAAAAAGAAATGTGAAACAGCTCAACAGCAGTTTGACACAGTAGTCTCAGTTTTCATCATCAGATGTAAATTCCTTCCTCATTTAGGACCACAGATAATCGCATGACCATATTTCTTTTTGTTTCCTCCATAAACCGAATGAGAAAAAGACATTAAGAGATTAAGCCAAAGGCCACAGTAGGGTTGACATCATCTACTCAAACCACAGGAATGCTGGAAAATACAGGCAACAGGAAACAAGGCAAGACATGGGAAACTAAAGACAAACTATAAACACAAGTCTAAGTATTTTTTAAGTGGTTAAGTATAATTAGAAAAATTATTTAAAAAAAAGGAACTTTGAGACCGCATAGCCTTACTAGAGCTCCATTAGTGCTTATTGAACAGACAAAAACCTTAAATATTGTTTTAAGTCATCAGTGACGAGACAGATTCAGTAATAACATGGAGCATGAACCTGTGGCACTGACGTGACTTAACGTTACCATGGACTGAACTACTCTGCCAACGAACGACTATTCAGACTTTTTTCCTTAGAATCCTTTAATTAATTTCAATGTCCGTGGTTGACCACTTGCATCTTTATCGAAAAATCAGTTTGTTGCATATCAAATTTTAGATCATTTAAATACGCCACACAATGTCCAGTAGGGACATTAAGGCTTACAATTAGGTTTTAGGCACGTATTAGTTGACATTAATATACATTTCCTATAGAGCTAGGGAGGTGACATGAATGTGATTATTTTGCAGTTTGGGTTACACAAGTTGCACAAGTTACAATGTCCCACATACATAAATGTGCGTGTCACCTCCCGGGCTCTGGGCTGACTAAATGTCTACACGTGACCCGGACACAGATTGGATGGTTTGATTAATCAATGAATAAATCAACACTTTTGCCTCCGAGCAACTGTAGCGCACATGTAGTTTCCACATGAACGGCATCACGAGTTCACAGACAGCACAACATTACACGTGTTTCTTTATTATTTTTTTTAAGAGTCTTTTAAAAGTGTTTCGACATCCTGCCACTACGGGGCGCTGCGGCTCGGTGACTTGGTAGTTCTCTGTAGGAGCAGGTCTGACTGCTGCAGGTGTCACAGATAGTCGTCCTCACTGGACGGGTCGTCGTCCTCATCCGGGTTCAGAGCGTTGCCGTGGTAGCGCTGTCCGAGGTCGTAGCCGTGGTAACGGTAGCTGGGGCCCTCGCCGGGGTCGTCGCTGCTGTCCCCGGTGACCTTCGATCCCTCGGAGCTAGCAGAAGGACTGCGGCTCATCCTCCACAGCTGGTGGGCGAAGCTCCGCCCCCAGCTGCAGGGCTGACCAATGGGGCGCAAGAGCCGGATGAGCTCAGTGGCCTCCTGCCAATAAGAAGTTCACTTGCTGAGGCCCCGCCCAGTACGCTGCCTGTTCATGGTGGTCAGCATCTGACTGATGTAGGAGGTCAGCAGGTCGTCCATCTTGTAACCCTGTCAGCGTCACACACACACACACACACACACATACAGTCGCATTGAAATGATTCCTAATATCTTTACTTGAAATAATTATGTAAATCAGTTTTTCCTCTCAGTACTTTTCTGTGTGTGTGTTGTATGTATCTATCTACTTTGTCTGTCTGTGCCTGTGTGTACGTGTGTTTGTGTGTGTGCATCTCTAGCTATGCCTTAATTTGTGTGTATGTGTGTGTGTGTCTCCTCTGCCTGTTTCTGTGTCTGTGTGTGCCTGTACATGTCTGCATTTCTACCTCTGCAAAATGTGTGTCTGAGTATGTGTAAGTGCTATTTTGTGGAACCATGTGTGTTCTTGTACCTCTGTGAATGTGTGTATATGTGTCTGTCCATCTGTGTGTGTGTGTGTGTGTGTGTGTGTGTGTGTGTGTGTGTGTGTGTGTGTGTGTGTGTGTGTGTGTGTGTGTGTGTGTGTGTGTGGATGTGTGAGTATTGCTGCCACCCACCAGTGAGGTCTCACACAGCAGTTTGCTTCCTCTGACCAGGTTCCCAATGGTGATGTGGAAGTAGGTGTTCCCACTACTCCAGTTGGAGATCTTAGTGAAGGGGTGAGTGGTCAGGATGTCCTGGAGGACAACGAGAGACAGGTTCAGCCGCAGCGACACAGACAGACAGACAGGTCAAGCTTCAGAGAGACAGACACCACTGACACCACTGAGAGGCACAGACCTTCGTCTTGGGGTCGATGAGACTGACTCCATGTTTGTTGATGCCGATCAGCAGGATCTCAGGGAAGTTTGGTTCTGTGGTTTGCTGAAGAGAAAAAGATGATAGATAATCAATACTGGGACATCGAAACATCTATTGATCCCGTATCACCTCTGTTTTTTTTTGTTTGTTTTTTTAAGTTGATTCACTTTATTTTTTTTACAGGAATATAAAAAAGATAAATAGAAGGAAAATAAGATAAACATGTGTAGACATTTACACCTTTTTTAGGGTGGGGGGAACTCACCTTGACCTCAAAGAAAGCGGAGCCAAACGTCGGCCATTTGTAGATGACCTTCAGGAACATGAGCTTGGCCTCCTCCCTCGACTTACCCGCCTGCTTGTTAAAGTAGGCAACCACAGACTGGGAGCAGACACAGAGAGGAGTTGTGTTAAAATGATCCAAACACTGACACAAATCACTGTGGTGATGATAATAATTGTCTTTTGACAACCAACTTTAACTAAATCTTCGGAGTTACTTAGCATCGCATTAAGTTTAAGTTTCAATACAGCATTACTCTAGATATATGATCAAACACCCCAAAATGGTTTCAGATTGGATGATTGAAGCATTCAAAACTTGCAGTTTAGTTTAACCCTAAATATTCATTTATTCTTCTTTTAATTAAGCTTATTATGAAGCAAAGGGAGGCTGGACATAACCAGAAGCTGCTATAGCATGACATTAATCTGCGGTTTGGAACATACGTGTCTGGGTATAAGTGGGTTTAATGATGCACTTCTCACTTGTTTTAGAGTTAACACTTATTTGTTTGTTTCTATGAGCAACAGTTTCTCTTTCAAATTAAAATTCCTCTAACAGAACATGAGGGTTATATACATGTTTTATATGATTTACAAACATTTGGCCACTGATTAAATGTTCCATCCAGCTGCAGAGAAGATGTTTTTTACCCTCTTCCAGTCATCTGGTGACATCTGACGAATGAGATCCTGAGGAATGAGCTCCCGAAGCATCTTGGGAATGGTCGGAAAGTGGGATTTGTCATCCTCAAATTTGACGCGGTAGATGAGGGCTGCGAGCTGGAAAACCTCATCCCGGGAACACTTGTGGTAACCACGCAGGTATTTAGGAAGCTCCTGGAGAGAGATGATGGAGTGAATGTTGGCAACATGTTGACAAATGTAGAGTTCTCAGTAAATTAAATATAGTTTTTTGACCTGGTAATAGTGGAAGATCGAGTCGGCGAAGGAGTCCTTCCCAGGAACTGTGCTGGTCCACAGCTTCTTCATGAAGAACACCTGGTAGGTCAGAGACGGGACGATTCCTAGAACAAGTGAGGGAAGAGAACCATCCTCAATGTGGACATCATACCAAAGTGTTGCTGAGGAAGAGCCATAAAGAATGTAGGATGGAAAACAGTTTATATAAGAGAGAAAAGCTTCAACTGCAATAGCAAAGAAAATGATTCCTCAAACTTGATATCACAATATCGTTTTACTCTCCAGAAACAGACACAGCAGCACCAACCATCTTTAGCCGGTCGAGACTTCTTGATCCAGTCGGTCAAATGACGGACAAAGTCGAAGAAGAAATCTCCCTCTGGGACACTGATCACCTGCAGAACGTACACATCTTATTTTCATCATCATCATTATTATTACTATCATCAGCATCGCCGTAATTATAGTTGTTATTGTTGTTAGCATTGCTAGCCTTATTGTTATCACTCACCACTTATATCACTTATCATTATTCATCATTGTTATTGTTCTTATTGTTATTGTTTTGTCATTGTTATCGTTATTCCTATCATTATCGATTTATCGTAATTGTCATTACTATTGTTGTTGTTGTTATTGTTATGATTGTTATCTTTATTGTTACTGTTGTTGATCGTCATCATTATTGGTGTTATCGTCATTATCATTGCTGTTATTGTTATCGATGTGGTTACTGGTATTGTTGCCACTGTCGTTGTTGTTGCTGTTATTATTATCATTACTATAAATACAATACACACAATACAATACTTTTATATACTCAACTTTAACATTTCCAGAATTGTTCAATGGCAATCAAGTGTCTCTCTGTCATCATCATTATATCATTATTTCAAATATATCTGGACACATACAACTAATCCATTTCTAAGTGCAAAGGAAACTCTTCTGACCTTGTCTGAGATCTTGACAAAGAGGCTGAAGCCTTCAGGAGATTTCAGCAGCAGCCTGGTCGAGATGTTCTGGCAGAAATCCTTAGCCTTGGTGCTGGATTCCACCTCAAACGCCTGCAAACAAAAGAATGACCTCAAACGTTAATTTAAGGTGCTCACAGAGAAGCAGATGTTTCTGTTTGCGTGATGTCTTCCACACCTCGTCCGTGTCATCAGGGAAATAAACTTTGTGGAAGATCTGAGTCGTTTTGTGCTGGATGGCCTCAACTTCCACCAGGTGAGGAGGATACTTCCTGGATCCGTTACTGGCACCAAAACAAGGAAGACACAAAATACACGTCAGTCTAGTTTGTTATAGCAGTAAGGAATTTAAATTAATATGACAAACTTGGTTTCTAACTAGATTTTTTTTATCTTTTAAGTTTTTGAATGTACGGGGACCTTAAAGACTCAGATTATGCCTCATTTCTCATCTCCCTTTGACTTGCTCTTATACACTGTCTCTTTACTTCTTTCTCACTTTTTCTCTCATCAGATCGTTTTTACAGATAAACTCCTTTTTCTCAGGTCAAACTGAATATGTTTTCAGCGACCCTCTCTCATCCACTTCCACAGAATGTGTGTTGAGCTTAGGACATAATAAATGGGACCAGGATGCAATACAGCGCCATCCTTGTGTAAGGGTGGAAGAGATGTATGAAAATGATACATCACACATGCTACGCTATGTTATATTTCGCTACATTATGCTACGCCACATTACATGACATAACGTTATGCTACTTTACATTACATTTGATTACACTACACTATGCTAATTTACGTTACGTTTTACGTTACGGAGGATAATGTTCAAAGGGCAAGATTTAGCTCAGAATCCATTTGTAAATATCAGATTATATAATTTTGCAATTTGTCACTTGTAGTAGTTAACTGTGTGAGGTGTTACCGTAGAGCCTTGTGCAGCCTCTGCATGCAGTCTCCAGACAGTGGGTGGTGTTTCTTGGACTGGAGGAAGCGCTGAATGTGTGGCAGTAGGACGTTGCTGGGAGGGAAGAGACCAGTGCAGAGCCACAGCAGCTCCCAGCCTTTCTCCTCGCTGTACCTGCAGCAGCAGCAGCATAAAACCAATGTGAAATTAAAATCCAAAGTGACTTCAGTGTGGTTGTGTGAGTGGATGCAGAAACGTCTGTGAATGAGAGGTGTGAGGCGTGAGCCCCGTCTACATCAGGTTACGGACTTGACGTGGTTGTCCGTGAGCTGTTTGATGATCTGACAGTAGATCTCGTCCTTCAGGGGTTCGGCCTTCAGGGCTCCCTCAAAGATCTGGTCGGTGAGTTCGTTGACCGAGCGCGTCCTCTTAGATGGGTAGTCGCCCATGTACTTCATCATAGGTGAGACTGACGTCAAGGAATGAACCAGCCTAGAAAACACTGCTGTACTGTCCAATTATCTGTTTTACATTAAGCTTTAGCTCCCTTTACTTGACATATCGGTTTTCCTCTTGCTCTATCTATCAATCTATCTATCTATTTATATATACACATGTACACATAGTGGGGCAACATAGCTTAACAGTGTTTGTGATAAAAGCATCAAATTTGGTACACCCAATGTTGAATATGTGTTGAATAAATCTGGATATTGGGTCACTGCAAATTTTTATTCTGATGACTGTGGAGGCCATTTTCAAAAATGGCTGCCAGGGGCTTACTGTCATGGACATTTTAAAGTGGGGAGAAACCTTCATTACAATGTAACAGATCAGATGTAACAGCTATGGTCACGAAAGGGAGATTTTGCAATGATGCAACACCAGATTTGTTTGAACTATATCCCCCTACACATCTGCCAGATTTTGTGCATTTATCACAAAATGACTGCTTGTTGTGCTACAATGAGCTAAGCCGATGCAACGCTGTGATCATCACTGCAGGATTTCATCCGAGTGGTTAACGTGGTCTCATCAGAGCAGATCAGGATATCGATGAAGGCCATGCAGGCGTCCTGCGACAGCTCCTCGTGGTTCACCACCTTCTTCAGCAGCGGCTGCTTCAGTGGTTCCCGGGTGCAGCTCCACATCTTGTCCTTCCCGCGATTCTTAGTGACCATCACTCTGCTCAGGGTGTGTTTGGGAGGAGGCCTAAAATGAGGAAAAAAAAGAAAATATTGAGGGGGGAAAAAAAAAATCAGAAACAAATAGAAGAAGAAGTTTGATATTATTGTCTTTGTGTTGTGTGTGTGTACCTGAAGTAGTCGTAGGAGAACTCCTCCAGTGTGTAGGGCTTCACGGTGCTGTCGCTGTCTGGAAGGACGAGCTGAGACACTCGGACCGACTCCTGGCGCTGGTCTGGCGTCATGGTAACAAGCGCCTGGTTGATGACATCATGGCATGTCATGTATATATACAGTATACATATATACACGTATAAATCATTGTAGATGATGTTGGTGCTTCTCTAAAGTATCAAAAAAAAACACTGGCCTGAAACTTTCATCGTTCTGCTTTAGTTTATAGGTTAGGGAAACATTTTGTAGTGTACCACAATGTCTTGCTGGGGCCGGGTCATGGTGGGCAGGACATAGACGCAGTCAGCCGGGAAATCTCCCCTCTGATTGGTCCGTGCATTGACACCGTGGGCCCAGCCGGAGTTGAGAACCTGTTCTCCAGTGTCCTGGTCCAGTAAGATCAGGTCTCCCTTCATGAAACTTAGAAACGTAGACTCTTGCCCAGCTGTGGACAGAAGATTGAACCCTGAATTCCACTTACATGGTTAGAGACAAAGGAGGAGGAAAAAACTTTTACTGTTTGTTTATTTTGGATGATGGATCTACACCTCATCATCACATCCTCATTCACATATTCACATATGTGTTTGCAGCGTAAAGAGTGAAGTTTTCCAGTCTCTTATAGTCATGTTAAGTCACTTTATGACATATGAAGCTGCTTTACGTCACATAAAGTCACATTTAGTCATTTGTAGTCAAGTCATATAAAGCCACTTATGGAAATGCACCTAAAAGAAAAGAAAAATGGCCTCAAAAGCAATATCTGAAGTGTTTTTGATGAAACCAATGTTTCATGGGTTCTTTGTAAACAAACAATTTAGGTCCCCTTCAAATATCTTAAGTACATTAAACATTTTATTCCATGTGATATGACAGCCTCCAGGACTCACTGGGGTTGGGATTGTCCTGCAGTGAAACCACAAACTTGGACCTCTTCCTCAGGCCTTCCAGGAAAGTCACCACCAGGTCTCGGATGTCCTCGGCATTGTTGGACGTGAACGTGTACTCGTCTCCTTTGATGGTCGCCAAAGTGAAGCTCTGGCTCTGCAGCTTTCCACCCCTGAGAGGAGGAGGAAGAAGAAGAAGAAAGAATTAAACAAAGCTGAAATAAGAGGGATCTGACGCCGTCTCCCATCATCCCTCACCTGCTGCTGGAAACTGCAGTGATCTCTGGGAACGACAGCTCCAGTAGAACCTGCTCCTGCTCGTCCACAAAGTAAACCCCGGTCCAGTTGACCGCCACGATCAGGTCATTTTTGGGCAGACTGGGCCCTGAGGGAGAGGGAGACAAACTGTTACAGCCTAGCTGCAGGAAAAACACCTGGGGACTGACTGCCCCCTGGTGGTGGGGGAGCGTTCCTTTGATACAAATCTCTTAATCTGTGCAATGTTTATGCGATAGGCTGAGTTAGTGATAGTCTTGAAGTGGCTGTCAAAGTTCAGGTCTGACACCAAGATTTCTTGCTTGGTCAGTGGTTGGTCTTTGACCTCAAGCAAGGGAAGGACATTAGAGGAAGGTAAAAACCCATAAATAATCTGAATAAAATCCACAATTCATTTCAGGAGGATCACTCAGGACGTTGTGGCATATAGAAGGTTCCTCCCCTGAGGTCCCAGATCCTCACCTGAGAACTTGAACGCTTCGTAGAATCGAGAGAAGAGCAGGGGCCACTTGTGACGGGCAAAGTCGACCACTTCCTCCTTCACCTTCTGAGGGTCGAACCTCTTCTGGGTGTAGATGCCCTGAGCACAGCGAGGGGAATGTTTTACATATACATAACTCACTCAATTCTTCTTTCCTAGTTTAAGGAAAATTTCACTTTGCATTGCACTTTTCTCTATGACATATTTAATTAATTGTGTCCTTTAATTTGTCTTTCATCACTCTCAATGTTAAGTCATGTAAAGCACATTAAGTTGGCCCTGGGCATGAAACAATCATACATTAATAATATAATACATTTTATTTATAACATGCTTTTACAGGTGCTCAAAGTCACTTACACATGCACGGTAAAGACGTGAAAATAAAATAGATAAATAAATACAACTAGGAGGAATAGAATTAGATATACATAACCATTTAAAAACTGTTTGAACAGGTGGGTTTAAAACATGGATCAAGGGTAAAGTTTGAAAAACTCAATATACACTTGTGTACTTTTACAGCTATTACTTCTTTAAAAAAGTGACTAGTTGGCCTTTATTCCTCTCATTTACTCACAAAAACAGGAAAAGACATCTCAGAGATAAAGGGTTCATTCTCAAAGAGCCACAACTGTTGAGCGGCGATTTCAGCTCATCACAAAAGTACCAAAACTTAAAAAAAGGGAGAAAAAAAGCACCTTTTTGTGAGCAGCCATGATGAAATGCGCCCACTTCTCCACGGTCCTGGCGCTGCTGATGTCTCTGTCGGGGATGTAGGAGGGAATGAGGCTCAGCAGACGCTCCAGGAGGATCTCAGACCCGTAGTCCACGTAATACTGCTGAGAGGCCAGCTCTGCCAGGTCGTCCTGGGACACACACACACAGGTAGGTGAAATTATTCTGTATATATACTGTATAATCATATATGTTTGCTCCATTTCACTGCCGGTGTCTTGTTGAACGTAACAAATCCAACTCTTAAAGTGTTACATCTCCATCCCATGTGTAACTTTTTTGCAAAGGAAGTAAAAAAAAAAACCCAAACAAGTCATTTAAAGTGACGGCGCACCCTGTCACAGCGGTACTCCCCGAACTTGACGCCTCGGACGGTCTGCTGGTAGATGAGGTTGGTGGCCACCTGGTCGTCGCTGGGATTGTGCCAGGGCGTGAAGATCTCCTTCCTGAAGAACAGCCTCCAGGGGGCGTTCCTCTCCTGGGCGCCCTGCTCCTTGGCGTACTGCTCACACTGAGACACGGCGTCCATCACGTGGTCGTTCCCGCTGCCCAGAGAGGAGACCTGGAGGAGGACAGGTCACACCATCACTGAGCTCTGAGCTGGAGCTTTACAGTGGTTAGAGGTTATTCATTGACTTCAGTACAAGTCATTGTCATGATTATAGTATGCACCATTATATTATTACTTATTATTTATTTTATATGGTATATTATTCACTAATATTTTATATTATATTTAATTTAAAAATAATAATAATTTATTATTATTCAATTTTCAATGTACTATTCATTTTTTTTGTTTTTATTTATTAGATGTATTAATAAAAATATATATAAAGTATATCTTAAAACTATTTTTACTAATTTTATGAACTAGTTTTTAATAATCTAAATAATTAATCTTCTTAATACTATTATAACTTACAAATTATTATTACTCACTCATATTATTATTTAGACATTTAACTTTTTTTAACAATGATTATGATTTTGAATGTTACTGTCAACGTTATTATTATCATCATAATCATCACCATATTATCATCATCATATATATTGCTTATGTTGTTATTACTTATTGTTTCTCTTATAAGATGTTATACTACTGCACTTATGGTTTAATGCTAACACTATTTTGTAAGCACTTAAAGATTCTGTGAGGACAGAATCATTTCCCTCCTGGGATAAATAAACCACTTATCTTATCTTATTTTATCATATTTTATCTTAAAGGAGACCTACAATGGTTGAATGGAGCATTTCTCCTTGCTCTTTGGTGCTAATACAGAAGCTATGGAACACTGGTTTAATCAGAAATGCCTCAGAGTCCATCTTACAGCACTTTTATGATCCTGCCTGTAGCTGTGGGAATATCGTGCCCTTTTCTGCACAAACCTTACAAGTTTTCAGGCTTATCTGGCAACCACACCGATGCTTCACTCTGATTGGCTATCTCACCTGCCAGTCTCATGAACGATAACATGACTTCATGCTTCTTGCTTAACAACCTGATATTAGCAATTTTTCCAAAACTAAGTGGGAAAACTGTCTGTGTGTGAGAGTGTGTCTCCACCTTGTCAAACAGAGCGATGTAGAGCGAGAAGCCGAATCGGTCCCTCAGGTTGATTTTGTCGGACAAAGCGCTGCAGAGCTCCTTGGCCGTCGTGGCCGAGTCAGTGAGCAGCGTCTTGGTCGTCCCATCCATAAACGTCACCGGCAGCATGATCGGCTTCTTCGACTTTGTGGCCTGGGTGTGGACATGAGAGCTTTGATCAAGCTGGTTTACAGTCTGTTAAACTGTTGAAAACTGTCTAGAATTGAGATGAAAAATGTCATTAAAGATGCTTCCTGCTCATTCTGACATCAATACTCCTTCTTCTATTAACTATTACAGTTGTTTACTTCCGGTCAATCCTCATTTAAAAATTTGTGATCTGGTATATTGGCACTGCAGCTTTTTTGCACGAAATCTGCTGTATTGGCACATAAACAGAAGCAGCATCAAAAATAAAAATTCACAAAAATTCACAAAAATGCTCTTTCCAATACCGAAAAACAAACAAAAACAGAAAAACCAAAAGGAACTTAAAGGGAGTTCAAAGAAGCGTGAATTTATCTACTCTTCCCCCTTTCCATAACTATTCAGATGCTAACCAATCTATGTAACCTATATCTATAAAAAGGTACAAATAATCATTGTTTGTCAATATTCTCTCTACATTCTACATTTAAGTTAGGAAACTTACATTCAGTTTCCTAACTTAAACTCTCAACAAAAACATGAATCTAACATTTCTAAAAGACACTACACACCCTATTAAGACACTGTGTGTGTGTGTGTGTGTGTGTGTGTGTACCTGCAGCTCGAGCCAGGATGGAGGTTGTGTTCTTGTGCCGTTGACAAACGTCCGTCTCAGCCTCTCCTCGCAGTATGGAGCGTAGCCCGGAGGTCCACTGTTGATGAAGTTCCTCAGGTACTGAGAGGAGAATTAAACACACAACAACAGAAAATTACTCACAGGATGCAGGAAAAACAAAAGGACAAAGCGTATACGGTCCTGCCTGTAGTCCTATTTGGTACCTTTTGTGCTGTTATGCCAACCTTCATCAATGATCAAGTTATTTTACTTTCCTAACTAAATGATGGACGGATGGCAGGATGGATGTAACTTTTCCTTGTACTAAGTGGTAGGTGTGTGTAGTAAGTGTGTGTGTGTGTGTGTGTGTGTGTGTGTGTGTGTGTGTGTGTGTGTGTGTGTGTGTGTGTGTGTGTGTGTGTGTGTGTGTGTGTCCTGACCTTGACAAACTTGTCCGAGGGAGCGAAGCAGCCGACACACAGAGAGATGAGGATCCAGCCCCGAGCGTGAGAACTCTTAGACGGGTTCTGACTCAGCTGCTTACAGATCTGACAGTAGATCTCATCCCTGCACACACACACACACACACACACACACACACACACACACACACACACACACACACACACACACAGGAAAAAAGAATGCAGGAATTTTATTACATCATCAGACACATTTAAATACATAAAGAAACAGGGATTCCTTTCTCTTTTCTTTTTCTTTTAAAGTGAGACCAAAACCAAAAATCGTCTGTGTGTATCAGTCTGTGTGTGTGTTTTATGTTGTGTGTGATTTGTGGACGGACCTGAGGGCTGGTCTCAGGATCCCGTTGCCAATGATGAAGTGAAGTTTCTCCAGGTTGGACGTCGGCCGGTCCTCCAGCATGCTGTTGCCATGGAGACTGTACTCTCCGTCGTTCAGCCTCTTGGTCACCTGGGAAACGTCAGACTGTAACTAATCGGGTCCTGTAATCTGACTTCCTCTCTCTCTCTCTTTCTCTGTCTCTGTCTCTCTCTCTCTGTGCGTCACCTCCTCTGTGATCTTGGATTTCTTCTTCAGGGTCAGCGACACCAGTTTGTGTCGCACGCTGTTCTTTTTGTGGCTGTCGGAGTGCGGCGTCTGCAGGAAGAACGGGCAGGAAACAGCTCAGAGACGAAAGGACAGAACTGCTGCCACAGATATGAAAATATTCTCACGTTTCACGCTTTAACAATGAGCTTGTGCAAAACACCAACTTTGAGAGGTGAAAAGTCACTCTGAGGATACAAAAAGCAACTGGTCGAAAGGATAAGATGAAAAAAGTGTATTATGACGTATGATCACTTTTGAAACACTGTTTCCACTTATTTACATATTTGTTTATTTTAATTTGTTTATTGACTTTTTCAAATAAAACAATAGTCAATACTGAGGTGAATCATCACATTACACCAGATAAATCCTGTTAACAGATAAATCCTAGAACATTTTACTCTTTTTGAAGCAGCTCTTTGAATTCAAGCCAATCTTGAAGTGTAAAAAGGGGCTGAGCTCCTCTCACCTCGCCCTCGCCCTGCAGCGCCTGCAGTTCTCTCTTGTAGGTTTTCTTGCCCAGCGTCTCGTAGATTTTGGTCATGACGGGGATCTTCTCGCTGCCGTCGCTGATGGCCGTGTGGTATTTGGGTTCGGGCAGATCTCCCATGAACCGCAGCACAGTGATCCACACGGCCAGCGCCGCCTGCATCAGTCAGGCACAGATCAGTCGATCCATCATCATTTTATGTTTACATTCATTATTTTGCACCATTCATAGATAAACAATGTCAAACATGCTGCAGAATTGACAAATAAACTTCTTGTATGAGGTGCCAAATGTAAAAATTCAATTAGAAAATATCTACATTTTCTCTCATTTGGCACATGCAAACAATTCTTTATACATGTTAAAAACATGATTATCTAAAAAATAAATGTCATATATATATATATGTACACATTTTTAGTAGTGTGCTAAGTTATAAGCTGTTTACATGAATTTCTGTCAAATGAGTGTTAAATGTTAAGTCTGAATCTTCAGTCTGCTGACATTTAGATTTACATTTGTTGTTCTGTGTTGACACATTTTGTGTCTGGACACATGTTGTGTCCAGATGTTGACAGACGAGCCGGGCAGACCCACCAGCTGATCTCCCTCGTCGTCGTGGAACAGCAGCGGGAGCTTCAGCGGCCTCCGGACGTACGTGTGCGTGGTGGTTCCCTGGAAGTAGGTGGCGGCGAACTTGGCGAACTTGTACTCGGACAAATCCTCCTCGTCGTCGTCCTCAGGCAGCGGGAGGGCCTCGTCCAGATCCTCCTCCTGCAGCTCCTGGTGGCTCCGCTCCAGGTCCTGCAGGACACACAAAAGCTTGTCTTCAGAGGGTCGTGAACCCTCACCTGCTCGACTCGACCCTTGACCCTGACCGCTGGATGACAGGGTGAGACAGCGACGGAGCGAGAGAGAGAGAGACAGAAATACAGAGAGATACAGAGGTGGAGGAGGAGAAAGACAGAGAGAGAGAGAGTGTGTGACAAAGAGAGATGGACAGGCACAGACAGAGAGGGAGTGACAGAAACCAAGACAGCCAGTGACAGAGTGAGACAGAGAGACAAAGAAAGAGAGAGAGAGGAACAGAGAGAGAGTGACAGAGAAAGACAGCCAGAAAGAGTGACAGAAAAAAGAGAGGGAAAGAGACAGACAGAGAGAGTGAAAAAGAAAGAGAGCCAGACAGCACACCCAGTGGACGGCTGTTGTAACTGCGTGAGGTGGACCACCTGGACCGAGTCAACAAAACCTATCCTGGACTATCCTGGTCTGAAAAATAACCTGAAGTTTCTGATCAAAGTTTAGGGAGTTTAAAAAGTGTCGCTCTACTCGCCTCAAACCCGGCCGGAGCCTGCCCCTCCTGCCCGGGCAGCGACGCCGTCGTCCCCAGGAAGCCGAACATCTTGTCGACCATGTCGGAGTCGTTGACGGGCTCCTGGCGAGCCTTCTCCATCTGCTCCACCATCTCCTTCTTCCTCCGAGCCTCCTCCTTCTCCTTCTTCTCCCGCTCTGCATCCTCCTTGGCCAGCTGAGCCAGGCGCTCCTGGAGGACAACAACACATCACATTCACTCTCTTTTTGATATTTTTTCAATTAAACAGACACTTAATCATATTAAGCTTAAACCTTTGGAGGCGACTATCGAGTATTCCTTCTCTTTTTCCATTATCATTTCTGTTTGTTGTTTTGCGGGTGAGGGAAGGAGGGAGGAGGAGAACCATGTTTCACTGTGAATTATCTTTATTTCATTATTATAGTATAGAGTTGTTACATTAGTTATTCAAGAGTTGCATTATTCTAAGTGTTAAACTTTACACTGTCATTTTAAATCAAGCACTTCACAATTCAACTCAAGGAATCATTATCTTTTTTTTTTAACCTGACAACGACAGTCTGAAACCGGTTATCAACTTCATATGTCGACCCAATTTTTTCAAATGTAACTGTGTGTGCATGCACATAAAAGAGGCGACCTAATCCTAACCCTAAATATTTAATCCAGGCAAAACGCAAAACTGTGGCTACAGCCTCAACACTGGGGAACGAATAGATCCAATTATAATTACACAGGAGCAAATAAAAAGTAAGAAAACAAAAACTTAATCCAAAGTTAGATAGATAAAACAGGAAAAGGGAGACTTTGTCCGCTGGTCAACTTTCTAACTGAACAGTGAGTTGTTAGAAAAGCTAGAAAATACTTTTTCCCTGAAATGGGAATGTTCTTTAATTTGCTGTTTTCCTGTCGAGTTCCCACCTGGTGTTTGCGCTCGGCCTCGGCCTTGGCTCTCTTCGCTGACATCTGGTTCCTGAGCTTCGCCTCCTCAGCCAGACGCAGCTTCTCAGCCTCCAGACGCCGGTGGTACTGAGAGGACGCAAACCAGGGAGAGGACACAAAATGGATTTTTATGTACTGTGTCAAACCCGTGTTTCGGTTTTTACATGGCCTCGTATCACACCAAACTATACAATATATAATATGTGAAAAACGTGAAGATATTGTTGTGTGCAACAACTTTACTCAGGTTAACAATTAAATGTGTGTGTGTGTGTGTGTGTGTGTGTGTGTGTGTGTGTGTGTGTACCTCTCCCTTCAGCCTCTTGTAGAGCCTGCGTGCGATCATGCCTCTGGTGTGTGCCTGGATGGTGATGACGGCCCAGAGTCGGTGTCTGAACGCCTGCCGTACCAGGTAACCACGGCAACGGCCCTGGAAACGAGTGATCCGCTGGCGGGCCACGTGGTAGGACGCACACAACTTCCTGGAGCGAACCAGGGCCTGAAGGCGGGAGAAGCCCGCTCGCATCTGAGGTGAGAGAGAGGCAGAAAACACATCCATGGAGGATTAGTTTCATTCATAGTCCCAGAAAGTCGGGTTTGGTCACATATGGTTGTGTCGCACGTATTGTCACGTTTGGACATGTAAACATTAAGTGACTTCCAGGCCCAGAAAGTTGCGTATGAGTCATATCAAATCATGTTTAATCACATAATGTCATTTTTAGTACATTTTTACTCTCACATGGTCTTGTTCAGGCATGTATAATGACTTAAGGTCACGTAATCATTCATGTGAACGTCAGGTGAGCCAATCAAAGTAAAGCCCACTGTACAGTACATGTAGTTGCCAGATCAGCATGAAACGAGTCAGATGTGTGCAGAAATGCACTTAAAAATAGGATTGTATATTGATTTTATAGTGTCTATGTTAACACCACAGAAAAAGAGTAACTAGGGCTTTAAACCACTCTAGGTCCTCTTAAAAATCAGAAGCAAAAGTTCATATCTTCTCACCGCTCCGTAATTCTTCCTGCACTGATAGCCTCTCCATGTCTTCTGGATGAGCACGGCCGATTTCCTCATCTTCAGGAAGTTTGATCTGAAGATTAAAAAAACAACCTCAGAAAATTTCAGTTTTTCTCCCAGATATTTCCTACAGCAGAACATCAGGTGCCAGCTCCCACCTGTCCTTGAAGCCTCGGACGACCTTCTGGATGAGGATGACCTTGTCGGTGATGGCCTTGTCCCTCTCGATCTCCAGCAGCATGTCGTGGTGATCCTGAACACAGAGAGCAGATCCAAATGCTGCTACAACATCTTTCTAATGACGGGTCGTAAAAAAAAAACACTCTCTCTCGTCTGATCATCTATCCTGTCAGGGGCACGTGGGCGTGTGTGCTCCATCTGCTTCCTGTCCAACTTCCTGTCCTGCTCAACAGTCGGACCTGTCACAAATGGAGCTTTAAAGCCCAAAGAGGCTGAGGCTGTCGACTTTTTATTTTGACACTCCTTCAACTTTGTTTATTTTCCTAACATCACACCCTGAAAACAAAACAGCCGCTCAATCATCATCATCATCATCGTCATCAAAATCGTCATCAAAATCGTCATCTTCTGCTGATTGTTCCATTTAGCCTCTGGGAAACAAACAGGAGCGTCGCCGTGGCAACCAGAGAACGGATGTGCCTTAGTGATGACCTCTGACCCCTGTCACACAACATCTGGCCTCACACAGACAGGAAACCAACACACACACACACACACACATTTTCAGCAGCTTGTCGAGATTGTGTACTATTATTTTTATTATTTTTTTTATTACAAAAACAATCCCACACCCCTGCACCAAGGTACGTACAGCTGATAGGAAATAACTACGCACACACACAAACTCGAAACAGGGTCTTTCCGAAGGGAACAAATGAACAGTTTCCACCATCTACAGCTGGCAAGGAGAGAGGAGAGGAGGCAAGGAGTAAACTAAAGATCAGATTTGATACGATTTGAGGTTTTTTCTCCTACACTTTTACACATGCAGCCTCAGAACACTCATATGCATATGTGTGCTTATTGGCTATTTCTCTTTTGGAGTGTATGGAAGAAAAGTCTGTTTGACTGAACAACCTTGAGGAAGATCTTGGTTTTTCCCATCTGCCAGTCATCATCTCTTCCCAGCACGGCCTCAGCGATCCTCTGACAGGTTCCCCTCAGGTCCTCCTGAGAGAGAGAGAGAAAGAGAGAGAGAGAGAGAGAGAGAGAGAGAGAGAGAGAGAGAGAGAGAAAGAGAAAGAGAGAGAGAGCAATCATCTGAAAACTGTCATCAACACAAGACAGAACATTCCTGGTTTAAAACAACCCTGACTGAAAGACCTTTATATATTAATGTGAAAGTCCTTGTGTGAATATCCAGAAAAGCTTTGGATTTTTTATAGAAAATCATTAAAATAATCATAAATTTGGGCTGATGAGGTGAAACACCTTCACAGTCTGACACTCTCACAGCTCACACTCTACCTGCTTGTACGCCGGTTTGACTCCTGGCATCAGGACTCGGTAGCGGTCGACAAACTCCACAAAGGTGTAGCGGATGGGATATCCAGCCCGGCGGATACGGATGGTCTCCATCATCCCGGAGTATCTCAGCTGACGCACACACAGCTCCCTGTCAAACAGCTGGAGCGCCAGGGGCACAGAGGAGGATCAGGTCAGAGCTGGAGACGGTCTTAGATCAAAGTGCAGCTTCAGTTTTCAGACATTTCAGAAGTGTCGTTTAATAACCAAGACTTTAAGTAACAAACAAATAAAGCAGAACAGTTTTGACATATTGACATCTTGTGCTTCATTGATTAAATATCTGCTTAATGTTGGAAGTGCTAATGAGAGTATACAGCATTGGAACTGTATTAAGTCTGTATTTTCTGTCATTTTAAAGCAGCTGGGACCTGAAGAAGCTGAGAACAAGTATCCTGAATTGGAAGCAGCTGTGCCCTCCCCCCTCTGCTGAGTCTCCCCCTCACCTCCCCCCTTGGCTCGTTACAACACCTTATGGGATGTCACCCTGTTCTTGCAGTTCATCTTTATCTAAATAACATAACATATAAAAGATTGTTTTAAGTTTTAGTGAAACATAAAGTGGCTACACCACTAAATAGTTAAAAGATATCGCTAAATGGGCTAATTTTATGCAGCCCGAGCATATCAAATCTGCTCTTATTTATTTTATGTAAATGATTGACAG